>JAPZDV010000008.1:19299634-19328704 GCA_029814665.1 Acanthurus lineatus | reverse complement strand
ATAGATAGATAGATAGATAGATAGATCATTTATATCATTTATATTTATATATGTTTATGTAATGTATGTTCTTTTTTAGAGTGATTGAAGAATGTATGTTCAAGTATTTCGCCAACATGGCGTGTGTGTGCTTGTGAGACACTGTCCACCTTTCCCATGTCAGCCTTGGCCTTGGTCTTCTCCTCATATTTCTTGACCACTATGTCCTGAAGCACCTGTCTTGATGGAAGAGAGTATGTGGGGTCAAACTTTGCCACAAACTACCTAAAGCCTTCATCCTCCTCAAAGGAAAGAGGTAAGTCTTTGACCACAATGTTAAGAAGAACATCAATAAGCGCTTGCTTCCAGTTTGCTAAGACACAGAAAAAAAGATTCATATTTCATTGAATTTAAGCAGGTCTATAAGTCATAAAATAGTCATATCATATTGTGTTGCTGTAGTGTGAGTAATAGATCACAGTAAATGTAGCATACCTTGATTTGCGTTATTTTGGTAAGAAGCATCTTGCTTGGCTCTGAAGTGCTTCTGCATTAAGGACGTATTATTATTATGTGCCAATTCCTGAGAACACAACAGGCAGCAGACCTGTAGATAAAGTAGTTTACAAACAAAAGTTTCATCTGACAGTCGTCTTTATAGCTCAAAATAAAGGCTATACTACAAACTGTGCCATAAACTTCACCTTACTGTGATGCTACTAAATATCAACTTCAGATAGGTTAACCATAGATAATCAAAAAATACTGTACTGGCAGTTAGTGGCTATTTATTTAACTTTATGTGAGTTATATAAAGAGCCAGTATCTATCGAACAACAATTATACAATCAGGTAATTAACTATCAAGATAGCAGTATCCACCTACCTTATTAGGACAAATTAGATCTAATTGCCTGTTTCCACCTGGTTTGTCAATCTAGGTGATCCGAACACAAGTGGACAGCGCCAATCCCGTGTGTTCCCACCTGATATCAACAAATGCGTCTTCAGTGACCACTTGTGATCGGATCTCACTCCCCCACTCTATATGCAAAAAAACACAGACAACATATCTGTTTGTAGCGACCAACTGTGTTGTTGTTTTTTACCTGCAGGAGGGAGCAATGCACTAAACCGCGCCTAGCTGACCAGAAAAACGAAGAAGCAAAACGCTCTTCCTGTCTGCAGGCTATTAAAAGCAGAATAACTTAGTGCATAAATCAAAACAATACAGTTGAGATGCTGAGATGAGACAAAGATGTTTTAGGTATTCGTTGTACATCTCCATAGGCTTTTTGGAAACTGTGGTTTCCACTTGTAGGGATCCAGCATTTCTTTCGCATTTCAGGATGACAAGGAAAACATTTTAAGAGAAGGATGATTCGATTCTTTCCTTTACGACTGTGTTGTGTAAGAAAATGCTCATAACTTTAGCTTATTTTGAGTGTGAGAGGGGCTATCATTATTGCAAAGTACTGTTGTTGTCATATATTCCATTAGTACGCATTATATATGTGACCGTGGGGTGGAGCACCTTTGTTTTTGGGCAATAAAATCCCTTAGAGTACCCAAGACAACAGTATGATGGCCAATGATGGACAGAGACGAGAAGTTCCCACAAGATAACAATGTTTATTATTAATGCAAACAATAAATAACTATAAAATCAATCAATAACTATGAAATCAAAAGTCAATCAATAACTATAAAAAATATACCAATTTATTTAAATCTATCATATAAAAAAAACAGAAGACTCTTAGCGAGGGCTATATCACGGCCAGCTGTGGTCGTGGCTGAAGAGGGGACAAAAGTTAAATTAGTTAGAGCAATCACCAAACCCCCACACTCCGCCCTCATACACACACAAGCACAAACACTGCAAAATAAAGCAAACAGGGCAAAGCAAAACAGTGAGGGCATTGCAAAACAAAACAAAAATACCAACCTACACAATCAGGAAGAGAGGGGGGAGGGGGGATGGCAAGACCCTATCGCCACGACCTTCTGCAGGACTGGAGACCACTGGCCCAGCTGCTCCTACAGCACTCGCTCACAAACAGAAAAAAAAAATGAAAAGACATTAAGCAGTTATCTTGAAGAGTCATAAAAACAAGGCAACTGGACTAAGTTGAGTTTTTGGGAAGACGTTTCACTTCTCATCCAAGAAGCTTCTTCAGTTCTAAACTGAGGATAGCCTGTTTTTATGTTAAGAAGTTTGGTAGGGACAATTAAAAATACAAATTAAAGAGGAGTTTCACTGCTGTATAATCTGTTAATATTCTTAATTTCAAATCGTAAAAGTTAACAAATGTTTAAAATATTTCCTTTCCCTTTGCTGCTGTAATACCTAATTTCCTCTTTTGTGTAATAATCAAAGTATTAACTTAACTTATCTTGAATCTAAACTTTCGTCAAATGTGTCATTTTAAACATAACTTTCACACCAACTGTCACTGTGAAACATATAACCCCAGTGCTGCTCAATTCACTCAATGCTGACATTTAAAGGGTTAAAACTCAGTGTGTGTGGGATTGCCTCTTTGCTTCAGAAGTCAAAATACAATATAACCATAAGAGCAGTAAAGACTGAAACTGTAGGGCTACTTATGTACTTATCAGTGACACTTTTTGAAAGCAAAGAAAGATTATTGATCACCACATGGAGGGCAGAGTTTCCCCAGATTTTCCTCTTTTTTTTTCCTTTTTCACCACATCCAATCAGTGTTTATGTTTGAGCCTTCTGTATAAGCTCTCTCTATGCAGAGTTTACAGATGTTCCACAGGAGATGATATATTCTGACAGGGATGTTTAATGTGCTCAGCTTGCCTCTGCCTCCGTCTCTAGGGGGGTCTGGCATCAGCTATGAGTCCTCTTATTCACACAAACACAAATGGCAGGCAAATCGCTGTGCACATTTTGATTCACTGCCTTTTTCCCAGCTCTCATCCATCTCCCTTTTGTCTCCCTCTTACCTCCCTGAGTCCCTCATTCTGATTTTCTGCTATATTCCCTGTTTTGCCCATTATTCAAACTCTGACTACCGAATTGAAATAATGGGCACTGCTTTCAATATTTATGATTTTCTTTTTTTTTGGTTCAAAACTCAAAAATTGCCATTTGTGGAAAAGAAAATGGCTTGCTTACAGGTTTTCACACAGCCATCCTTCTTCTTTTGTCTCCTGCCTCTCATTTATTTAACTCTACCATTTATTTGGATGATGTTTATATCTCATTATGTACATTTTAGCCTGTCATGTATAGTTCGTCAGCTGAGAAATGACACTGGCCTTGAATATGTCACCTCCACCTGGTTGTATTATCTGTCTCCACTGAGACTGGAGCATCTTAAATTAATTCTGCCTGCTTGTTAGCTGTGCCGGCTCAACTGGAGTAATTAATGCCTTTGGTGATAGTGAAAGAACACATACAGAGATTAGAGTTGACTAATATAATGAGTAAGGACAAGCAGCGCTGTTGGAAAAGATATAAGATGTTTTATTCCTTGCAATCATGAAGGTAAGGGCTGAACGTTACTCTCAGAAAACAGCAGGACTCTTTGTATCTAATAGCAAAGTGGGTGTGCAGTTATGCTGCAAACATCACTAACAGACAAAATCATTTTAATTTTCACAAAACCCAAGTCTTGTGGCCGTAAAATATCTTAATTTGCATCTTTTAAACGTTTGAAAGCATTGACTGTAAGAGCAATGATAAAAAATGGGTTTATCTTTCCCCAGCCAATAACATTCACTTTAACACAGAAACCAAATACAGACCAAACAGCATGGCTCTCAGAGTAAGCAATTTAATTGCAGCGTTTCCTCTCCCTTTTTTTTCCCTGGTAAACCCAGCGGGCAGGAATGTGCAGCTTATGGTCCGCAGATCTGTGTGAGCTAATGGGGAATGTGTTTGAGCAGCTCTCTCTGCCTGAGGAAGAGCTGTGTGAGACTGGATTCACAAATTGTCTCTGAATTGAGAGGTTAGTCTGCCCCCAACACTCTCCGGAATAAAATTGGCATGTATTGTTGCTCCATCTTGAAATAATGAAAAAACCATCTCATTCTTTATGCAGCAAAACCTTATTTAGGACACATGAAGCCCAGTTGACACACAGATACACCCAGGGATGCACACTGACACATGACTCCCCCTTCTAAACGCACACTTAGAGAGACAATCAGAAAAAAAGGTTGTTAATGGGACAATAAATACTGATTTACATGGCAAATTTTCAATAAATGTCAATGCCATGTCTATCCTAAAATGTCTGTTTCGGATCATTTCCTAAAAATTCTTACAAGTTACTGCACAAAATTACAAACAAACAAACAAATTACAAAACCAAAACAACACTTAAACTTACTTGGTTATTTATTGAGCAAAAAATTATATTATGCCATCAAGATTTTCTTTTAAATTAAAATAACTGCTTGTGAGTGTTTAGTCCTTCCATGAATGAAGTAAGAGCCAAAGCAAGTTTAGACAAGACAAAAGTAATTTTTTAGTCTTTGCATTCAAATGCACCAAAAGAGTTAAATTGGTGAGATCATCACTTAAACTCATTAAATACTCCATTGAAAATGTTATTCTCAGAGCATTATGAGGTCTCATAAGCACACAATGACACCGTTACTGAGTGCATGTTAGTGTGGGTTCTGCTGTTCATGTCAAGTCTTAGTCTACTCCTTTAAAGCTACTAACATGACTGTGATTAGAAAAAGCAAACAGCAGTGTTTACCTGACCACCCCGTACATGACGAGGATGTTGCCCAGAAGTCCCACCACGCAAATGACGGAGTACAGAGCCGTGATGGATATGGCTATGATTATACCGCCGGCGCTCTTCACCGCACTCCGCTGCTCGGTGTAATTCTGCAGCCTGTCGCCCATCAAGCCGCTCTCCTCGTCCGGAAAGGTGACATTGAAGGGGATGACGGAGTAAAGGTCGGACAGGGAGAGCTGAGCTCCCGGGACCGTGTACGGTTCCATGCTGCGTCCTCTGCGGCGCTGTCCGCTCTGCCCGTGGTGCTGAAAACTTGCTTTCACAGTATATGCTGAAACTTTAGTTGTCTGGACGGAGAAAATGGGTGTCGACCAAACCCAAAAAGTGTGAACAAAGTTTCCAAAAAAGATATGAGGGGGCAAAGAGCCTCTGCGTAAACAAGTGGAGGACAGCTAGATGAGGAGACAGCGGCCCCTGAGCGGCGGTCAGCTGTGTCTGCGCTCTGGCTGCGCGCACACGGGTCTTTATACTCTCCAAGATCCCCACCTTACAGCCGAGGAGCCCTCTTATACCCGCGCGTCGACGTCAAGGCTGCGCATTATGAGCGTCAAAAAGGAAACACTAGGGTGCAAACCAGCTGAAGAGTCCTGATTGGATCTTGTGGATTTTATGCTTCAAACTGCGAGCAAAGACAACGAATGAGCTCACTTTTGCAAGCGTGACAAATTAACAAATTATTCCAAATTTTAAGAAATCAAATCACAAGTTGCGGTCTCCAGGCTGATGCAGCGAAAATTTCAAGGCAGTTGACACTCTTTCTCAAATTAATTATTTTTGAACACTGCTAAATTGTTTTCATCGTCCAGGGTTTGCGTCCAGGCTCCTTGTGTTTGTTTTGGCAACATAAGCCCTTTGGTTAAGCTTTGAGGAGGATCGATAGTTTAATTAAAAGTTAGACTTAAAAAAACAATTCTTATGTTTTAAATTATTGCCGACCCTCTGTGTATTAAAATAACCTCAACCAAGCGCTGCCAGTGCTTCTACTTGACCATAAAAAGCTGAATAATGCTGCAGTCAGCATGAGTTGAGAGTGTACCGCAGGGTTGGTTATATTTGCATTTAAATGCAGTATGCTGTCACTGAGTATTAACTGATACGTTTCAACATAATTAACAAGCTTTCTTCATTATTTTAATAGAAAACGTTATTTGGTCGGCATTACGTTTTCCGCCAAAGGAGCTCATTGTTGTTGCAAATAAGATGTAAAACAGGCCAAACGTAGTTTCTAAGGAGCAAAAAAAACGGTGTACACACAAGTTTAAATGATGAGTCTGCTTACAAGGTGTGAAAATAATCAGCCCAGCTGCCAAACAAACAAACAAGTCAAAAATCGATAAAATTCTCACTGAAGTCATTTATGAAGAGCGTTAAAAAGTGAAAGTTTCATAAATATTTTCCATGGTATTGAAGCTCAAATCAGTTATTCCTCCTAACACAAATAATAAGCAAATTATGTAGTTTTTAGTATAACAGAAATAAATGAGATCATGATAAAGCGTGGGCTATTCATTTTTTTAAAATCTAACAACAGCCAAGTCCATTTAGAGTTTTATAATATTTTGTTTAATTTTAATCAATTTACATAAGGAGATTGCTGAGCTGTCATGATTTGCATATTATCTTTTTTCCCCTGAGCACTTCACAGAGTAACTTAACCTCCATTAAAATGCAGTTTGGCTTCAGTTTTCTTTCAGTCTTTTTTATTTGTCCTTTGTATGTTGAGATATTCTTTAAATATAATATAAATGTTTTCTCAATATTTTCTTTTTCAGTGTATTTGAATGCTCCTGTGAAGCACCCTGAATTATCAAGTGTCTAGAAAATGCTTTACAAATAAACCCACCTTGCCTCCTTGCAGTAACTTACAGGTTTAATCCAAAACCTGGTGACATTCCTGCAAGGATGCTCACAAGTTATTGTTTGCTAGCTGAAGGTGAGTCTCATGTGGCTGAGCTAGAATTCATGTTGAGCCTCAAGTCTTTTGCCACAAGTCCAAGTTAAGTCTCAAGTAACTATTGCAATTAGTGTTTAATCATATGCTGCATGACAACTGTTCTTCTCACAACACAGCATAGTTAAAAGGTGTGATCAGACATTTCTGGGACTATTCCTGTTGCACACAAACAAACAAACAAGCTAATGCCAAATATTTTGTGTTTAGCAACTGCAAGCAATAGCCTTACTAGGTATTTTAAAAATACATCACTTGATTAGCACTTTTGTTTTTATGATCACTGATGCACACACATTTGTGTGACTTCCAAGCAGAAGCAGCGATGTGACTCTGCCAGGGGTTTTTGCCAACAGGATACGATTCAGAGACTAAATAGTAGTCTCAATGTTGCCTGTAAAGTTGGTTTTCCCTCTATATTTAATGTTAGCCAGTAGATGACAGTGGGATGTGGATGATTCAGTTACTCCACCATCTCTATAGTCAGAGCAAAGCCAGCTCTCTCTCCCAACAAGTGTGGAAAGGAAACACTCTCATCTTTTCAAAATATGCAGTGAACACCAATCGACTCTGGGTTACCTCCCTTAGGGTACAGGGCTAGCAGCAAGCTAATGTTAGATAGCTCATACTGAGCTGAACATATTTTTGACAAGTAATTCACCTATCTGTGTGTCTTTTTGGCTACCTGATGAAGTTTAATGTGGTCTATCTAATATCCTTTATTTTAAGAACATGAAGTTACATCTAGCACTTCTTTTGTTTGGAGCCGATTGAAGGTATTACAGCCAAAAGTGATAATGAATAACACAGCAGTTGCAGGTGTCCTTGTCATGGAGTTGTTGCTGCAGTCTCTGTGTATCTTTGCTGTTAGGTGCTGTGAAGGCTGTGTGCTGCAGTTCTTCACAGTTTTTTCATCAGAAACAGCTGCCTGCTGCATTCACTGGACACCACAGGAGTGCTGAGAGTAAACCTTAACCATAAAGATGCGGTCAGGAAGCCAGACAATGAGCTGAAACTCAATACAGAGTGTTTAAGGCCGAAGAGAACTTCAGATTCAGCTAGTAAATCCTCTGTTTGGTTATAACTGAGAGTCTGTTTCCACCTGGTATTTGTTAACTCTTGTCTCAGGTGATCTTATTACATGTGAACAGCTCCAGGTCTGTCTGTTCACACCTGGCATTAGAATGCATCTCCACATGCATCTTAAGTGACCATTTGTGATCGAATCTCACTTTCCTGCAAACAAATACACAGATACAGATCATTTTTGCTTGCAAAGACCAAATATGTACTCAAAACACTTTCACTGTGTAAACCCAATCTTTGCCTGTGATATTTGGATGTGTAGACAAACACAGAGCATTAATTAACCTCAGATCCTGTCCAACCCTGTCTGTGTGTTGGAGGACGAACAAATCAATGAGCTTATGCTGATGTGGCTCATGTAAATGCACACAGCGTTTCTCTCAATGGGATGACGCATGTTTTAACACTGATACTGAGGGATTGCTGCAGGTGTTAAATAAATTCACCTTAAACCCATTTGGTCTTAATCAGAATCCCATTTGGTGCCCACAGCTAGAACTCGGATCTCAGCATACAACCAAGTAAATTAAAAGCTGTGTCTGTGCATTGCTGAAAGTGCTGAAAGAATGAGTGAAAGAACGCAGACCATCTCCACAAAATAGTCAAAGCAATTTCATTTCAAGATGCATTTGGGCGCACTGTTGTGAATCCAAACCAATACTTAGAGCTGTCCATTTGTGAGCTGATCGCCCAATTTGTACGTTAATACCAGCTGTAGCAGTAGCACACACATTGGCTACTCAAGCTCAGCTATCCTGAATATCCTCTTCAACTCGTATGACATCACCTGTACCAGATTTTGCAGCAGAACAATTCAGCTTTCTCAGATAATGTGGCATGCACTTACTAATTTGTTATTTCAAGTGACTCTTAATTTTATTTGACCCCCTCACATCCTCTGGAACACAGGTGAGTTATTGACTTAAGCACAACCTACTATGATGATGTAAATGTTTAAGTTTTTGCCTTTTTTGGGGGATGCTAAACTTAATTCAATTTGTTCAGTTATCCACTCATGAATTCACTAATCCATATATGCATTTTTGGCCTGATAGTTATCTTTCAACAGCTTTTCCATTTAGCTTTTTTAAATTGGCCCAAAAAGTTGGATGTTCAAGGGTAAACATGGTTAAGAGATCAATACACAGACATCACCAAGCACTTGACACAGTTTTATCAAAACATAGTGGCATTAATATTGCTGCTTTCACAAACTTGGCCATTTCTCATCATTTATGCATTCTGTCTGGAGCATCTGTTTTCACTACATAGAAATGAGTAAATCAGCAAATAAAGAAACTTATTAAAAATGCCTTTTCAGTTGCTGAAGTTTCTGACATCATTAGTCAAAGTGCCGTATGCCTCTCCTCCACCAGCCATAGAAAAATCTCAGCTGTTAACTTTTACAAGTTCTTAGTGCTTTTGATACTGCTGAACTCATTACTAAGAACAAATATAAGATGGTGAGGCCCATGTCTAGATGAAGCAGGATCATCTGTAGATTAAAAGGGAATGTAGAAAAGCAAAGTTGCTGTTTACTATTAGATATAGAAAGAACTTACTAATACAGAATACCCTTCTCAACCCAATATTATTTTAAATTCACGTTTAGTTGATCACCAGATATACAGAATTGTTTTTGCTTATTAAAGAAAAAAATTCAAACCATCATATGAAACAAGCACAGAGTATAATGACTTTGACACAGCCACCAAGGTTATATTATGCTCCTCCTTGAGCCTATTCCAGTTCTCTTAGAATAAAATCTCCTTAAATGTATTCTGCATTATAAATTCCTCTTAAAAGTTGTGCAATTTAGCCAGAGTCCAAGCACCCTTGCTGTTTTGAATCTACTAAATATCACTAGGGACCGTCATCCTTCAACATGGCATGAATTTTTACAGCTATGCAGATGACACCCAGCTGTATCTGACTGTATGTGGCCTGGTGACCTTATTGATATGTATCTGCTGTTGACCCTTCGCTGAGCCACGCCCCCCTTAGTTACTGTTGCTACACCTGTCAAGCTTTTGGGGCAAGCATGGAGTTCACACTGTCACTAACTTCACTCCATGAAGAAAATATTGTCTAAATTTGGGGAAAAAAAGTGATTTCAGGCAGAGGGGGACAGCAGGTCTGCAAAAAGACCTGCTGCTGATGATTTAGGACGTGTTTAGGACAAGAGGAGGACATATACATTAAAGGTTAGGCTGTTTTGTTGGGTTTGAGTTTGGGTCACCCACATTGCAAGCTGTTAAGAACTATTTCTAGATCCCTAACATAGTATTAATGTTCATTTTAGTGTTACTGAAGCAAATGTGCTTGTTAAATTGTGAGGGGCTTAACAGGGAGTGAGGACACAACAGTTTTTCCCAAAGCAGAGCATTACAGTTTTCAGTGTTCAGCTTCTGATTTGGAAAAGTTAAAGGATGTGTATCTCATTGAACCTCAACGAATAAAGACTATCACCTTTAAAAGTGATGTCAAATAGAAAGTTTAACATTGACTGGCTCCAAATCCACAGAACCAGCCTGAAAATGAAGAAAATCAGAAACAATTGCATGAATTTCTATGGAGCACAGCCATAAAGTTGTTGGGCCCCACTCAGAGCTGGCAGATACTACACTATGATTGGTCTATTTGTGTTCAAGGGTGGAGCTTTGCAGAGGGTCAATTAATGAGTGGATAAGCAAGAATTGTCTTAAACTAAATGATGAAATGACTTAGATCCTCCCAATAACAGGGATGCTGTGCTTTGTAAACTGGGATACCTGGACTTACAGACACAATTATGTACAAAGAACCTTTGTTGGCTTTTTAGATTCCAATCTCAAATTTAAAAGCCATTTTAACTCTTTCATTAAAACTTCCTTTAATCATTTAGGCAATTAAGCAAAAGCAAGACCTCAACTGACCCAATAAGAGGCTAAAAAGCTTGTTCATACTTTTGTTTTTAGTCATCGTGATTACTGTAATGCTCTGGCCTTCACAAAGAGGGATTACAAAGCCTTAGATTATTCTGGATGCTGCAGCCAGGGTTTTAATTATTTTCCAAGGTTACCACAAAGACACTCTGCCTTAAATATTAGACTTGCTGACTCATATCTATATCATGCAACCTTTTATGAAATCTGAAACTGTGTTTACGTCACTTTTTGCAGCTAATTGTGCTTCATAACAGCTAGTAGAATCTCATTGTAGATGGATTTCTTTAGACTGCTTTCTCTAAAGTCAATAAACCTTACAGTAACACCAATGATTATTTAGGCAGTGTTATAAAGTTAATATAAAATCAAGTATTCGGTGGTTGATCTTGACACCTTTCCATTTGCCCATCAGTGCTTTCCTGATGGCTTAGATGTGCCCCCTTGAAAATGAAGTACTAAGCAGATATACAGCTGTGCAGGAATTCAGATGGTTTGCTTTAGATCCATCCCTCATATCTTATTAGACTAGCGAACAGTTAGTTCAATTACACCTCGATAGCAGTGTAAATTAACTAGCTAGCTAGCATACAGCTACTTCAATTACAGGAAGCCTATTTAGCATTTAATAAGTGCTGGGTTTTGCTCTCTGTGGTATACTTTTCATTTGCTCTATTCTTGATGCAGTTTCCAATGTGCTGCTGCCACTTCTTGGAGATACCACTTCTGGTTTTAATTACAACCTAGAAAAACTGTCTTACATAAACTGATATATAACATCATTGTGCATTTCACCTTTGCCAAAGACCTGCATTTCATCTTTATTATGTTAGACAATCTGCTCTCCAACCTGGAAAAATAATGAAGGAGGCATCAGATAACAGAATTCTCATCCCATCTCTCAGTCATGACTGAAAAGTGGTCTCTGATTGAACAATAATTTGCTTAAATTCCCCATACTGGGAAATAAATTTGCCAGTAAAAAGTAGAAAATTAGATGTAGAAGGAAAACCATCCATTCATGACACTTACTTGTTGTTGGATTCATGTCACTTAGCCACGATTTTGTTCACTAAATCACTATGCAGACCTATAAAGCTTAGGATTTCTCCACATGCTGATGAGGAGCTTGTAATAGCAACACTTGACATTTTAATAATAGAAAGGGTGAGGGATTTTTTTTAGCTTTTAAAAAGACAAGCGCAAACGTGACAAGATTGAATCACGCTGCGTTTTTGTCTGTTCGAACAAGAGCTGCAACTGTTTGCGTAAGGAAGGTTAAAATCTGAAGAGGCTTTTACACTTTCAGCAAAAGGCTCGTGAGTGGTCCTCTCAGACTGACAGAGAGCAGGAAAAGCAGCACTGAGAGGGAGAATAAATTTACTTTTTTTGGGTAACACATAATTTGAAGTGATGTGCAGAGGATCGCTAGGACATTGACAAGTTGTGTTGTCTTAGCAAATGTCAAGTTGTCATTATAAAGTCATCTCAAACGATGCAAACTTTGCATCAGAGTAACATAATCAGCCGACTGACACTTAACGACAGCAGCCATGAGCGTTCATAAAGGCTAATGAAGATTTCATGAAGCCATGTCATGTTTGATGGTGTCACATCAGTCTAATACAAAGAGCTTTAAATAAAGTGTCACAGCATTCTGAATGGCCTCATTGTCCCAGCATGGACAGCATTTTTCTGCTGCTTCTAAAATAGACACATTAGACTTTACTGGCCGTTACAATCTGCCAGAGACATCTCAAAATATTCTTAGAATATCAGTGTTGCACCTGCCACTATTTCTGACTGCATATGTGTCATGCAGAAATGGAGTTTGCTAGACGTAGCAAGAATAACCAACCCTATCTATTTATCTATCTGTCTATTAGTCTGTCTATGCAGAAATTACACAGTGTTGATAAATAAAAGATGTACTTATAGAAACGAATATAAAACTGCATGTCAAGGTTCAGTGCACCAGTTTCTTCGTTGACCTTGAAGCAGAGAAACTTGCAGTTACATACAGGCACTGAAAGAAAAACACTGCACAGTTTCACTTACAGCTGTGTGTCAGGGCAGCTGACATCCCTCGTGGCACTCAGCTGTTCCTCATCCTGAAACCCATGTCTTGTTTTGCAGTGGCAAAAGTCGGTGAAGCAATGAAAAAATTTTCACAGCATGTGGATTTGTCAGGGGAGCGAGTATGTGCCCTGCAAACCTGAGGTACATGGTCAGAGTTATGCATCAGCTGCACCAGAGCAGAAATAGATATGAGCTACTTTGTGTCACAACACCACTGTAAAAAATTATACTGTAAGAGTCATTGAGTCAAGTTTTGAAGTTGCACAAGATAAAATTTAGGGTAAGACCGAACAATATCTTCAGAGCTTTTACAGTCTCTTAAATGTCACACTTACATGTCACAATAGTGGTAGTTCTAGATTATTCCTAATATTTTTACAATTTAAGATTTTGCAATTAAAGTCTGTCACATGAAATTTCAAATTTAAGGCTCATATTTGAAATGTAGAATTCTGGAGAATAATCAGTGTTGGTTTTGGCATGAAAACTGTTTAATGTGGTGTTTGTGGGACTTCACTGTGTGTTTTGGGACTGTGAAGTGTGCAGGGTTTCCTTGCTGTGTGTGTGTGTGTTTTTTAGCAGAGGTTGGGCGTGGCTTCCTGGTGGCTGGAGCTCCTGATCTGGCACGACAGCAGCTCATCATCATCATCATCAGTTAAAGCATGAGTTCCCCGGTCTTCTCCTCACTCACTTACAGACTGTTTCTGCTCTTCGTGTGGTAGTGTTAGCTCATTCTTTCTGCAACAGTTTCTTGTGTGTCTTCTCCAGTCTACTCTCTATGTTTTCATTGTGCCCATACCTGTATCTCTCTTCTTTTGCATTCAGAGCCAGACACCAGCTCTGTGCTTCAGCACAACAGCCATCTTGTCGCCCAGTCCCTTCATACTTAAGTAGTGAGCTCCAGCAGCTCTCCGCTATCTGTTCCCCACCTGAGCCTCAGCCACTTCACCTGCAGCCTTGTGCCACACGCTACTGATGCTTTTCCCTGAACTTTAGCTGCTTCCTTATTCCCTCCTCTCTTAATGCTATCAATAAATCAATAAATTATTTTCCCCTGTCTTGATGTGTGCTTGAATCCTGTTTAACCTGCCATAACATTTATGTGTTCATGGTTCAAGACAATAAATCATAATTTTCTGTATGACACCTTGGTTCTTCTCCTTTGCCATGGTCAATACTTTCAACTTGTACACAAGTGAAGACAGTATTGCGCATGGATGATTTGTCATAAAATTGACATAGATTTGAAACTTATTTAAGGTCAAGGACATAAAAAACATAGAAATGCATGTCGTTTTGTTAGGAATTAATCATTCTGCTGTTATATTTTGCCTTTTAGCAATGTCTTCACTTAAAGTGGGAACATATTGTGTTGTATATTGTATGTTGACTTCTGGCGGTTGTGACAACTTTGTGTCTGTGCTTAGGAGAAGTTTACAAAGGAAAAGCAGGGGAGACGTCGGAGAAATGATAATGGACAAGAAACTCAGACTTCACAAATAATTTAGTGTTTATAAAGCATATTACACATATATAAGCATCGGTGCTCATGTTAGGAAAGTCTGGCCAATGTTAAAACACAAATTAAGCATGTATATTACATATTTACATATTTAAAAATACCATTTGAAACTTAGGATCATTTACTTTGTTTGGATGATGATGTTTATTCTCAATTTTGAGCATTTTAGAGAAGACCAATCAGCACCAAAACCACTGACTTCTGCTTACTTTATTGTTGGTAGAGACTCACAGTTTACAACCAAAAGAGACAATCCCCATCTGTCATTAGAAATGATGTAGATCCAGTTAAAGCCACCGTTATGATTCACAGACAAAGCTCAAAAGGAACTTAATCTGTTACATGCTACAAGCACTCAGTAATGTGCATGTAGCAGGTGCAAGCTATACCTTTTATTAGTGAGTATTTCAAATTTTATTGCCTGATCATCATTAGCACGCGAGTTACATGGTTTTTGTAATAAATGGTATATGCATTTCTTTATGCATCTGCATTGATCTCGATCAACAGGCCTGTGCTGATCCAAATATCACATCTCACTGATGAAGAGAGCTGTAACTTCTTTCACTTCCTTGAAACCATCTTTGGTTCCTGGGTCAGAGTCAGGGAGGCAAGTTTCAGATCTGTCAGGAAGTGACAAATGTGCAGGTACCACTGATCCCAAAACCTGGTGAACTTAAGAAGTGATAATGATCAAGTGAAATAACTGCATTGATTGTGTTTGTAATGTGTTGCAGTTGTGTATCAGTTTTTTAAACTTAACGAGAGCTCAGACTGCAAGTGAATTGTTCTCTGTCCTTTAAAATGTTGAGCACGTACTGCTGCAAATGTTAAACCATCAGACCAAACCATTACCACTTAGCTTTTAAAACACATTTTCAAATATCTCTAAGTCGAGAAGCATAACACACAATTAGACAAAGGACAAAGGATCTCTATGGACTCTCTCCCCACATCCATGTCAATTCATTCTAGTATCCTGAGCCCTTTCTCACATGTTCAATCCCCTTCTTCTCCACAGTCCTATGCCCCTGCCCATGTTTCACATATTTCTAAGATCTGTCAAAGATTATTAAGCATGGCTGCCTTATTTCATAGTTCACAGAGAGAAGGAAAGAAAATGGGGAAGCTTTGAACCTAGTTAATACCACAGATGTCACATGCTGGTCTTTTCAGCCAAGTGGGACAGTCACATTCCAGAAAGGGGCCATTTTATATCCTTTTAAATTCTATTTTTGGAACTGCTGGACCATATTTTTTAGCTTTGAAGGATTAAAAAGTCACTTGTAATCCTCTACCATTTGACTTTTCCATAAAGTGTAAAAATGGTTCCACCACAATTTTAACTTCAAGGTTCAGGTTAGCTGTTTGGTCATGTCAGGATCATTTTGATTGCTGTTCTGTGTTGCAGCCAGGAGGAGAGCATTGAATTTAAGGTCAATTATTGACCACTCTTCAGTTTCGCAGCAGTAAGGCTTAGATGTTGATCAGTAACTGCTGATAGGTGTTTACTCTTGAGTTCTCAGTGATTTACAACCTAAAGAACACCGAGCAAGCAACTAAACCAGCTAAAAGGTAGGAAATTTCCAGCACAGACGACTGACTGTTCTCTGGAGCCTCTAGCTGTGTTTAACCCTTTCTAAATGCTGTATATCCTGTTGGTTTCTGTCTTTTTGATACGGATGAGGTTCTCTATGCAATGCAGTGCATAGCTGTCTGAATATATCTCCTCTGGCTGGATCTGTCAGATTTTTCTGTATTTCCTTGTGTCTGAAATACATGGAGTTTTCATGAACTTTGATCCTACTACTCTTCTTGGATTCAGGCCGGTGTTGAAGCAGGTGATGTGATGCTTCTTGTCATCTCTGCTGCTGTTCAACTGTAACACTTTCTTGAGCTTACTGCAAGGAGCTTTACCACTGGTGGAGCAGATGGAGGGCTGAGGAGGGAAATGTCGAGACACATTAGCTCCGGCCTTGTTTCCCTTCACACATCTTGAAAAGAGACGTTAGCGGAGCTGGATCTGTTATGGGGCTGGGTCTCTGCCATAACATATGGTCAATGCTGCTGGTCTCCTTTTTTTTTTACACCAGCACTTTTTTCAGTTGAGCAATTATGCTTTAAGCCAAAAGAAGATAAGCAGTTTAAGTAATATTACTACAGAGCAATCATTTTAATTAATTTTTCTGCTTATTTGCAGATGAAGAGCAAAATATTTTTCTGTATAGAATGACATGAATCTGTCAGGCAGGGAAAACTACTTCTCTCTACACAAAAGAGCTGCTATCTCGCCTCTGCTGCAGCGCCGGACATGTTCTCCCTCTCCTGTGTCCAATAAGTCAAAATCTATTTTTATGGTTGTTGCTTAGTTTCAGTCTGGGTTCAGAGAACTTTTAACTGCATCTCGTGTCTCTACAAGGTCTCACTCAATTTGTTGCCCCACACTGTTGCCTTGTCAAGCACGTCATTTGTTACTTCAGTGAACGGCCAGCCATTAGAACAACACTGGGGGTGTTATGAGAAGAATAACCATTTCTTTGCAAGATCATTAAGCAGCATTTACCAGAGAGCTGCAGCTAACACAGTGGTCTTCCTGCTGTCAGTTCTAATGTTAAAGCATAGCTCTGAGTTTGCCCTCTTGGTAACATCGGCCTCTTAGCATTGTGGCTTTATTCATAATTGCGGTGTAAAGCTCTCATCTGCCCTAAAAATTCTTTGGCATAAATAAAATAAAATAAAAAAAGTGAATAAATGAATGAATAATTTTCCAGTAAAATTAATTCAATATCAAGTTCCACCTGATCCTTTTTTTTAAAAGATTGATTCTCAGGGGGCATAAGCTTTAAATAATAGTCACCGTGGTGCTGAAGTGGACCACCTTGTCATTTCTAAAATAAAAGAGAAAAGCACTTCTTTAATTTTCCCACCTTGGTTTACTGTAATAAAAATGTAATAATTTTTTTTTTTTTTTTTTATCAATACCATGCCAGCAGGAATTGCAAGTGCCAAAGCAGCAGGACCTCCCATAATGCATTATGAAAAAAGGGCTACATGCTAAAACGTGTGTAGATAGTTTGGTAGATGAGCTTGATATTCTGAAACACAGCAAGGTTCATCCTTTAAGCAGTTTAACCAGCCATATGATTTGTTGAGCAGTACACACTAAAGGCTGTCACATGTGGAACTTATTATCTTTTCCTCATCCAATGTAAAAGCCTGACACCTTGATGAGTAGAGATAAGTTGACGGTAAGATAAGTAATTAATAAGCTGAAGTCAATCAGTCCCTCAAAGCTGCATGCTGAATGACAAAAAGAGATTAAATTAAATAAAAAATTAAATAAAGTTAAAATAAAGCATCCTCCTTTGAAATCTTCTGTTCTATTCCCATTATTCATTTTGGCTCACATCATTACCAGCCAAACGACCTGGACTCAGTTTGTTATTGCTTTTACGTATTTGTAGGAACACATCTGGATGATTTAAAAAAGCTTCCAGCAAAGGGAAAAACCACTTCAGGTAAATCCAAGTACAGATATGAGAACAGATGTTTTTTGTGATAAACACACAGATGGTGGCTTGGCATTCCTCTCCTGTGTGTATTAAGCATGCTTGTGTGTGTGTGTGTTTTTAGAAAGAGAAAGCGATAAGATGGAGCAGGTTGCAAACAGTGAGATGAAATTGGAGGGGTGAAAAAAAACAACATTGCTCTGTTGTTCTTCAGTCAACCTTCCCCTCTCATGCTGGCACTCGGTTGCTGGAGCGTTCAGTGTCTGTGAACTCGATAAATGAGGCAGCTTGGAGGACAAAATGAAAAAGAAATCTAAAACTACCAAGTCTGTGTTGCAGCTCCAAGTAAGGCTGCACAGAAATCCCTCCACTCTTATTTGATCTCCCTCTATCATTTCACCTCACATTCCTATCAACTGGTTTTGTTTCAGTAACCTCTTACCATGAGGACCTTAAAAGAGAATTTCTCAAAAAAAGAAAAAAAGGTCACGATCAAAGGGACTGGAAAGCTAGTAAGACAATGTTTTTTTTCATCATTTAAAAGCTCTGTTTATCTTTGTTTCAAAGGGAGAGAGGTGGTGGTTCAAAACAGCCCTTGTAAACCAACTGTTTCTTGCTATATGGTCGACTGGAGAGAGGGTCTTGTGCCAATTATTGAGTTGAAAGCAGAGTTGTGTTTCATTCTGTTATATTGCAGCATGTCGGCCCACAGGTTGAATAACATAATCACTCGGCGGCAGCAGCACTGACATATTGTGCTCCTGAAAGTGATGTAATTGTGAGTAAAAAAAAAAAAAGAGTGCTTCAGGGTGTGTTTTCTGCTCTGTATACATGGGGAGACCAACAGAGAACATTGCTGTTGTTGATACACCTGAAGGCAACATGCAGCTTTGATTTAAGTGAGGCATCATATTAATTAGTTGTAGAGGAGATGGAGGAAAATGCAAAACCCAGAGAGGGACGGCTTTGTTTGAAATGGGAACTAGATTTGGCATCAGCAATGAGCAGGTTCCTCTCTAATGGGCAATGAGGCCGATCAGGCGGGTTTCTTGGTTGAGTTGGTCCATGAGAGGGAGCATTATCAACTCTAATAGATTTTACTAAAACGTCCTCTCCAAGTGTCCAAGAGCAATCGTGATCTTTAAATATGTTCACCTTGAATTGGAGAGAAGTAATAAAAGGCAAAATAAAGAGACTCACTGAATGCTTAGAAAAGTGTGATGACAAGAATGGGGGAAAAAAAGTCATCTGTGGTCACAATGGTTGTCTGCCTTTTTTTCACCAACACAAGGAAATCTAATAAAAACATGGATGAAACATGGAAGACAGATGTTGTCTAGGAAAATGTTGCATATTCATTATTGTCCATTTTAACAGCACTACCTTGCAGCCTCTGGAAGCCAGCTGTTCTTCGTGCCAGGAAATAATAAGACAGAAGCTGGATGTATGCTTGATGCAAGAGGTAAACAGCAGACCTGCTTGTATACCTGTGGGGTAGATTTGATTTATAGCCCACTGACAAATTTCACCCAGTGGCCCCATCCCGGCTAAAGAAGACTGATGCATTTGTTGTAGTGCACATAATCAGGCTGTGAATGCTTTAATAATATTTCCCACATTAACTGTCATGTGTGATACACAACAAGTGCGCACCAAGCTCTGAGGCAGAGAGCTGGAGTTACATCCAAGTAACTTTTTATTCGCCTCATCTCGTTACTGAACACTTCTCCTGCTCAGACCGTCCTCACTATAAATATTGTAAATCTCACCATGAGCAGTGAGTCAGATAGATGTCTGCACAAGGTATCTCTGTAGTACCAATGTGTGGTTCCAGTTTTAAAGAAGCCAAGTGTACAGCAGAGCTGCAGCAGCTATGTGCCTCCACTCTGAAACTGCACAGTAACTCCTGAATTAAACTGCTGCTGGCATCTGTTCGAGGCTGTAAAGCTGTGAGACATCCTCTTATATCCGCAAAGCAATATTCCATGACAAAGCTAACATGCTAACATTTGGCAAGTATGCATTTAATATGTTCATGACCTTAATTTCAAATTAATGTCTTTTCGGGTTTAAGCATGCTAACTTCTGCTAATTAGCACCAACGGCTATGTCATTAGTCTTGTTAGTATTTGTTGGTATCTTGTTGGTCTGAAATGACAAATGAAGATCTTGCCCTGGAGGGACTGACCCAAGATCAAGATGTTACATTTTATCATTTCATTTTAAGAGAACTTGTATGTCCCTATCAGATAGGGTGAAATACATTATGGAGGTGCTAAGACCTTTTACTCTGCACGCGTAAATAAGTCAGGAGATCTTCAAAGTCAGCAAGATTCAACTTAAGGGCATCATAAATGTCAAATTTTGTGCCAATTTATCTATTAGCTGTTGAGTTTTCACTGGATAATGAGACTCTGACCTGCTGTTGGCACTCAACCAAAATTTTGCGGTCATCCATCCAGTTTTTTAGTTTTTGAAACATGTCAGTGTGGACCAAAGTGAAGAACCAATGAACCAAACTGCAGCACTATCCATAGAGCCATTTTCTAATGTAACAACAATGTAAAAAGCAAACCACCAATCATTTGAGAAGGGATTTTTTCTTCTTTCTTCCCTTCTTTTTCAACTGATTAACCATTGTAATTCTGCAAAATTCAGTTTGTATTCTATTTATTTATTTATTTATTTATATGTATGTGTCAATAATTATCATTATATTATTCTTGTAACTTTTTTTTTCTCTAAAGTTCTGTTTTGTCCACACCATGTTGAAAATTCTGCTTTATTTCTTACTGGAACAATTTTGTGTCTAAATGTGAGTGAACAAAGGGTTGTCCAAGCTTTGGCAGCATGTCCAGCCCTGAGGCCTCTTAGCTGGCATGCCTGGAGGCAGTCTGTCTCAACCCCCATCTAAGGGCAGCAGAAGAAATGGAGACCTTCTTGGAACAGACTTTAAGCGCTGCAGGTGGCAGGAAGAACCCAGGGCAAATCGAGCCTGTCTAGCTGTCATCTGTCTCAACCAAAGCACCATTTGCCTCTTGGCTGCCCAATGCAGGCCTCCTCTGAATAGAAATAAAGATAAAAAGAGGTTCATGGCCAAAGGCAGCTTCAATCAAAAGGGCTATTTATTTACCGAAGCAGACAAATCACAAATTTTTTCCTGACTTTCAAGAATTTTGTCAGCTGTAATAAAGCTCTGTCTACTTATGCTGATAAAAACACTCAGTGTCAAACAGGTGAAATACTCATCAGGCAGTGTGCTGTCAGTTTTAAATGTAGTAATATATTGGATAGCACCAGCAGGGCCTTTGACTAGAGGAGTCAATTGAATCTTGGTCAAGGGAGATCCAAAAGGCCCCTTACCCCTTTAAATAATCTGCTGGAATAATTTATCAAAAGTTTATATTTTAAAAAACTGTACATAGTATTTGTCAGTGACGTGAAAAGTTGTTCTTTCTGTCATCTTAAATATCCTTAACACAGTAGTCACTCCAGTCTAACTTTTCCTTACTAACATAATGCAAATAAATAATAAAAATGCAAAATATGGTTTGATTCCATGGCATTTCACTTTTATTCCCATCACCCCCCTGCTGCTCTGACTCTGGGACGAGCACTGTTTCGTCCTCCTTCTCTCTGGTGCAGTTAACCTCTCCCACTCGACCATCACCTGCAGCCTGAGGCTCTACTCATTTCCTACTGCATTTCCTCTCTGACAATGCTGTGTCCATCTTCACTCAGATGAACAATAAAGTTATAGCTACTAGTGTCTGACAACTTTAAAGCATTACATTTGTGAATGACAACATGTGATATGATAAATATGATTTAATTTTAGCTGTGGGGCAACCCTTTCTTTAGACCATAACTGTTATAAAAACAGTGTGGGGGAGGACAGGAAGGAGAGCATGTTCTATTTGTTGTGTGCAAATTACCCCTGTGTGGACCGTGTATGGTTGGTACTGAGGGGGGCCCTTGGGAGTTCACCCTGTCCTGGCCATTAGTGTTACCAGGGAAATTAGTTGTCACACAGGACACTATTAATGGCTTTCTCACAGTGCTTTATTGTCAGCAATGGCATATGTATAATTATATTCTCTGCAGCAGCATAAAGTTATCTTTACCTGTTGTACTTCATTTCTAATGGCAATAAATGTAAACAGTCTCTGGCAGTCAGAGGAACACTGAGGGACAATTCAACTGTGAAAAAATTCAGTAGAGAAAATATAGCATTAGGATGATAATGAATACATAGCAAAACACACAAAAGATGACAGTTAAATGTGGAGTGTACATTTTTACAGACACCAACGTTTCACTGGCTGATCTATCACTTCACAAAACCATCTCACACGACTGTCCACCATGCACCTCTAGCTCAGTTCAGTTGTAAAAATGGACGACCAAGATGCACCTGGCGAGCAAGGCACAGTATCCCTATCCATCACACTACTGACACCTTCTGAACAAATTTGGTAATAATAGGTTAAACTCTGTAGAGTCCACTCAGAATGCATACTACACAATATCAAAAAATGAACAAAGAACACATCAACATACATTTGTTAACATTGTAAAGGGGATTTTATAGACTTAATTCTAAGCTATATAGACCTATTTTTTTTTATTCTACATTTACCAACTGGCTGCATAGGCAAGACACATGGTGGGCATGTTTACTACAAGACAGCCTGTAAATGTAAAGAGAAAAACTTCTTTCATTCTCTCATAAAATTTGATTCACATATATGAATTGTTTGGATGTTGTGAAAACAAAGTCACTGGTCTCACAGTTGCCTTCCAAGATCTAAACAATACAAATCAAAGACATAATTAAAATTTAAAAAAAACCCATTTTCAATCATAGTTTTGTTTATATGGGCTTCTGTTATCCACAACTGTTTCAAATTGCATCTCATCTAACAGTCTAAGGGAGAATATACAGAGAGACCTCCTGCTGTTTATTCATTAACACTCAAGTTCTCTTTGATAAAAACCTTTTTACCAAGTTTTAAAGTTAAGTATGTTGTCATTTAAAGACACAATCTCTCATTCATCTGCCTGTCAAATAAATGTGTTTTTCTTGAATTTCTTTCACAATAGATCAACCTGCGCAATCTTCATTGTAGACTACTGAGAGCAGATTTTCAATTTCAAACAACAAAACAAAAAATAATCAAGGTCAGAAGGGAACAGGAAAAAATGAACACAAAGAATCTGAGATTAATTTTTGCTGCATTCATTATTTTTTGAGTTGTTTACAATCTCTGAATAATCAGAATGTTGGATAGCTTGATTGATTTCTGGCACATCAGATATTTTGATCAGGTATTTTAGAGAAGTTCTCTTGGCTGATGGAAAAACTATTATAAGCTGCACTGAACTTGTTTCAGTGTTAATTCAAGAGCACTTCTCTGTTGTGTCCTTTGCCTGATTTGCTATACCAAAGTTACTTGGGCAAGTGACACAGAGATGACTTATATGCTCCCTAAAAAAAAGTTTTTGGGTTAAAAGCTTCAAAGAAGAAGATTTACTGTTTTTTCTTTTTTTAGTAAGTTAGTGGCTGCCTTCCTGAACTTTTCTGATGAATCACTGATACCACTTCATGCCTTCATCAGAATGAGAAGAAGAGAAAACAAACAAAATTACAATCATGTCAACAGAACACTGAAGTCTCTTTGCTAAAATGAGAAAAACACTAATTAATGGTTAAGAGTTGCTGTGAAACTGACTGCAACAACCATAGAAATCCATGGAATTTATAGTTTAAAAAAGCCTAAAGCGAAGCAACATTACCAGATATGACTCATGTTATTTTGTTTCAGGGTACAATTTCTAGATTTCTTATGAAACACCCCCCCCCATGTTTCAATATACAATTTTTGGTTCCCTCACACCATCAACTCTTTTTTTATTTGCTTCAATCTGCGGAGAAAGTCAGCAAACACATCATTTACCCAGTAACATCAATCACAGAGATGTGATGATCTGTTTGCTACTGACTCCTTAAAGTTTACTGTTTTTATCGTCTCTGCAGATGGCCTGAAGCCACAGATGTCCTCTTATATCATCTCTCTCTCTTTGAGAAAGTAAAGAGTAAACAGGTTTTTCTTTTATTGTTCCAGGAAAAAGTGCTGCAGCAGCTTTTAGACATGGTACCATTACTTTTCCCACCATGGCACTACAAGTTTTACACTGCTTGTGTTTATCCAAAAGTGGGCGTGGTCACTCTGAAGAGAGGAAGGTCATGTGTATCTCCTTTCATCTTTTTTTCATAATATCAGTGATTGGCTGCAGGGCTGCTGCATGTTTACCACTTACTATGAACAACAATGGAAAAATAAGTTCCTAATGCTGTTACTTTGAAGAGGAGCTATTTTTGTCCTATGTACAGTGAGCAAACAATGCATTAGTGATGGAATTCAAGACTGCTGAGTCATGTACAAAATGCTCTGTTTAATAGAAAACTCTTTGACCCGGGTAAAAAAAAAAAAAAAAACTGTTAACCACTTATTCATTTTGTTCAGGTTTTTCCTGTGAGGGTTTTCTGCATTCACTCCAACAATATGCATTTTAACTTTGCAGTGTCCTTGCTTCTGCAAAGATCCAACAAATCTTGAGAACCTTCACAAAAACCATCCCTCAGCTCACATACGCATTCTGCAGAGCCTGTGAGTGCCACAAGCCTTTAAGAACAAAGGACAAGTTATAGTGATTATAAATCCAGTTATGAAAGCACTTTACTCACCGCCTTCATTGCCAAGATCCAGAACAGAGTCCAACATGGCAAGGACAGCATGAACCCAATAGGTGAGACAGTAAGACAAGTTGCCAGCAAAACTCTAGTTTTAATTTACTCATTTTGAGGGGAAAATTAAAACAACTATACTCTATTATAAAATATGTCCAATTTAAATACTGAGCTGAGCTGGGGGCATGGCTCCATAGTAGCAGTATCAGTTTCTTTGTCACAGTCCATTAGTAAGTCTTTCAATACACCACTTCGGTCAATACTTTACATAATAGTTTCAATGAAACTTGTCTTAGTATTCGTGGCATTATATCATTTATCCATTAGTCCTAACCCTAATCACATTTAGCTTACTTTAAAAATGAGATTACCTTTGAATATCGATTACATGGCTCTCTGTGCATCTTTTCACCTTTTGTGAGCCAAATGGTATCTACTCATTTTGCTCTCCTTCTTGAAAGGTTTCAGAAAGTCTTACAAAACCATGTACTTCCCCATGTGTGTGTGACCCTCTCCCTGTAATGAGGGCACACCTCTGTCTTTGATACCACAGCCCTCTGGGTCAACGCACGGATTTCGGCTGATAGGGTCTCGCACACACACTCTCTGCTAATGAGACACCCCTGTGGCTGTACTGGTCCTCCTTCCACCACTAGTTTACCTGCTATCCTCTCATGTTTTAAGTAAGTCTGGGCATCAACTACAGAAACTGCCACACAAATTGGTCATTAATTTGCTTTCCTTTCAAGACTTCTCTGAAGAATCTTAAGTCAGAGTTAGAGTGCAGTTAGAGTGCAGACTTTCTCCTTGAATTTTTTGATGGATGCATGGAGAATTTTTTTCTGAAGAAGGTGAGATTAAACAATAAACAAGTTATTTCCTTGCTGCTATTCTTCTTATAAAATAATGCCCTGAGTGTCACTTTTTAATGAGAATGACGATGATTCATCGTTGTTGGAGCTGTATGCAGCCATTGTGTGTGTGTGGGAGTATGTGGGTGTGGGGATGTGTTCTTTCAGAATCCATAATTGCAATGTCTGCTGATGAGGTGAGCAAACAATGATAAACCAGAGTCTCTTGTGATCTGTGCAACAATACCAAGTTGTTACATACCCCCCCCCCCCCGATCAGCCTGATCCTTTTTCTCATTCTGTCTGCCTCCTTTTGCAACAGGTGTGGCTGCAGAAATCAGGGTACCTGTAAAGAGGGGGAGGGGACTGCAGCTCGGGTCTTCTGTTCTTCATTTTCTTCATTTTCTGGCCTGGCAGCACCAGCAGCAGGAGCCGCTGCAGTATGAGAGATCTCAGTGTGACCTTATGTAGTTGTTTATGGTTCCTTCTTTTTCTCTTTTCTGGTGGGTCCAGTATCTTAGTTTTCGCGGCTTCATTTTCATTGTTTAGGGTTTAGTTGGGTATGTTAGGGTAGAGGGGAGAACCCTATTCCGCCGGCCCCATGTGGGCTGGACAGTGGTGGCTCCCTTTCTTTTGTTCTTTTTGGCTGGCCCACCAGCATTTAGTTAGTTTGGGAGGATGGGTTTATTTAGTCAGGTTCTTTTGTATGCTTTGGTCTTTTGAATTGGTCACATTAATTATTTATCTTGTGCATTAATAAAAACTTGCTTTTTAAATTGCAACTCTTGACTTGTGTAGTTATGTTTGATCCCGCTGGTACGAGCTGTTTTGTTGGATTGTAACACAAGAAAAAGTCATTTTGTTTTAGTGGCCTTGCATCTCCATAGCACTGTGACAACATCGGAGACAGGTTTGGCTGCACTGATCATCATCATGCTGTAGGTAAAAAAAAATAATTAGCTGTTTGCATTTCTTAAAAGAAGAAGAAGAAGAAGAAAATCAGTAGAAAATAGTGAATTTTTGAACCAAAGTTTAACACAGTCTTTATGCTAAGCTAGCCATTTCTTGGCTTTAAATGGAAAGCATTATTTTCAGTCAATGTAATATCTGTTTGTTCTAGGTGGCACAAATAGAGCCCTCCAAGTGACTGTAATGTGTAACAAGCTAATATGTTCCAAGTTGGTTTTGAGGTCAAATAGATAGCTGCATAACTATAGCAGGGGTATATTTTGATTAATGTCTTTTTGAATAAAACACAGGTAGCTAAATTAAACTTTTGTGTGAATAAAGTCATGGAAGAATATGCTTTGCATTTTATCTAACAGTATGTCCGCGCTGGATTGTTGCCACAGTGAGCTAATACTCTACCATAATATGTCAGCCCTTTACACATTACTTAGTGTCTGGTAATTACAAACCCTGACCTTTTTTTCTTCTTACACTTTACTAGCATGAGTGGCCATACTGTGAAACTAGTGAACTGGAAAATGCTTTGTGCAATCAAGAGATTAAATTAGACCCCTGCTAGAGCACTAAATGTTGGATATACAGTAGGTGTGTTCTTAAAGACCAGCAAGTTCCAAAAAATTCAGTGCTTCTCTGTGTATCTCACATAAAATGGGTGTAATTCTACAGCATTTGAATTTT
Organism: Acanthurus lineatus; assembly: GCA_029814665.1. Taxonomy (NCBI): domain Eukaryota; kingdom Metazoa; phylum Chordata; class Actinopteri; order Acanthuriformes; family Acanthuridae; genus Acanthurus; species Acanthurus lineatus. The sequence continues at coordinate 19,301,618 of JAPZDV010000008.1, read as the reverse complement.
CACCAGATTAACAATAACCCAAGGGACGTGTAAACTCAGTTTGATAGTTATAACAAGCTTACTTAATCAGAAAGTCATTTTTATGAGCCTCTGTAAAACAAAAGGTTGTTACCAAGAATCATGATGACTGTAATGAACAAAGTAAGCTACAACAGATGAAAACTTTGGAAAGGATGACATATTACAATGGGAACTGTAGCGAATGTTGAGAGAGCCTGTCATCACTAAATAATTAGATGAGCAAAATTAAAAAAAGTTCAACATAAAATTTGCCCTAACCCTAAATGGTTAGAAAAAAAGGCATGGCATGCAGCAAAGCCTCATTTATTATGTATCAACATAAAGGACTGGAACCAACAAATTAGATGTAGAAATCATGAATCACTTTTCTCATTGTTTGTTCACATAAGTTCAAAGATTTTGGTGTCAGTAATTTTAATGTTCGTACCCTTTTTCAGCAGAGTAATTGAACCCTGTTAATATCGTTGCATTTACTTTTTTTCCATTAAGTTTGGTGTATTACAGATTCCTACTGTTTCTACAAGTTAGGAATACAACTAAGTTTGTTTGAGTACCAGTTATCACATCATGATGGCTTTGAGACCTCCACATACTTTCCCTAAACTTTTAAGACAAAATGTACTAGTTCACAGTAGGTTGTAGTAGTAGCACAAAAGCCTTTTATTAGAAGGAAAAATAGACAATAAAAGGGACAGTATATTTTTCTATGAGCTCCTGACATAAGACTTTCATTTGTCAACATCATTGTTTTGAGCAGTGAGTTGAATGTGCAGTTCTTTGACCACAACACCTCAATTGAAGTTCTTTATACCATAAACACTGGTGCAGCTTGTGACTGTGAGCTGAAGATCAAATGGCCATCAACATTTGAAAACACGCTTTCTACAAAGACGGCACATCTGCCAACCTTGTAACAATAGGGCCGTGGTTGTGTAATCTGCAGTCACAGCAAAAGCAGTAATCTTTTTGTTCCTTTCAGAAAGAAAAAGTTCAGCTCTGCCTCATGAATCTCTGGATCTGTGTCCTTGCCTCCAGATATGCAGTTATATTCTCTAAATCTTTGGAAACACTGTGGCTTTTGTGTTTTCTACAAGGAAAAGTGGGACGGCATTGTAACTCCTTTTTTAACTTTATCCTTCATTTTACTCTATGTTCTGTGGTCTGGAAAAGACATTCTCTTTAATATAAATTTATAACACTTCATCCATTCAACATGGTTTAACACATGCAGGTAGATTAGTTGGTGACTAAATTGCATGTAGGTGTGAATGTGAGTGTAAGTGGTTGTCTGTCTCTGTATGTCAGTCCTCTGATAGAGATCAAAACGTAAGTGCTTTAAGTTCTTTAGGACGAGCTCTCTCCCTTGTTGGAGTATTTACATATTTTTGCCAGTTGTGACCAGTTTTATCTTTTTTAAATGTACTTAGTTTTTATCATTGCAAAGGTGAGAAAAGGGGCTTGAGGGCTTCAATTTGTTAGAAAAAAAGAAGATGTGGTGGTTGGTGGTTTGGTTTGTGTCTTACCCAATGGGCAACCTTCTCACTTCCGCATTGAAGCCAAACAAGAAGTACAAAAACTTGCAATTCCTCGATTGTCCGCTTGAGGCTGGCTCAAAAGGGGAGCAAATTCTCATTGTAGCCCATATTAAAATCATTGACTGTATAAAACACTGGACAAACCCTCCATGACGTCACCCATTGGTTTCTGCCGGAGCAAAAGTTAAGCCTCAGAAATCTCATCCTGGGCTCCGCCATTTGTCTGAGCCTGACTCCGCCAAGAGCCCGCCTAAATGACAAAAAACCAAATATGGGAAAAGAGGTGGGGCTAAAGCGGGGTCAAAGGACGGACAGCACACCCACTCTGCTAACAGCCCCTGGCTATACGTTAACAGGCTGTCAATCAACAGCCGAATAGCCGAATTTTAAGCTTAAATATAAAATAAACAAATGAGTTAGAAAAAAAT
>JAPZDV010000008.1:19206777-19299534 GCA_029814665.1 Acanthurus lineatus | reverse complement strand
CATCTTGTCAGTACACTCGCTAAAAAATAGTAGCGTGTGTGTGTGTGTGTGTGTGTGTGTGTGTGTGATTTGATTTATATGTAGCTCAGTATAAGTGGGCCACCTGCAGAAATTTCATGATACTTGATCACTAAACTGATACCAAATTCTAAAAAACAAAGCAAAACTTACCATAAAAATCCTACAATACCTATTTTGCCACGGTGCTGTAGGTATCGAGATTTAAGTCTTTGGTACCTGATATGGGGCAGCATGTACTCTTTTTCTACTTCATATCATCCTTACTCTCTCAAAGGGGATGAGATGGAGGCAGCTCTAGTTATCCTAGAAGCTCTGAACCACAAGTATGTGCCCTAATACCCAGAGCTGCTGCTAGTCTTGATAGCTCAGCCTGTCTTGATGACGGAAGCGAAGTTGAGGCTGGTAAGCTTCTCATGGCTTTGTCCCTGAGGGGGACAGGCTTGTGTGGGCTGGATCAATTGCTTTGAAGATCAAAGGGGGGGAGGGGGGTCATATTCCTCTGTTGTCTGTGAATGGTGAGGACTTCAAGGCTGGTCTGTGGAAGGTAATCTGTACACCTTGTAATGTGCAGTTGACTCCATTCCATCCCTCAGCAACATCCCCTACAGAAGAGGCAGTCTCACGCAACACCTCTTGACCCTGAAGCTCCTACACAGCTTTCTAAAGGTGATTACAGATGACAGAGGGCTGTGATGCTTTTTCTTGTAAGGAGACAAATGTGTTTAGTTATAGACGTGCTGATTGTCTGGCTTGGCATGAGCAACTTCTTAGTGGGAGAGTGGCTGTATGCCAGTGTAGGAGAGTATTACCAATAAAGGATAGTGGCTGTGTGTATAGACCTGGTGTTAAAAGATTCTAACATTTATTACATATTGTGCATTTAATAGAGCGATGGGCAAAGGAATGTATATTATTGTGTAAACTAACTTACTTACTTTGTGTGACACCTGTCTATGTATTAACATAGACAGGTGTCATTAGACATTATCAATTTATCTGTCTAGACCTCATTTTGGCTGTCTTACTAAGCATTATTTGTTGGTTTCTCATCTTTTTTCCTCCTACCTGAGCAGCTGCGGTTCATTCTACATTTGGATGGTATGTGTGACCAAGTGTAACCAGCTACTTACTGTATAATACTTCTGTTTAGACACATATCATCAATTATTCAACAATGACCAGCTGAGCCAGTGCTGGTTGAACGAAATAGCTTCATATTTGGAGAGAGAGGGTTGTGAACCCAGCAGAGGCAGCTGGCCTCTCTCAACCTGCAGGACTATGTGTGGTGGCCTGAAGTTAGGCTGACAGGAAGGTAGATAAGCTAACCATATTACACTAGAACAGAACCAAACATCCCAAAGAAAAAGCCAGTCACCTGGACAGTGGGGATAAGTTTTGCAATTAGACTTTCATGACTGGTAAAACAGGCCTCAGCTGCTCTGCCTGCTATGAAAGAAAACATTTTTCTGCTGCAGGGAGAGAAAAGAGATTGCTTGTAAGAAACAAGTAATATTCCATCTATTATTTTTTAACTTATTTATTTACTTTAGTCAGGGATCACTGTGTCCTATTTAGCTGATGAGCTGCATTGGGCTGCAATGCAAGCCCAAATGCTAATGGGACACAATTTAGAGCGGTGGTGTGAGGGACTAAACAATAATGATGCAATTTGACATGTATATACAGTAACTTTGAGGGATTATTATAAAACTGTCGTGTAATGGTAATGGTTAAAACGACATTTATTCACTTACTGTTGCACTAGCTTTTATGCTGTTGCTGCTTTTCTTGAAGAAGGGTTCATCTTGTTTGCTGACACAAAAATTTAAAGGAGCGTACACATCACTAAAAGAGACTATATCCATTTTATATGTCAACTTGTAGTAGCTGTGTTTTTAAACATAGACACAATTTCAACTTCATTTATAAAGCATGTTTCATCACAGGTAAACACAATGTGTTTTACTTTGAAAGATAAAAGAGAAAAGGTGTGAACATGACAACCTATGTAACATAAGCAACAGAAATGTAAGACTATAAGTACGAGTATAATGCTTTAAAGTACTTTAACCATACAACACATCAATAGAAACCACAAAACATCAACTCAATGAAACAGACAGCCCCTGTCACCAGCTACAAGAAACAAGTACTATCAGACAAGGTAACGAGTTCACAAACACTAAGAAAACAATGCTGAGATAAAACCCCACCTATTGAAATGTTTCTTGGAGTGATTTTGAAATCAAATCCATTTTGTGGAGGTAAGTGCGCCTGTTTTTGTACTGATAATGCCTCCATCTGTGTTTTTGTTTTGACTTGATAGCTGCTCCAGACAGAATTCGTGGGCTTTTATTGCTTTCACACAATCACTGGCAGAGTAGTTTTCTTGCTCCCACAATGCATTCCCGCCTGTCGAGGCACTATCAGCACACCATCACCTCAAAGTTGCCTGACGAAAGCAAACTAGAGCTTATGAAATAAATTATGAAATAATATCAATCCAAAAGCAGAAAAACAACCCTTAACTCAAAGCATGATTACATCACAAATGTATGATCCACCAAGACTCTTTCTGGACTCATGAATTCTGAATGATTTTGATATTTCTTTGAGTGTTTTTAAAAACTACATGTGCATATTTAAAAAAAGAAGCTTTTATTAAAAGAGTATCATTAAACTTCTAATTCAAGAGATACTATTGGAAAATTAGAATGGAATGGCTGTGAGCACAGTGTAAGTGGGCATAATTAGTGTTGTGGCTGTACTCACAGATGTAGTTATAGAGCTGTGAAGAGGGATGAGCGATCTTTGGTGCCCCTGCCTCTGGAAGTATGAGCACCATTTTGTTTTCCCCATTAATGATATTATGTAACTCACAGTTGGAGCACTTGGATCAGCATCAAATATTCAGAGATACATCAGAAACTTGTTTTATAACAAGTACAAACAGTGCATAGTTTGTACAAAAGTACAAACCCTTAACACTGATAGAAACAAAGACTCCAACTACGAGGCACATTTTGACAAAAAACATGCCAAAATGTCTTGCATGCAAAAGTCAAGTCATAGGTTTCCAGGAGAAAAACTCCAAAAGAGTGTAAGATTGAGATTGGTTATTTTAACAATGTATTAACTTTTTAATCCAAGATACCACAAATTGAACATCATCACAAGAAAAAATGATAAACATAAAATACTTTGAAAGTGAGAGGTTTTCATTAGTCATAGCAAGAGAATATTAAGCTTGGAAACACAAGACCATTGGAAGCACCACATCACCACTGCAAATTAACCATTTTGAACCCACAGCACCTGCAAACCTCTGTGTTATCTAGTGTTGGACACATTATTAGTAACTATGTCACAGCCATGCTAATGATAACAAGCCCAGACCTAGCTAAGCTAACATTATTATGGATCCCACTGCCATTTTTTGCAAGACCAACCCTACTCTGCCTCTGATTCACTATACTCTATCTCTATCGGTTAGGTTGCTTAAGTTTAGGCACGAGGCGTGTGACTAGTTAGGGTTAGGGTATGAAAATCAGAGTATGCTATTAGTGACAGCCTAGCCAATGCAAGGAAGAGTACAATGAATAAATCTTAACATGAAAAGCAGAAGGATCTACAAAGATGCTGAAAAGCTACAGACTTCCCTTTATCTACGGTGACAAAAATGGATTTCAGCCATAGTCTCAGCACAAACAATATAACTGACATCTGTAAATACCCATGAATAAGCACTGATGTCAATTATAGTTAGAAAACTGATCAAAGTTGAATTAATAATACCAATTCGTCTCCATACCTATTTGGCGACATACAAAGCTTTCAGTACCATAACATAAAATGAAAAGATTGATTGAAAGATTGCTTAAAGGTGGCAAAACTTTTACCTTTTAAATTTGAAGTTTTGTTGAAGTGCCCAACCTGCTGTTATCACGGCCGGTGGCTATGGCAACAGTTAAACCTCAGCCATGCTGCAGAAATGCTAGACACCATTATCACTGCATGAACTCTGGGGATGAACCCCTAATGTCAGCCTACGCTTTGAAAGCCACACCGGATGACTGCAGAATAAAGCCTTATGTGTAATGACACAAACAAGCAAGCTAAACAACCATTAAATGTCACTCAAATGTCACTAAAATGTCCCTCCTTTTTTCCACCAGAAGTCTGACTAGTCTGACTCCTTGCTCCCTCATTTAAGGCTGCAGTAAAACCCTTTAAATGTAAAAGCAGCTGAATACACAGCCAGCAGCCACAACAAGTGACAGCCTGAGAAGGTTCTCTGCCATTTATCAGCAGGGACCATATTACCATTAGGAGAAGCCTCTTACATCCAGAATGTCAAAGGAACAAAGCATAGACCTGCCAGTTAGATGACAATTAATCACATCCAGTACGTCAGCTGTCAGGGATGTCACCCAACCGCCTGCCTTCAACTGTTTTTCAAGTCAGCACGTGAACAGTTTACAGGACTGTTTGTGCTGCAGGAAGCTTCGAAGGTCCAACACTGGACTGCTGAGTAATTAAGAATGAAGCCACATGTCTCATCATGGCCTAAAATTACTGTATGCTTCAGTTACCAACATGAATTGAGTTCAAACAAAAGCATGATGTTTCAGTGGCAGAAGATGACTCCATAAGCCATGTGGTTTTCAATCAGCTAATTTACAAAGATGACTAAAAATCTGGCTGTTATATCCAAATGTCCCATTTACAGATACAAAGGCTCAAAGAAATATTAGAAGTAATTGAATTAATAGGAAATGTATTAAATGACATTTTTTTCCTAATAGATAGAACAAAAGGTTGACTAAATATTGGCAGAGGAGCAGTGAGATGAATAAGGCTCTAAAATCATTGAATCTCAGTGAAACCTGATTGATCAGCTCCTTTGCAAAGCAGCAGACAATGCTGAGTGTTGGACTTTCCAAATTCCTCTGAGCTCTGCATTGGTGCCTTTTTTTCCCCAAAGACTACATGGCATCTCTTCAAGTGTCTGAGCCCTGAGCTTTTTAATGTCTGCTTCTTTGTGGTTTTATTTGTGCTCTAACATCCTGGGACCATGTTGAAAGTGTTTTTTATACTTATATATTTATCATGTTATCTTTTGGATTTTTTTGTTTGTCTGTTTCTGGTAATCCATAAATGAAATCAGTCTATCAATCAGTCAGGTCCCAGATGGTCCACTCTCATCCCTCATCCTCTCTGAAGTGGAGCCTGATTGTTTGTCTTGACTTTGGAAGAACAAAGTAATGTCACGTCTCCTTTTCATTTTCAAATATGTTTTTACAATGTCTCAAATCTCTCAAAGAAACCCTCCACTAAATGATCTTTCTTCTCAAACATTAAAAAACAAAGACAGTTTTATTTCTTTTTTATTTCTATCTTGCATTAAGGGATAAAGCTGCTGTTATTTTTCTTATTGCTAACTAATCTCATGAGTAGACCAAACTAACATGTTTTGTGTGTACAGCTGCAGCCTGTTACAGCTTTTATGCAATCCCACAAGTGGTAGCTGTGACCATAGGCTCTATACTTTTAGGTTGTCCATACTTACCTCCCATTCTCATGAACGTGATATCTCAAGAATGGCTCAAGGCATTATCTTTAAATAAGGCTCAAAAGTACATTTAAACTTAATAATGAACAGATTAAATTTGATGGCCAAGGGTCAAAGGTCAAGGTCACTTTGACCTTTTGTTTGTCCCATATTTGTAATATCTTCTGAACACCTTGAGGAAATGTCTTCTTCTCTTGGTTGGTGGAGGCACGCAACCATGATGCTTTACCACAAGTTAATCTGATTTTCTATCAAACCACATCAGTGAGCCTCGCTGTTGCAGTGGGTGTTATTTTTCTTCATGATACTGAACATCAGCACTGAAGTATTTTGAGCCAATCCAACATTACCCTGTTACTTTGAAGTCACACACAGTGGTTTAATCTGTTGTCTGAAAAAGAGCATCATGGAATCTTGTTGGAGTAAAGTGCTCAAAGGCAAAGTAAATTTAGAAAACTGCATGTTGCTTTATATACGTATATATATAAAGGTATTTTTGGATGGAGGTCTTTGTTTTTTGTAGGAATGAATAAGCTTGGAGCCGTTTGCAACAGGCAGAAAGGGAAGATGGATATTTATGTATTGTTGGTTCTGGTCCTTTCATTGGATTTGTTGGTGAAAAGAAAAACAAAGAACAAATTCAGCCTTGTGGTGAGATCACACCAAAGATGTTGACAATACGCACTTGGTAGCTCCAGTGAAAAGTCCTGAAAACAGGCATAAGTGTTAGTATGTTAAGTCGTAAAGGAACAAACTTCAAGGCAACGGCAGTCCAAGTTATACGCCCTGCAGCTACTTATTAATCTTTTTGTTGTCTTTAGAGCTCCACTGATCTATGTTAAATGATTTATGAGGCGTGTTTTCAGCTCATTGTTTGAGCTGTTGAGACCAAAACATTTTTTATTTGATTCAGTCTCAACGCCCAGATCAAACTTCTTTTACGCCACAGTCAACAACATTTGACTGTGAAAAACATCTCCCAAACCCGCAGTCACCTGTGTGGCAGAAAATACTAGACAGATACAAACAAGCTGGGAACCAAAGTAGAACTTTTTCACAGAAGTCAGAATCAAAACTACAAATGAATCCCAGTGCTGGTCTGTGTCCGCTGAATGTGTACAAAAACACAACATATTTTCAGTATTTGTGCCTTTCTGGCAATTTCTGTAACTTTCAGTCAGGGCGCTCTGCTCCCCTTGCTTTTTTAGGTGTTAAATTTGATTCTGCAGCTTGTTCTTACTGGCAGAAAAATATGCTTAAGATTTTCTCCCTCAGTATGAACTAAGGAGCTTAGTGCCATATTTTGGTTGAGGGGTTTAGACAGTTTATTGGTTTTGGCCTTTGTTTCACTGCTTGATCATCAAATACAAGCATATTTGTGACCACTGGTACAAGAGCATTTGTGGTTTCCTGACTTGGAAGAGAGGCAGCACCATGTCAAAGTTTGCAAGGATTTCGTTCAATAGACAAACTTTTTGGTGATGAAACTCAGGTCTATGGCTATGACCCAGAGACCAAACAGCACTGTTCTGAGTCAAAGAGACCAAATAAGGTCTCGACTCGGCTGAGCATGCTGAAGGTTTTCTTCTGACATTTGTGAAGCTGTGAACTGTAAATTTGTACCCTTGGTTCAGACTGTTAATGCTAAGTGTTACTGTGATGTTCTGAGAGGGGACATTTGCATGATCCACCTAAACTGTGGCACACTGGCATTGGATTCTCCCACATGCCCTTGCATTGGCTCAGAGGGTACTGGAGAGCACAAACTTCCTACCCACAGCCACACAGTCGTCACTCCCCACCCACCTTACTCACAAGATTTGATTTCCTTTCTTTTAGTTCCTTCAAATACAGTTTGATCTCTGGTTCTTAGCCATCATCTCATGTTTTAGATCAGCGGTTATATCGCAAATGCACACATATCGTAGGTCACAAAGGCAAAAGTGCTTAGACGGCCTCACACACAGGCAGGATGAAAAACTTGCAATCGCAGCCTCCTTCCCTGTCACTCTCTAAGAAGGCTGTATCTTTTGCATGTCTTCATAGATTGTACTGATCATAATAAAGGGGGCGCACTTTCAGGCAGCCTCTCAGGCACATGATAAGTGATGGAAGTAGTTGTGCAGGGGCTTGACAAAAAGCTGATTGCCACTGTTGGAAAGGGGCTGAAAAGCTGTACGATTTTCTGTCAGTCACTTTGTTTAAAACACTCTGAAGCATACAATCAATCCTCCTCGAATGAGGTGTCAAGCCCACCTCTGAAAACTGGCCAAAGAGTGCTGAGACTTGATGTCAGAGTTTAATCAATGTAAAATAGGTTGGATCAATTTATGTCCAAAAGCAGGTATATCTTCCTCTTCCACATATAAAAATTAATGAGCAATGCTTTTTTTTGTACTCGCTGCACTTTATCCTGTAACATTTTAGTGAGAAATGTATTCATTTTATGACTGCTTGATGTTGGGCCTTTGTGACAGTGATCTACACACAGTGATTTATTCAAAACATTAAAAGAGAGCACTGACATCTTTCAAGGACATAGCAGAAAACAAAAATGAATGTATTTAGTGACACTAATAGAACTGTAAGCGTTGTGCTCTAACACAGCGATTGCTCTGACTATTTGAACTGCACGTCAGCAAAGATGAGTCATTGTTTGTTCCAGATAACAAATCATCTGCCATTACTGTGTTCATTTTACTAACGCTACAGTGGGCTTTTACAATTTAGACCTGTCAGACCCGCTACAATGCTGTCACCAGTAATTGCTATTGATGTCTGATGAGCCGCTAAATGAGGCCAACTTAAAGGCAACAGACTGCTCTCTATACTAAAACACTCCCCATCCATCAGTTTTCACTCTTTCAATTTCCACTGCAGGGAACCTGAAATTGAAACACCATTTGTTTGGCTCAAGGATTTAATCACAAGTAAATTAGTTGCAGAGATCCTTGACACTCCTCTTGGTTCCTCAACTGGCGCTTCCTCTAAATATTAAGGCTGCCAGATGGCTGTTGCTTCTGCTATTAAAGGTTGCAAAGTTGAAAGACAAAATCTTAACAGGTTTTCCCCCTGAGGAATTAAACTTTCCATACCTGAGGGAGCTTCTGTCCACCACAACACCACCGCCCTTCTTTGAAGGCCAAGGCAGGTCTCTGAAGCATCAAAGACTCCTTTTCGGCTTGTGAGTTAGCAAACTAAATGTCTTCCTTTTTGAGTCACTGCATGACATTAAACGCAGTGAACATTCACCCATTCACATTTTAGCTGGAGGCTGAAAGGAAGCATGTTTGCAACTAAAAATCAGGAGCCTGAAGCATAGCAAGTAACAAAAAAGACTTAAGCTAGTAAAAATGCATTTTTTCTAATAACTTCCCATTTGTAATGTTAATTAAGGCACAGCAAAGATTGGTATACTCTCAGAGCTCTAAAAAAAAAAAGACGTGTTTTCCCACATTTCATGCCTCACTTGTGACATACTTCCCTGTCCACTGATCTTGCCTACGTCCACATGTTTCCAATTAATAAATGATACGCTTGCTCCTTTCACTCAAATAATTTTTTCTGAAAATTCCATACATGCTGATGAAACGTCTTTCACAAGGTCACATGGTGACCATGAGCTTATTGGTATTAACTTTTCAAAGACACTTTGTCTTTACCTGAGGGGATGACTTTAATACAGCTGCTTTCATCAAGTATAACATGATGGACAGTGCAGGAGATCCCTGCGGGAGTAGCTTATAGGGGACAATATAAGTGCATGTGCAATAGAGGTTGCAGTATTTCAACAAGTTGCATGTCAGGGAAGGGATTTAGTGACACATACGAGTAGCAGATGAACTAGAAGAAGGCATAGATGTCATCAAGGGACTTCTTTTGTAAATCTAGATGAAATCATATACAGTGACCGACTGAGAACAGGTAAAATAAAGGTGGAAAACGTGCTTGTGTGTGTAGAGGAAGGCACACTTTCAAAGATAAGCCTAGTACAAAATAATACTGTATAAGGTTCTCTTCTGCAATTTTTATTTCCATGCACTTTGTGACAAAGAATTTAACAATATAAACTGCTATCAACTTTTACCAAAGCAGTTCTACCAATCTCAGAAAAAATCTAAACAAATGAATAAGGTAGCTAATCAAACTGGTTGCAAGACTGCTTTTTTACTCTTACTTCGTAAGTTTCTTGGTACTTTGTTTTCTACCTCTGAGCCAGCCTGCCTTCCTGCCTTATAAGGACGAGCACCTCTGAGTTCAACAAAATGTTTTTTCAATATCCATTCGTAACATTTAGTCTTAGGGAATTAATATCAGTGTCAGCCATTTGCACCAGTTGATATTGATTGTATTTTAAATCAAAGTGCGCACAGTGAGGGGGTGTTATTCACAGAGGGGTCTGTTGCGTAGACCTAATGTGTGTGTGATTGTGTGTGCCTTTATAAGAGAGAGAAAGAGAGAAATGATGAGCCGGACATAAAAGAAGCTGAGAGGATCAGTATGCTGCATGCAGCTCTACAGTGAAGTAAAATTACCATTTTAAACTGTAAAAAGGAAAAAAAAAACAAAAGAAGTACTTGGTAGTAAGTAGTAATACTAATTTGGCAGGCCACCTCTAAAAAGAAATGCACTAATGTTTCATATCAATCAGTACTTCAAACTTCGTTTAACTATAACCAGACTTTAGTCTAATGACAAACAAGAGGCAAAAAGCAGCAGAAGGTCAGAAGATGTTGAGACATGCAGCATTTCCTCTTAATTTCTTGCTCCTTCCTTGTTTTGCTGGGTTTTGGCCTTTTTAAGCTAACTCCAACATCCTAACATGCTCACAATAATAGCTGTAAAATGTTTGTTTCACACAGGAAACTTACCATGCTCTCTAACTTAGTAAGGCTTGTGGAACGGTTGTATACTCTCTTTCTTGCATTGTGTGATTAATTAGGCAGAGACTGTCATTCTTTGGCTCCAACCATCCACTTATTCCAATAAACACAAATTCGTATGAGGTCTCTCAAAGCCAACCTTTTTAAAAGCTTCAGTGGAGATAATTCAGCGAGTGGCATTTTGTTTATTACTTTCTATGTTAGAAAAAAAAAACAAGGCAACGATATTCAAATGTACCTAATTAACACAGATTGATATGAGGACTCTGACAGTCATTTTTTGCAGTAATAAGCACCAAAATTTAAAACTCAGACAGAGATCATTTAGCTAACTGTTGGCTGGCAAATCAACACCAGAGACACCAGAGATTCTTTTAAAAGCTACAATCAAGCTAGCAAAGTCACAGATAACAACAAATGCTCTACAACAACCCTTTACCATCAATAAATAACACTTATAACACTTTTACCAACAAAAATAAACATATTAAATTATTTTGGTAAAGCGCATTAGAAATCAGTGACTAACACCAACACCCCAAACCTGCAGGAGCCCAGAAAGGGGAGCTGATGTTACATACAACACACTCGGTGGAAAACTGGCACATTATAAACAATATTAACAAAAATAAAATTGGATAGGAATGTGCATAATGGCTAGTAATTGCAAGTAATGACAAGAGGAATCATCAAGTCTACTACACATGCTGACATTTCTTATCACAGAGTACAGCTGAGGCTGATGGGATGTCACTGTTGTTATGCCGGCATTTGGTATTAACCAACTGTGATTTAAATTTTGTTTTGATAGTTGGAGTAAAAGTTTAAGGATCACCAAAGTTATCATCTGCTGGAGACCATAAATTACTGCACAGCGCTTTAAGGCAATATAACCAGCATTTATTGATACATTTAAATCTGGACCATCATTGTAAGTCAAACTACTGAAGTAGCTAAAAACTTAAGACACAGCATGATTCAAAAACATTTGGCAAAGCGTTGCCTCCAAACTAGGAATTTTAGGATTCCTTGTAGCAGTTTGCTAACTGTTCGTTTACTGTGCCTTATTACTATTATTACAGAGCAGCTGTTGTGATAACATTCAAGAGGAAAATAAACCAATTTAGAGACATGCTGGTTACCAAAAAAGCCTTTAAAATGAATGGAAAACAGTATGTTGTCAGTCCAAAGGAAGACTAATGGTTAGACCCCTTTCAACTTTTTCTTCACCACACAGGGTATGACAATACAAGGGGCTGTGAAATATTGTGTTGTAGAGTTGGTGCTAAAAACAAGACAGCAGTTTGAGGACAGCAGACCACAGGGCAGTGGCAGGTTGCGTCTGTACTGGAACAGTGGGAGATAGTGTTCCTTCCTCTTCTTCTTCAGAGCCTCTTGTCTGTGCAGCAGGGGATATTTATGGTTGTCAAGGAAGGATGGCCCTCCTCTTTTCCTCCTTCTCTCACTCTGTTGGCAGCCCACATTGTCAGCAACCACACTATGCTATATGAAATACCATAAATCAATGCAGAAAATATCAAAAAACAATTTAAAAAGACATAAATTACAGGGGCTGTGCCAGATATGACCTGGTATGATTAATGACACATCTTAAGTTTTTAGCAGGGCTGATTTATACAGCTGTGGCCATAAGTGGAAGGAGGTGAAGCGCCAGTTCTACTCTTTGAGATTATGCAGAACATTGAAGTTATTACATTTTGGGCGATTTCTGTTGGGATACTGCAAATTGCAAGTCAGCACTGCCTGAGAGACTGGAAAACATCAGCCTTCATGCAGTCATCTCTGTCTGCTGCATTTAAATTCATCATCCTATTTCTTCCCTATGCTTTAAAAGGGGCACTCTCCCATAGTGCTGTCACCATGTCTTGTGGACCTTTTTCAAAGAACCAGAGGAAGCAGAGGACTGCAGGAATCTAACTCCTGGTATTGCAGAAATTATTTGATTAATCAAATATTGTATGTAATCTGTATTAAGCCAGTGCATCAGAGATAATTTAGATAGTAATACAACTATTAAGCAGACTGGAATAAAAAAGCTTTGCTATTATGTTAAATGATTAAATGTAAATATGTTAATTCATTAAAAATATGACTTTCACCCTCCTTGTCAATCTAAATGAAGATGGATGCAAACAGGCAACCATTAGAACACAAAGCTCTGTTCTAAGGTTTGCAATGATGATATCATCTCCACTCCTGTTTTGTTTACTAGCTGCCATGCCACTGCCTTCGATTCCACATTACAAAAGATTGTGCAACAAAGATTTCCTTTTTCATCCAGATAATGAAAAAAAAACAAGTAAGCACAATGCTAGGAGACGCAATTCCAGGCACTTTATCATTAATGTTTGTTTGTTTGCCTTTACTTCTTGAGCTTTTTGTTTGATGAAATGGGCCAAAAACACTCTGATTTTTCCCTCTCAGATCTTTGAACACAGCTCTCTAACTGAAATGGGAGATGCCTGTATTTCTGCTGCCGGCTATTGTTTGTGTGAACACCGGGCCATGAACAGGCCTTCAGTGTTGGTGCAACATGAAACAGTGTCATATTTCAGAATCTCTGCAATATTAAGTCTACTCTTGCACTGCTTGTTGCGCAGCAGATTTTTATGGCTTTGGCATCGGAGCAACTGAGGCAAAATCAGTCTGAGAGAAAGTGGGCCGGACTGTGAGTCATCAAGCAGCTGCATGATATCAGCCACTGGCTCAGCAGAAGATTAATGGAGGAGAGAAAGGACCTACAGGTGTCGTTCGCTAGACGAGAGCGTCAGTGTGAAGTGACTGTTAACATTCATGATTGGAAAGTGAATCAAACAACTACAAAGAGAAGCAAAGGACTACCAGGATATGCACAATGACTGCAAATGATGCAGCCACATTATTTGCAGTCAAGTTGTGCCTCATTCAGTCTGGGGGTCCTCTGTCATGAACAATAGGGGAGAAGGGAGGGTCTTTAAAGTCCTTTAAGATATATGTCAAGGGCACCATTATTTCATAATCTGTCTTTTCCTGAGGAGTACTTATTACAGATAGCAGCTACTTAGTGATACTGTTTCATACCTGGAAATCTATAGTTGCTTATGTGACGTACATTATTTAATTACACTTGAATAAATCATGTAAATTAATATTGTACAGAATTAGTGCTAAAAACCAAGCTTAAAATAAGACCACTCAATTCACAAATGTACCTCTTTCTTTAAAACTGTGCCCCAGTCCAGCTCCTTCAGTTTCTAACTGGCTCCTGCACAGTGCAGCTGGTGTTTTCGGACAAACTGAAGCACACTGTACATCTGCTAAACATTGCCTTTTTAGTATTGCAGGATTTGAATGTTGAAAAAACAACAGTGAAACATAAAACTGACAAATCACATCAGGATTTTTCTTCTGCAGACATTAAACTGCTTGGATGTGGCTCCGTTATGGAGCAGGAAGCAAGGGGTGGAGGGACCATGTGAGAGGAGTGTAAGGGCAAAGTCAGGATGCTAATTAGATAACTTGTTTTGCCTTTAGAGTTTGGAAACGAGAATGCTAAAGGGGGTCCCCTGGGTCCAGAGTCAGCATTGCTGTAACAAAATAGAGCCATACATCCTGTGAGGATCTTATTAGCCTTTTCCTCTTCCCTTTACCCTAAGTGTTGTTAAGCCACAAACTCACAATAGTAGAAAACAGCTAAAGATATGAATCAAAGGATTCAATTTTCTTTGTACTTTTTGTGCACATATGGATTCAGCAGTGCTTCATGAGCCTGTGAATAATTTAAGAGGATCACATGTGAAAAGTCTCTACAGGATGCAGAAGTATAAGCCTTCCCAATAAATACAACACTCACACAACACTCTACTGTACATTCCTGAAAAAAAATGTATTCCTTTTTTTAGCTACATGACAGCCATTAAATCTGCTAGGTCATGATTCACAAGGCAAATGAGTTTTCAGGGGAAAAAAAACACCTCTTTGCATTGTGAACTTTGTCTGCACAGACTCTCCTGCGGTGCAACCATCTACTCAAGGTTGAAAGGCTAAAAAAGGCTGTCTCACCATTTGGATATGAAAGAGCAGGGCTGCAGGCTAAGATTCCATCTCCCGTTTGCTTGGCCAATCCAGAAATAACACTTATCAAGCCTGTCACTTCGGTAATTGAAATGCATGACCAATTTCACCATCCATATCTATAATCTTTTTTCATTAGAGCAAATTACTTTTTGATGAAACGGGCAATTTCATCACAGACCCTTCCCATGTGAGGGGTAGAGTTAAAAATGAGAGAGGAAGCTGTGTGTGGGGTACAGTTATTGGCACATGTGGTCATGTGAGTGACCTTTTGACATTTAATAAACAGAGTGAAATGCTTGAGGTAAGAAACCAATGAGATATTTCAAACATAAAAATAAATATTGTTCATTAGGCACAGTAGTACTGTGTGCTGAATGCATTTTTCTCATAATCTCATGCTCTGCAAACAAGTTGCAAAAAGAAAATGGCTCATGTAGCTTCATACAAACTGGAAGGACAGCATGCTACTTGATTTATGTGTATGGTTGTATAAGCTCAGGGATAAATACTTAATCTTCACTGCCACAGCCACATTACAGAGTCGCCTCCTTTCCTAAAGTTTTAAATCCACTTGTCAGGCTGCTTGTTTGCATCAGTCTTATTGTGTCCAGCATTGTTAATGACCTTTAAGTCTTTTATCCATTAGACAATAATAAACTAGAGTAAGAGGAACAGCTTGTTCATGAGCTGTCAAATTAAGTGAATCCTATGAAATGATACTATACTCCTGCCACCAAGTGACCACTTATCATGTCAAATTTTTTCCCTTTTAAGTTTTAATGAGGCTGCTTGGATGGTGAAAAATGCTCAAGAACCCTTGGCCATCCATCACCCCTGGTTTGGAGATAATAAAATCCTACATTAAAATGAAGTGCAAAAAGTTAATGTACATTTGGAATATAAACTGACTCTTAAATGTTTTACACTCTTTTATTTGTTGGCTTTGAGTCATCTGTCCACTACAAATTCAAGCTGTCCTGAGGAAATAAAATATGAAATATAAAATAAAAGGCAAGAGGAACACATTTCTAAGTAGCACCAGTAGGGGACAGTGATGCCACATCTTAGAATTTTGAGCTGAGCCCTGACACCAGGAGGATGAGGGAGGGTGGAAAACTCACACTGTGTATAAGTCACATTTCTTCTACTCTGCATTAGTCCATTCTCAAGCAGATCTCATTTCTGCCGCTGCTCTTCAGAAAAGAAAAGACCCATCCTGTGGAATGTGAAAAAAGGAAGACTGTATCACACTTATTGTGCTTTGGAGGTGAATCCAGGACAGAGGAGGTTTTATCCCCTTCTGGACTTTCCTATTTAACAAGCCTCAGAGACAGATGTTCTTTTATAACCTGCAGCTAGAAGAGAATGTCTTCTTATTTCTGTCAAGAACAAATTTAGTTGTTCTACTCCGGCAAAAACAGTTCATGCTAAATTCTTTATCCAGACACAGGGCCTCATCTAGACACTCAGGGGTCTGGAGGCGAAAATGAGCTGTGGGTCCATATTGACGATGTTGTGTTGTGAAAGTTTACAGTTTACAAGAGCTAGCTCACACCTCAGTTCACACTGTTTATAATGAACCAGTTCATGTTTATTTCTGATGGTTAGATTTGTTTTCCAGATCCAAAAATTGCATTTTGCACAAAAACAGTCAGATTTTACTTTCATTAAAAACTGCATTTAGCCAAACCAGCATTTAACATCAACACAGAGGCATGAATGGAGCATCATGCCACAGAGCCCATTTGACAGTAAGGGGAGTGTTTTCAAAAGACTTTCAGGGCTGGTTTCAAATGTTTACATTTTCTGGCCCCTAAAACTCTGCTGCCATGTGAATAAACTGGAATAAAAGGCCAAACAACAAAAATGTACTGTTCAATTCAAAAATTACTGGCACATAAAACAAACAAAGGAGTGTTTAGTTGTTTTTCAGAAGCCATAAGACTTGTGAGCAAGAGAAGAGTTTACCGCTTGTAAAGAATGGAAAATACATGTGCGCTTTGACACTTTTAACAATAAGTGTCTTCCTTTGTGACATAATGTGCCTTTATAATGCTGGCCATTGTTGACTAGCACTGGAATTTCCCCTGCTGATAACCAATGTATTTTTCAATTGTTTCAAACATCATATTTTGTTTTTTAAGATGGTTATTGTGTGTGTGAATGAATGAATGGTGTGATACACAAATATTTGTGTATTTGCTTTTGTGTACTTACTTGCCCCAAATTGTTCTTGAGGGTCGAATGATGTTTCATAAAACAAATGGAAAACACAGGGCATCGATTCATATTACAGACATCCTGCGATGCCTGGAAAAGAGAGTCTCTGCTTGTGTCAGAAAAGATAGCTGCATTTTTATGAATGGGGAGAAAAAGCAGTGATGCTACATGAACATTCAAAGTGAGGTCAATGTTTACACAGTGGTAGGTCTGTAGGTCTGTTCATAGCACTTTGTTAGGGTTTTTTTTGGCAAAATGTGAAAGATGACCTATTAACATTATCAGATGTTTCCCAGTCAACTTAAGCTACATATATTCTAACTCTGAAACAAAAATCTCTCTATGTATCCATGCATAAATTTAAAAGACACAACTACATTTACTACAACTATAGCATATTTAGAAGAAACAGTTAATACAATGATGTAACCTCTTTAGGCTTAATGTAGTAGAGCTATAGCATGTGATGCTACGTTACTCCAGAGCAAAAATCAAACTATTCACACATTAGTATAGGCATAGCTAAGCTATATAAGCAAGTTGTAACTATGTGGCCTTAAAGCATTAGTTTAAAGTATCAAGCAATTACTAAGAACTTGAAGTACAATATAGGAACAACTTTTGTAACCTAACACTGAAGACTTAAAAGTTTTCACAAAAACTAAATAAAAATTTATAGAAAATTTAGGTTGCCTTATTTGTTTTATATGCATTTTATACATACAACTATATATTAATATATAGAGAAATTTCATATTTTATTCATTTATATATAGATGCAACGTAACTGCATTGTTTGTATCGCCAGACTGTGGCTCTTGATTTGAGCTGACATGCAGACTGGCCTGTTGTTTTCTAATGTGGCTGGCTGGCTGGCATCAGGGCTCTCTCTGCAGGCTGACAGTTGATGTGCATTGGGCTGGCCTGGGGTCAGTGGCAGGCCACTCGTATGAGTCTGTGAGAGACTCTTGACCTCTCAGGTCGCTCTTTGGGAGAGATGGTCCCCTCACATGCCATTTACTCTATTTCATAACCTTAAATCTACTGTATGTCTCTCCTTTGAAGCTAGTGTTTTGGTAGACCCATATACTTAAGAGGACAGCTACAAGATGTTAAACAGAAGAAGTTGTGGCTCTTAATGACAGGTTGCAAAATGTGTTGTGGCAAACCGTATTGCGTTTTATTTGGGCTCCCCTGTGGATATATTTGAGAGAATAATTGCAGGCAATCATGGTAATTCTCTCTGAAGAAGGTCCAATTTTCAAATACAATGTACTTTTAATATTGACCCCATTCACATTAAGCTATTTCAGCAGCTCTTGGCTAAGGACACATAATGAGCAATTTTCCTTGGTAGAACATTGGATTCTGCAACCTGATATCTCTTGTTGCTCCACAGCCACTTATGACTCAATTACTTTTCCTCATTACTTATACAACATGATCACAGCTCATGGCCTTTTTCTATTTCCTGCTTAAAATATGTATATAACTGTGTGGCAGTAGGGTGAGAAAGAAGGCACCTCAACCTCAAGTTATATAGAGCCAAAATTGTAAGTTTATAGAAACTAAATGGTGAATGTAGGCACCAAAAATGAGGATGCTGAATATCTATATCTATCCTCATATTAAAGCTATTTAAGCATGTTTTTTAACAGGAAATTGTCTCCATATACCAAACAGGTCCCTAAATCAGCATCGTGACCTGGACAGAATGAGCAATAAGTGAAATTTATGTTCCCTGGCAACAGAACATAGCAGCAGACTCTAATTTACTGGTAGCTTAAATTTGATTCCCGGAGTTTTATTTTGAAAAAAGTCCAAATGAGTGCATTTACAGAGAAAAAGAGAGAGTTCAGCTTTAAAGGATGCCATATGTTCCTTCATCTTTCTCTGCCATCGGTCCCACAGAAGTCACCAAGGCCAGATTGGACTGGCCGCTCCAATCACAGAGCAGAACGGGGCTGATTATAGGGCAATCTCTTAAATGGTGGCGATGACATCAGCAACCAGAAATTGGCTGACTTTATTTGGTCTTGCGGGGATGGCAGTGAGAAAGGCCTGGCCCTGAAGCACAATGACAGACCAGGGTAAATTGGGCTCAGACAAGTTTTGGTGATGGCAGATGTAGTTTCAAACAGGACAAAAGGCTTGGAGTGCATTAAGTGAATGGAGTCAAAATGGAAATGACACACCGGCCATTCTGCAAGTATCACAGTTTTTTGTGACACTCTTTTCATGGCCATAAAAAAGACAATATGGCAAGGTTTGTTTATCTCACTGTTGTGACCAGGGCTCTATTATAGTACATTTCTATTCTTTTGAACTTGCAATTATATATGCTCCTCTCCTGTGGCCTGAACTCTTCACCTCATCTTTGTTTATGGCTTCATAGGCTGCAACCCATCTT
The DNA here is from genome assembly GCA_029814665.1 of Acanthurus lineatus. Lineage (NCBI taxonomy): Eukaryota > Metazoa > Chordata > Actinopteri > Acanthuriformes > Acanthuridae > Acanthurus > Acanthurus lineatus. The sequence goes on along the minus strand of JAPZDV010000008.1, from coordinate 19,280,351 downwards.
CCTTTCCTCCTCTTCTTTGTCTCCCTCTCCATCCCCCTACACTGCCACAACGCTGTCCTCCTCTCTCTTTTCTGGCCAAAACCACAAGCCTGTACTAGAGCTGCAGACAAAGACACAAACACAAATTGGCAACCTCTGGGTCAAGCCCGCATGATAGAGACAGTCTCAGTGGCTGGAAGGAGGAATTCAAGAAAACGGACAAATACAGTTTTATTGCTACCTACCTAAAACAGTTAATTACATATGGTCGCTGATGTGGAATCTCTTTCTGTAGGCTGTCTGTGAACAAACTCTGTGGTTCTTTGCAAGCTGCCTATTTGACCTTCTCTGTGCATTTTCCTCACACTGGAAGCACTACACTGACACGTGCTGTGAGCCGAGGATATTCACAGGCAAAAGGACAAGGACCTTCCAGTTTAAGGCAACAAAAGGCTCCTTGATCATAGTCACAACAGCCCCGCCAAACATTTAGTGTCAAAGACTGGTGAAGAGCACCACTCTTCTTGGCACCATGGCCCTCTTATGCTCAGTCCTTATTTCCATATTGCATGAACTGGTGCATGAACTGGTGCCAGACTAAAAATATAGAGTGTTTGTAGTTCCACTATACGAGGTGTCAAAACAGCGAGCTGCACATAGGATCCATGTGTTTGCTGTTAAGGCACGGGACAACTATACTGTGTGTTAAAGGAGCAGTGTATAAATGGACTAAAGAATACATCAACATAAACACCCACATTCTTACATTTATGCACGCAAGAAGTACGACTAAAGTTGTCTTCATAACTCTGGTTAATGTCAGCAGAATCAGGACTGGACATTGTTTAGCATTATGAAGGCACTTAGATAGAGTGTTTTGCAGACATGACGTGTTATTTTCTGCAAGTAAATGACAGTGTATGAGGCTTCTGTCTTATCTCTAAAGACGACTTTATCTGTACGTATCAAAAGAGTAGAAAGCAATATGCAGGCAAGCACGAAAAAGTATGCAGCAGCTGCAGTCAATGCACTTTAGATTCCAGAGGACAAAGAATGCTGCAGCATTTTGGATCTTTCTCTTGCAGCAGGGCCAGTTCACTTGCTGTGACTTAACTGAACAATGACTGGCTCTATTTCACAAACAGGGTCAGTCGTGATAAAAGGAACTCATAAGGCTTGCTAGCTTGTTTAAACTATGTACAAAATGATTCTGATAGTTGCGTTAACAAATACAACTCAGCTGTTGGATTAATGCAAAATTTAGGCTTTAGCAGCACATGTGTGAAAGGGACTTTAGAGTGTCTACAACAGTGATAGCAGTTCTGTAAGGCTTTAGCTACTTTGGCACAGAAATGTTTTGTGCTAAATACTAAATTCAGCATGCTAGCTTGCTGACAAACAAAATCCGAACATGCTGATGTATAGTGATTACCATGTTCACCATCTTAATTTAGTGCGTTAGCATGCTAACATTAGCTACTGTAATTATCTCTAAATACAGCCGAGTAGAATGTCATTTGATTTGCAGGCATCTGTCCAAAAAGGGAAGTGCTAGATAAATCTTAACCCAGCGATAGCATCCACCCATAGCATCAATGCAATGTAAAATTTATTACCTAAGATATTACAATTTATCCTAAAGCCAAATAGAATGAACATAAAAACGCCAGAATTACACATTAAGATTAAAAAAAACTTGACATTTTATTTTTAATTTTTCCATGCCATTAAGACTATCCTCAGAAATGTCATGAGTCACAGAGCACAGCAACAAATAGAACATGAACTGTATCTGGTTTAGTTTTTTTTCTGTATTTGGCTGTGTTTCTGTGGCTTGTATTTTTTTCTTCTCTGTAAAATACACAAAAAAGTATGCAAAAGACTAAGTAAAAAGTAAGTTTCATCTTTTAGTATCTTGTCATATTATATTAAGATAGATGATCTGAGCAGTGTCACGTGGCAAAAATGTAAACATACAACAATAAAAGGCTTCTGTTTTCATTGTAAAAGGTAATATAATGCCACAAAAGTTACTTGGTTATCACAGTTCTTCTCAAACTATCTTTATCCAGTGCTCTGTTTGCAGAGACCAGAAAGCCTCAGTGTTTGTCTAAGCCAGGAGAGAGGAGATGGAGCTATGTCACTGTGTTAATACCTACTTGTGCTCATTTTCCAAGACGACTAATCTTGCTGAGGGGGGAACAGACCCTGATCCACTTAGCAGGCTGTGGGAAACCTTGTTTTGTCTTGTCTCCCCTTGTCATCACTTTCTCTATCCCTCGTTGTTTTCAACTTTCTGGAGACAAAATACATTTATTCTATTAGAAAACAGGTTTTGAAAATTTGCTGACATTCAAAAACTTAATAAGATAATAAGCATGTGAGATTGAATGATTATTGTGTGCTTAGATGATGTGATGGTCTAGAATTCATTCATCTAGTGTTGATGGAGGCTCTGAAAACAAGATTTAAGTCAACAGGTTACTAAAGGACAAACCAACAAAGTGACACAGCCGTGAAAACTGATACAGATCAGGTTAAAGATCACCATGTTCCTGGAGTACAGACCAAGGATAATGTCTTTCCCTGTGGCTGCTGTATGAATAGGATACATAGCTCAGAGGTCCAGGACAGAAAACCCCTCTACCGGTCCAAAGGTGTCAGTGAGATACCATATCAGTGTGCCAATTTACTTCTAGTCAGTTTAGGAAGAGAAAACTCTGCTCTTTGATGAAGCTTTTAAAAAACCTGAGCAGTGTTCCCTAATGTGTTTCACCTGTGTCTCATTGTCTACCCTTTCATAGAGTCCTTGTTTTCCTCTCCTTTGTGATCCGTTTATCTGTTTTGGCTCCACAGTCCTGCGTCTGCTTCCTCTTGCTCCTCATGTTACCCCTGTTGGTTGTTTTATTCAGTTTTGTATTTTCTTAGTTCTTGTACTTTCCTCAGTTGCTCTCCTGGTTTTTGTTTGCTATCAGCCTTTTTGTTAATTGAGCTTACCTTTAGTTTCGTAACATCCTGGACTGTTTTTTCTTTTTTTCTTTTGTGTTCCTTTTTGTTGTCCTTGGCAAATCTGAACTTCCCTGTAAAAAACTATGGCAGAAATGTGTTCTGTTTCAACTGCAAAGTTACCAAAGTACAGTCATTCTAAACGAATTATCAAAGAATCTTAAAACATGACAGCTGAACTTCTATTACGAGACAGCTTGATTGACAAGGTACGGTGATCATTTAATTCTGCATATCTATCTTGTCAGGTTTCTAGCCATGGACTTGTGTCCGAGCCGCAGTCATTTATACCAATATACGTCCTACATTGAACTCAAAGCAGCTAAGGGTGTGGAATAAGTGTGACTGCCAGTGAGAGTGTGTTTAAGGACAAGAACGGTTGCTCCAAAAGAGGTTACCATAAATGTTGCTATAGCATCAATTATATCAGAACTGGAAACAGTTTTGTAATAAAAAAAAAAGTACAAGGAACGGCACTGAAAGCTTTCCCTGGTGGAAAAGATGATTTCACTCCTCTCCTGACTGACTTTGGCAGTTCAATTTACCAACTGGCTTTGCTGGTAGCATGCTCTAAGAGTTTTATATGGTTCACATTTCTGATTGGTAGAAGTTAGCCCATGATAGACTAAAATATATGGACAAATCGTTCAGTCACTTGCCCAGTATTTTTTGACAGCACCGACCTGTAAATCAGTAGATTAGAGAGACCTGCTCCATGTGCCATAAGTACCCTGAGACAACCCATGTTATGATTTGGAGCGATATAAAATAAATTGTCTTGACTTGACTTGACCTGCCCTTTTTCAAGCACCTTCCAAGGACAACTTACCAGATGGTTCAGTGCAACAAACAACCACCATGTGCTAGATAATGTTGGCCAACCTTAGCCTGCCAAGGTACACGATGATTCATGTCAAACGCTGGCAGGATATGTTCTATGGCTTCGAGGTGTTGATAAAGAAAATTATAGCAAACACCACTGACAACAGTTTGTCAGTTGTCAAGGTATTTGTGTGTTTGGTGAGCCGAGTCAAAGCTGCAGGAGAGTGGCAATGTGGTAGATGAAGCTGCATTTTCACATCATATAAGCAACGGTGTAGACTGTAAAGTAAGCCACAGTGAGGCACAAAGGAATTTTTTTTAATGAAATAGGCTTCTCAATATGTGATTATGGTTATTAGAGATGTGTTTTTAGGGGATTAATGACTGTCTGGAAAGGAGGTTTACAAGTCTAAAACATCAATAAAACATAACACACAAGGCTGCATAAGTGAATGATATTGGCAAAAATAATCACAAAAGTGATAGTGAGGAGTCTTAGGTTTAAAATGACCACAACCATGTGTAATAACAAAAAACAAAAAAACTGAGTTGGCACCTTGCTGCTTAAGACATTTAGCAGCTAAAGAGCCAGACTTTTTATCAGAGGTGGGTATAGACCATAAAAATGCACTAAAAGAGATAATACTTGACTTGTATTCATAAAGTCTACACAATCACAGTTTTGGGGGATATCAGTGACAACATGTTGTTTCTCAACAGACAAAATCAAAAGTATGGCCAGGTGTGTCTACCCAGAAGGTAAGTACTGTTTTTAACTATAAGTTTGCCACTTTTTTTAACGAATTGTTTCTCTTGGTTGGCACATCTTTGATAAAACAATTTGGCATCTTGCTGCATCCTGTTATTCACACAAAAAATAAGGTTATGGTGCTATCTCCCTTTTTCTTTTTTCTTTTCTCTTTTTTATGATGGTGATTTTTTCATAGTCTCCTCGAATAAAAATGTGAAACACATTGTGTCCTTTGCATCATCTTTTGCATTGAGGAGTATATCACCAGGAAAAAGAGCAGAGTTTTGGAAGTGTCAGTTTGCAGGCCGAGCAGAAAGCAGAACTACTGCTCAGTTCTATCATGTAATTAACAAACCAGAAATGTATAAAACATCCTTCTTTAAAACAAAAACCAGACTCTTCATGCTTACGACAGCAATTCCATGTACTGGCCATAGGATCTATAGGATGAGTCATTGTTATGTTATGTCAATCATAATTTTTTTTTCACTATTGAAACTGTTGCCAATTACCACACAAAGTAGCTTAATCATAGCCTTGTGTTGGCAGGCGTGACGCCACTTAAAGTCACAACCACTGGGACAGCCAGTGAAAGCAAAAACCCCTCTTGCGAGCGTATCACGCTGTTCTCTACTCTGATTCAACACAAGCGACTGAATTCCCCTTTTCATTTTCACTGCAATACCCAAATCAAAGCTGACACTTTATATTTGGTCCTTATTAATCCAGGAAACCAGGACCAGGAATTTTCCACCATAATTCATCCCATGTCCCTGTCGTGCAGTGCCAAAGCAGTAAATAAAAGGACTAAGACTGCAAGCGTGTCTTTTGTGGGCATTCACGCACTGGCATATGTGAACTGTGTGATTTCATGCTTGTGTGTAAAACGAAGCTGAAAGTAACATTGCTTGAAAAATTTAGGAGTTTCTCATCCATTCTGTCAACTTCTGCACTCTTTTGTTCCCTCTTTCTCTTTAGGTATGCTGCCCTAAAGAGAACAAATATGTTATACCTATGGAGTATCTACACAGTCCTGATAAGTTGAATAATAAGTGTATTTTAAGGTTTTAGGTCATCCTGGTTGGCTAGAGGTGCTGTGCTGGGCTTGTAGTAGTTAGTAAAACTAAGATTAATCCAAGACCTAAAGTAATAATTAAGTTCGAAAGATAATAAGTCAGAAGGATTAAAAAGGAGGTTAAAGAAGTCACATTTAGCATAAGACAGGTCCACAAAGTGTTTAAATGTTGCACTCATGAAATAAGTGTATTATTTTTAAGAGTCATTCTAACCAACAAACCCACAGGGAGTTATTATCTGACTCTGTGGTTCGTCTCAGCATTACGGTACATTTTAGCCTATTTCAGCTCACTGGTTTGGTTTTATGGCCTGTTGTTGTATTGTTTCACTCTCACAGTTCTTCACTGCGACAGGTAGCTGTTTAAAGCTCTGATAAACCCATTGTAATAGATCACTGCAGCGTTAGTCAGAGCTCCACTGTCAGGTTTATTTAAAGACTGCTGCATCACTAACATTAGCTTTATTCTTTGCCACGAAGGCCTCGTTTCTGATCCTTTTGGACTCAATCTAACATCAATCTGCTAACACATGCTAAATGAACTCCTAAAGATAGTTTATGATAGGATGAGGGATCTTTTTTCTTGACATAAAGTAAAGTGAGCACAGTCATAAAATTAAAATATGGGTCTCATATGGCTGCAGAGATGACAAGAAAACATTTATCAACAAAAAAAAACCTAAATTCCAACAGAGGAAACTGATTGATATAATGTTGTTTGTAAACTGTATGCAGTAATTGCGCAATATATCACCGTTTTGGCCAATTAAATAGTAACGATGTTAATTAAATCAAGATGACAAGTAGTTTGTACTCTTTGAGCTGTGCCTTACAGTCCATCAGTCAGCAGCAACATGAGACTGTTGATTTGGTCCATTCAGAATGTGCACCCAGTAATTTCTATAGCATGTAATCAAAGCCACCATGTCAACTATGCACTGTAGTGTCAGTAAAAGCTGCCCACATTATTATTGGGCTTTATGTTTAAGGGTTTACTTAAAGTACAAGAGAACATAGGGAATTTTCTTTTCCCTGCTGTGGTGTCTTGCATATAGTCCCTCATAAAACATCTATCTGCATAGCTATACTTGAGGTGAATGGAATTTTTTTGTTTGTGTTGCTGAAGAAACTGAAAAAGGCTATTTAGAAAACTCTAAAACAACAACAAACTGACCCTGTGATACTTTTCATCTGGATCTACTATCAGAAAAAAGGGGTTTAAGAGTAGAGGATGTTATGTTATAAACAGATTGTAAAGCAATTTTAGGCAAATTTGTGATTTACGCAAGTAAAAATAAAAAATACCTGACTCTTTTCTTTTGACTGCAGACTATAGTAAAAATGATGAGAAGTATGTCTGTGAATTATCATCAGAAACCACAACATCTTTGCTGGAAAGCTCTTAAAATGTTTCCAAAGCTTTAAGAGCCACAAACTAAATTCCATTCACCTCCATTATTGGGGCGGTGCCAGACATCTCTGTCATGCTACCTTAAAACATGGCACAACAATCTACATACCACAACAGTAGGAGCAAGTGGGAAAAATACATAGTTTTAAAGTGAACTGCCCCTTTAAAATGTGTCAGTCATATCATCTTGCAATAGTTAAAGACTGGCAGAGGGGAGCAATAAATGATAACAAAGTGCATATTTCTGCAACGTGACTAGAGCAGTCGTCAACTGTTATAAATCATGTCATCAGATCAGCTCTACAGCTGCAAAACGGAGACAGATTTAATAGTTTCTGTAGCTCTGAGTTAGTCATTTTCCTCCTCATGGACGTTGAGTGTAATAGTGCCACTGTTGCCACTGTTTCCACATGTTCCCTTCACATGAGGTCACATCTGTGTTACTGTCCTGCCCCATCTGCAATATTTCAAACTGGTTTTCTGTTATTGGTAATGAAATCAGGAGGCACAGGTGAACTTGACATAAATGGATATAAAACAGTGCTGAGTGGTTAAGAAGTGGCAGTCTATACCCGCCGTAGTAAACCGCGTCTGTTCTGCTCTCTTTATGTCAGCCATATGAGTGCGATCCCGTCTGCCTGAGCAAATGCTTCCAACTTCAACTCACGCCAAAAAATCCATGGAATGTTAATGAAAGGGCTGCTGAATGAAAGCGAATGGGGAAAATGGAAAATGACGGAAACGGTGAGACGGTAAAGTCAGGTCACGAGCATATTTAACGGGTCACACACGCACCCTGTGCCACAATTTTTTTTCCTTTTTTTTGGCTTTTGCACACAGCCAGTACAGTCTGCAACTGTGCAGTAAAGGTCAAATTCTTGATTACTTGCTTTCATGATTGACTACAAAATCATTAACAGAATAAAGACGTAAACAGATGGAGATATTCCCTTACTCCCTAACATCTCACAGCCATATAAAACTGCTATCGCCTGCTGGTACTGCATAACCTCTGTAATCCAGAAACTATTATCTTCCTCTTTCTCACCTGCAAAGCCATGGCAGCAAAAGCATTGAACCTTTAAAGCAAAAACACCTTTGGCAAAGTGAAAATATTATTTATATTATATGGCTTGTTAAGAGGCCTGCTTGGATGTTGTTAAAAACAGGTGTGTTAGAACGACAGTGAAGGATTGAGGGTCTATCAGCGATGATTCATTTCAGAAGACATGTGAGATATAGATGAGATCTTGAAGCCAAACATCACAGAGAATAAATAGCAAAGAGGTTTAGGGAGAGCTACTACAAGTCCAAAGTGCCAAGCCCAGTGCATTAAACTGTGAGTGATAAAAGAAAATAAATCTCACATATAAAGAGTAACATTTTTAACTTATTTCTGCCATTTACACTATTTCTGTAAAGGCTGACAGTAGCCAAACATATACCTTTTTTTTTTATCAGAAACAGCTCCAACTCCCACTCCCGATACAACACTAAGTTAATGACGTTAACACGGATTACAATGTATGCACATGCATGGTTAATGAAGGAGCTGTGAGCATTGCAGGGCTAATCTGTTCTGTACCATGGCCCACTACTACTAATGCGCTACTTCTGAACATAAGAGCATTTAAGAGAGGATACGTGCAGCAACCAGCAGCACTAGCAAGATATCCAGTGTTTGACGGCTAACAGCTAACTAGCCCATTCACAAGAAGAGGATGAGACACTCAAGGAGGAAGACAGGAGTCATTGTAAACTTACAGGAAAAGTAAGTTAGTATAAAGGAACAATTAAAAAAAAAATAGGGCAGCGTACACCTCAAAAAGTATTCTGAGCCAGATTTGGAGTTGCAAGGGTTAGGGTTATGAGATGTATTTTTTACTTTAAAGAGGCCAACTGTTTTTATTGTTTAGATATTTAAGCTAAGCTAGGCTAATCACCTCCTGGCTTTTGTTTCAAACTTAACTTAGGATAATGAGGATGGTGTTAGTCTTTCTTATCCAAGGGAAGAGAGTGAGCAATTAAGTTTTCCAAAATGTCAAACTGTTTGTTAATTCTTTTGAATTATATCCACACATACATTTATCTCTATTCTAGCTCACCCTCTCTTAAAAAAAATCCAACCAAAACTATTTATTTTATAAAATGGGAAAAACAGACAGTTGATAGGCTGTTATGCTATAAAAATATCATAAATCATGCTTTCAAACAGCTTTATTGCCAACACTGAATATTGAAATTTTGCTAATATGTAGGTCACTTTTGGCTACATTTCACCTGATAGAAGAATCGAGAAGTTGCTCAGGTTCAGTTTTTCACTAGAGGAGTTGTGGAAGAAAATGCCAACACTCTGTTTGTTTTCACCTATCCTGGCTGCAAGAGCCATTCTGCTTCCTCTCACAGTGGGTTCTGTGTTTCTCATTTTCCTAGAGGATATTTGTCATAGTTTGTGACGGCCAAAGCAGTTCCTCTAATACTGTATCTAAGACAAGTAGTTATTTTCTCAGCACAAAAGCTCTTCTTTGCTCTGTATGCTTATAAAAAATAGGAATAAATATTTGTTGAGGTGTGTTGAATTCCAGGCCCAGGTATGAAGACGCAGAGGTTGAGAAGTGGGGAAAAGTAATGAAGTACACTCATCCTGCCCTGAGATGCTTCTGTTCACATGCTCTTAAGCTAGTTTTTGTCAATAACACATCTTTAGTGAAGCGGTTTACAGGCCAAACTAAAAAAAAGCACTCAGGTTGTTGTTTGCAGAATACTTTAAAAAAATACAGTAAGTGAGCCCTGATAAATAAGAACATTGTCCATAAAACAATGTGAGAAAGTTTTGTTAACCTGTTTTTCAAATTGTGGAACTCAGGAAAACCATTTTTGAAGGCTGACTCTTTGTTTAGCGGACAGATTTCTTTTCCACTGTAAAATGACACAATCCATTAAACCAGCTTTGTAGCCCCTCTTGTGATGAAGCTTTGAGCATGGCAATGCTGCTCAGTCAGCCCAACAACTTTGCAGGGACAGGAATTCCTTAACAAAGCTGGAGAGACTGGGATGTAACTTAGAACATTCATTACAGCCTTCAGAGGCATTGCTTTGGTAGTCTACTTCACATGCAGCACTTTGATCAGATCACTCAGTTCAATAGCAGTACTGCAAAGTTAATGGCATTTTCATAAGGCTGCTGAACTTAAAATTAGACATGCTAAATTTAGATGATGATGAACATTTTGAACATAATACCTGCTTATTATCTATTATTATAATCATGTTTCTAAGTAAAAAAAAGTGGATTGAATGTCCAGGTGATTTGTGGCTTAACCCTGCTGCTTTACAAGCACTGTTGCTTTGTTAGCATTATATCTCCCAGCATTTGTAGTATTAAAATTGTCTAGAAAGCTTTCTTGTTTGAAATTTCAAAAAAGATAAGTTCCTGAAAGCAGAGTAAAATATTTTTTTCCTGGTATAGGTGTCTCTGATAATTATTTACTAAAAAATAAAGCAATGTAAATCATGTTCAAAAATAAAACAAAGTAAATCATGATCAAAATAGGTGTTCACTTCATTTTTATCTTGTCAGAGTGTAAAGTTGTTAAGAAGAAGAGCACTGGTTTGATTAAGTTATATTATGCTCACATTTTGAAATCAAAAAGCTTGAAAGCTACCAGTGGCACTTTCTGACTGTGCTTATGTTGTGTACTGCATTGACAATTTGCCACAAGACAAAAACCTCAGAACCTCCCCAAAACTTTACCATTCTGTGTATACCAACTCCTGTTATGAAAATGTATAGCTGTTTGGTGGTTGCTGTAAGTCATAATATGCAATGTTTAAGCTTAGCTGCTATATCTCACCACCCACCAGTGGTCTGGCCAGACATTCTATAAGATATTTCATCACTCAAAGCTCATTTCATTTTTCCACTCCTCCCCGACTTCCCAGGCTTGTGACACTGTAAATAGTAATCCATGAGGCTTCCGTCAGCCTGAAGATTGTGATTCCTGGAGCTTTCCACTCTGTTTCCAAGCATTCCTCCTTTTGATGGTCGCACTGGCGTTTATGAGCACGGAAAGTTCCTACATAATTAGGGGTGCGATGGAGAAAAGTCTTTGGGAAAACTGCAGGCCCGTCCACATCTCAAGATCTGCCGGTGCACCGCAGGAGGAGAGAAAAAAAAATTGACATTTTCTTTGCAAGTCGCTGATCCATATCATGGCTGTATAAACCTGACTGGGTGACTGGCGGATGGGTTTGTCTTTGTTTCTCAAAGAGCCTGAATTGCGTGCCAGTTCAATATGAGGAGAATTCTGAAGATGACCTCAGACAGGAGGCTGCCAGGCAGACGTCAACAGCACTTTGGATATCTTCGTCCCCCTCCAAAAGGCCAAAGCATTTAATAATATGACCACTGGCTATCAAACACTCCCTCTCAGTTGAGCCCGGCTTCAAAAGTCATTGACAAAGTGAAAATGCCTCCAGCAGACAGTTTATTAGCAATCGGCTGTGTACAAAGACCCAGCTGCCCTGAATGGAAATGATTAACTTGGCTTGCCCTAGGTGATGCTCGCCCATGCATTCAGTCTCATTAGTCGGCACCATCTTCCTGTCAAACCTGCTGCGGCTAACAAGCTCAGCTCAAGATGCAAAACGAGCTGTTGCTGGGAAACAGTATTACTGTTAAACACCTACACTAGGAATTAGAGGTAAGCAGAGAGCAGGAGGCCAAACAGCTCGGTGGGTGATGCAGGGTCCACAGATTCACACAGAACACTGAGAATGAGATTGTGTTTCAATTTGTGCTCATGAGCCGTGTAAAAACTGACTGCTTTTTTGACTGATAATATTACAGGAACAAGGATGGAGTGTTCAGTAAAACCACAAAAACCATGAAAATATGTGAGATGACTCTTTATGAATGTCTGCATATTTAAAGGAACAGTTCACCTAAATAAGAATGCCACATACATACATTATTTATTTATCTATTATTCATTTATTATGAAGGTTCTGAATCCAAACCCATCAGCTGGCTCCGACCTTTCTGTGTGGAGTTCAAATGTCTCATTATACATGTGTGTGTATGTTTCTGCAAGGTGCTTTATCTTATTCCAACTGCAAACAGACATGAAAGTTAGGTTAGTTGTACCCTGCTGTTCACCCAGTACTAGCTGGGATTGCCATCAGCCCTTTGTGACACTGAAAATGATAAGTGGTTATGAAGAAAAGGAAAAAGTTCACTTAAATAACATTTTTTTGTTCAATTTATCAAGCAGCTCTTGCGGATGTTCTCCGCTGAGATAAATTTTTAGTATGAAAAGATACAGTAAAACTCAAGGCCACTTCATGAAGCTAAGGAGCTAGGTGCGAAAGTGAGTTGCTCAGTTTATGTTTTGCATGTTCTTTAAGAGATTAACAATAAAAAAAAATGCTACAAACTATTGGTCTTATTTGCCTTGATTACAGTTCAGTCTTGGGGACGCTAAATCTGGACAGAATGTTGTTGATGTAGTTTTTCACTATTGTGAGCACCACAGTCCCTTTGGTCCAAGTATCTTAATGAGGAGGAATCTCAGAGGTGGATCTCTTCTGTTGTTTTGACTGTGAACCACACTGTCTCCAGTTCAAGTTTAGCCTTTGTCACATTTCTCTCTTCCTCAAGTCAATGATCAACTACAGGAGCTCACAACTAAGCTTCTTATATTTCTACTTAAGGACATGGTGAAGTCTAATTTTGATTTGAACATCAGTAACTTAATATGCATAGATATATCTTTGGATTCTTATTATTCTTACTCTTATGTGACATTTTGACTCTGAAGTTTAATGTGTTGCACAGTGTGTTGGATAATTTCATTTTTAGCAAACATTGCATTTTAGCAACTGATTGGTTGCTTTGTTGAACACTGAGGTGGTTTGGGAGGTTATGTGGGGTTGTGTTCAGGAATAAACACATGCGATCACTGTTTACAAAGCTTTTTAAACACAACATACCATTTATTCAACTTTTTATGACTGTTTACTCACTTGTTACCATGGGCTATTTGTTATTTAAGTGCTTGTAGTGGATTTCATTTCTGGCATTGATTAAGGATTTAGCCCTTTTCTGGATGTTTGGAGTCAGGAGGAAACATTGTGCTGCTCCTGTGAACTGCAGATCCTGACGAATAACACCAGCCCTTCACCTGCTGGATAGGAGGTGTTGTCACACCCACAGAGAGTTTGCATTGCTGAGATGGATGATACTTCTCGCTCAGTATCTCCACTGTCATACTGTCAAATTGATTTTGAGGATGGTGCCACTCCATCTCCACATCTGTAGGTGATATGTTACTTCCACCTCACCTCCAGCATCAATATACCATGAGCAGAAACTCAGTTGTCATTGAGAGTGTGGATAGCTGTAGTTCCATGCCTGCTGCATCCACCATGTATGAGATGAGGGAGTAACAGTAGTGTCTGCTTTGCTGACCCTCTCCGTGTGATCTCCTGGTCTGTGTGAGTGTACAAAATGTGACCCTGGAGGGAACTGGGAAACAAACATAGACTTTTTACCCTGTTCTTTTAATGTCATAGTGGTGCAGCCACTTATCTTCTGTTCCTTCTGCAATGCATCTTGCACATAGAGACATATATTTGAGACACAGCAAAAGGTACTGTAGAAGTCTCTGCGGTGGGTGGGTGGTAACAATAGAACTCTCAGGGCCTGATTCAGTAAGACTGAACTGCGCCTGCTTTTAGCATCGAATAGTGCGCATCATTTTCCCCAGCTATTTGCTCCGTCTCAGCGCCTGATTCACAACGCACATAGCACTAATTACATGCTGGCGCAAACACACCCATCAAGGATAGCAGCTGTGAGCAATTTGCGTGCTTGTTACATCAGATTGCTTTGTCCTGGTAGAAAAATAATAGCAATCTATACCTGCAGAGGATTTCATGGTCTGGTAAATCAAATATTTGTGTTCTGAATATTCGAACAGGAACACACCTGGCATTACAATGCCTTCCTCTCCCAACAATCACAGCTGCCATGATCATAGGAAAGTGTTGCCATACGGTGACACAGATTTTAAATGTCGTGCAAGTACCACCAATCCTAGGAAGATGCAAAATATTTCATGCTATCTGCGTGTCACAAACAGCACTCATCTTTGAGAACATGACGCTTTTTCCCCGGCATTAATTTACATAAATATGGGCTGTTTTTCCTCTAAATGCATGCATTAGTTATCTTTTAAATGTAGACAAACTGCGCTGGGGCAGAGAGATAAAAAAAACAAAGAAATTATTTATAGAAAAAGTTTTTTTTTAACTTCTTACAAAGAATCTTTTTTTTTAAAGTCCTTTACACAATCGTGTGCTAAACCTTGTTGGAATTGGGGTTTTGAGAGACATTGCTAATCAAGGATGAATAAATAAGGTGTTTTCTATATAATGAATCTATATTTTTGCAATAAATTTGCTCCATTTTTAAAATATTTAAAAATTATCTCATTTTAGAGTTCTCCCTATGGAAACCAGGTATATGCTACTATACTACACTACTCTACCACTGGTCCATGTAGTCCAAAAGTATAGTGTTAACGTTTGTCTACATGTGCTGCTGAGGTGAGCGTTGGGTCACGTGTTTAACTGCTGCAGCTGCTGTGTGATTAATGGATCATGAGGGTAAACAGTGCCAGATCTTAGGGATGGTATTGAACAGGAGGGATGTTGTTCCCTCACTCATGGGGTCTATGGATCCCCCTTAGGATCAGACTACTGCTGCTGAAGGAATTTAGCACAGTGGCGATGTTCTTTCTTCAAAGGAAGAAGCCCTCATGATTAATCTCCTCCTTCCTACTAAAAACTGTCAGACTTGTTCATCATTTCAAGTCTTTTTTGTGCGTTTGTGAGTTCAAATTGCCAGATCATGCAGAGTCTAAAATCACAATTTCTATCTCGTCTGTATGACAGATGTGTGTTGTGGCTACAGGGGTAAGAGCCCAAGTGTTGAGAAATGAGTTGGCTTAATGGGTCAAAGGTCTCATATATGTACTCTGCTGTGTGTGTGTGGGTGTGTGTGTGTGTGTGTATGTGTGGGTGGGGGGGCAAAGCATCAATCAAGGTCTAAAGAAAGTGAAATACCTGCAATTATACTGACTTCTCACTTAACTCAAATATCCTGCAGCCACTATGTGTTATTAATGGTGTCGTTTCTACCTGCTATATGTTACTATTCATTTGTGCTTGCAGATGGTCCGTACAACTTAAGGATTTAAGGACACAGTTCTTGAATCAAATGTTACTTACAAGGTGATCTCCATAATTCTAATGTGTAGTTTGATCAATAAGAGTGAATAAAGATAATCACAAGCAAATATGCTCACTCAAGGGGTAAAAAACCACTTCAAGTTCATTCACCAACAACTGATGTGGATTCACACTGTGAAGTGTTCTGCCACCTCAGTGCACACTGCCAGCTAACATTAAAAACGAAATAAAATAGTGCTTACTGCTTAAAATAAGAAAATAGAGCACAGAGAGTAACTCTGCATATTCGAGCAATTATTCCTGTTTCCATCTGATTCACAGTGGAGCTATAGAGCTGTGCAGTGGAGCTGTGTGGCAGCAAAATTTAATCTCCTGCTGAGATGATTTACTGTTCCTTTCAGTTAAACTAGCATTATAATATCCGCTACTGTGGACTTGAGAGTTTTAAAGAATTATTCTGCTTACTTTAAACTGAGGTTTTTCTTCTTAAGTAGTTCTGACTATTTCTATCCATTATAATGACTCTGTGCACTTTAAAGTCATTGCTGAGCTTTGGGAACACGTCTGCATTGCTACATACAAGCCTGATGAGCCAAAAAACACAGGCGAGTTTGCAAACAAGCCTGCAGTAGTTTTGGAGGTAAAAATGAAAGTTAGCGCACCCAAAGTGCTGAGAAAAATCCGACATTTGGCCAAGTAAAGTCAGTAAAAGTAGAAGCAGGTGTAAATGCAAGTGTAAATTGCTATGTTTACAATGCATGCTTTAGGGAATAATTTTAACATTCTTTTTCTTCTACTGGAAAAGATTGGCTGACCTGGAAGGTTGTTAAATGCACATAATCATCTGACTGCATGTTTCTTCCTCCGTCTGACTTTTCTAACTGTTACCATTTTAACTGTTGAAACAGGAGCACATGTAGACTCAAAGTCAGCAAACTGACCCAGTATTATATCATTACTTTATCCAAAGTCTGCTATCATTAGCTAACATCAGCTAGGCTAATGTTGCAACAGTAAAACCTCTGAGCTTACTGTCTTCGGGAGGGGGTTACAGCTTATAAATGCGATTTTTATTCATAAAACTAAACGTTGTTTATTCTTTAAAAAAACAAATCTTTTCCTAAACACATATGTTTTAAAGCTGATTCTCGATGTGTTAAATTTATAGAAAGCTTAAGAGAATGGTATCATTTAGTCTCAGCCATAATGAGATTTTAATGCCAAAAACTGAAATCCAAACAGTGCTGGTTAAACCATATACAGTATTTTTCAAATGATTTATGATTCTGAATGATGGATTGAAGAGTAGTCTTGGTCTTGAAAATTCCTTAGGACAACAATAAGGCAGTGAAAGAGCTAAAAAAAGGGAGAAAGAAACACAAAGAGGCAGAGAAGGAAAAACAGAAACGTTCATCAGGGTCTCATCACTCTTTACTGTAATGACTGACATGTGTGAGCAATTAGATTCTGGTTTCCTTGACAAGGAAAGTGTTACTCAAGTGGATTGTGGATTCATGGAGGAGATGATGCTCACCAGCAGCACCACACCAACTGTGACAGAGTGGGCTGCATACACAGAGGCAGGCAGATATCCTCCATGACAGACTGGAAGACAGTTCTCCCCAGAGGCCACGATCGATGCTTCATCCTCTCTGATTCTCTTGTCACAACTCCAATCAGCTGCCAAAGGAATGTTTCCTGACTGACAGCCCGAAGCGAGCACTTAGTGTGAGCCCGTTCTGCACATGAATGTTGTGCAAATCATCCAAAGATTGCTACTAAGGCCTTCTGGGAATGAAAGGTTCATCACAACGTTTTTAACTGCAGGATATTTTTTTAAAGATATTCAGGTGTAAAACAGGAACAGGAGCGGGTGTGCTTGACCAAATAAACTCATTATTGGACAAACTTTGTTACCCTGTGGCTTTTCCTGCTGCATGAGGAGATAATGTGAGGAAAATGGGTTCAATAACATTTGTTTGTTAATTTATTTCCTGCCGTCATTGAGGAATCAATACACACTTGAGTAATAGGATCGCAAAAAAAGCACGTGTTGGCTACAAAGCTACACTTATTGTGTTTCTTTGCCAAGCCAAGAAATTTATTTCAGTACACTTAATTGGCACATAAACCAAAGTGAAGACACATTGGAAGAAAAAAAATAATTTAAAGGTCTAGTGAATGTTGGATTTAGGGGTATCTATTCGTAGAGTATGTCATCAATGGTGTATATTCTTTATTTTTATGTTTTCATTAGTGTATAATCACCTGAAATCACCTGTTTTATGGCCTAAAAGAGAGTCTTTTATATATATATAGGGAGCTGGTTCTCTCCCATTGGGTCCACCATGTCTTACAGTCATGTTTCTACAGTAGCCCAGCATGAACAAACCAAATACTACACAGTGTCTTTCACATATTTCATGACATTCTTGGCTTTCATGGATTCTCCTACATGCTCAGAAGAAGAATATTTAGCTCAATATATTATGTTTAGTACAACAATGTAAAGTAGGAAAACTCTCTTATGAGTTGGTTCAACTTTTCAACTAATAAAAATCTCTAAAATTGCACCAACTACCTATTTTCTGTCTAACTGATTGATTCTTCACAGTGTTTAATTTGTTAAAAAATAAACTAGCAAGACGACAACTGGTACTCTAACCAATACAGCTGCTACTGAGTTGCAGCCATATTTAAACAAGAGTCAGTGCTCACTGATATGGACTAGAACACAAAGATTAAAGGAATCATCACACATGTAAAAAGATATACAGAAGATCCCGCTCGAGGAAACAGAGGAAAGAAGTGGAATTATAATACAAACACAAAGCATTTTGAGAAGTATATGCTAGTAAAAAAGCTAGCAGGTCTGCACTTTATGGTACAGCTTGGCTCAACTCTGCCCTCTCTTTTTTCCTCGTTCTGTCATGGAGAGTACCTGGCAGCAGGTTCTAAGCGAGCTGAGCTGAACTGAGTCAGTGACGTGAAAACACTGCAGGCCACTAATTGCTTGCACGACACAGGACATCCTGCATAAACAGCTCATTTCTTAAATAGCCACGCTAACAGCAGCAGCGAAAGTATTGCTTTTACCCTTTTGACCCAGATAAATGATCTGAGCCGATACTAAAAGGTGACATACACTGTTTCCTTCAATATCCTCTTTTGTAAGAGCAGCATAGCTCCTTTGTGTGTTTAGTAAGTTTGTGGTTGAGTGAGAGAGCAGCAAAGAGTGATGATGAAAAAGAGCAGAGCAGAGAAAAAGCTTTCAGATTAGCAGTAAATGTGCAGTGTAAACTACAGTTAGTGAATAAAGGCTGCAGCCCCAGGAGACCAAAAGTAGAGCTTCTGTGTTTTTTTTTCCATCTGCTGGAAAAATAAAGGTGAAGGCAGCATTGCAATGACAGTCAGCGAAAATCCTGCCTCTGTTGATGAAGTGCTGTCTGCAGTGTGTGTTTCAGCATTAACACTGATGACAGGTCTTGATGGGAACCTCGACAGTGAAAGTGATTTACAGCCTTGTCAAAAAAAAATCCTCTCACTGATCTGTGCTGTCCTCATGACTTCAGGATGGCCAGCTTTTTAGGTTAAGCATTCAAAGCAAAACTATTTTCCAGTGCAAACACTACCTCCCAAAATCCTGATTGCAAGGGGAGAAGATAAGCAGCAGTAATGATAAAATGTCCTAAAGCTCTTTGTTCTTGTTGGGAATGCGAGCGCACAGGTCACAGCGTGGAATTTACAGAGGGCTTGCTCTTAATGAGAAAAAAAGACTGTTGTAAATCCTTGGGCAAACTTAGCCATGAAACAGGGATTAAGGTGTTTATCAGCTATTATCACTGAACTACTGATTATTTCAAAAAGCACCAGAGGGGTCTTGTATCGTTAATCAAAGTTGTAGCAAACTGGTTACTGTTGTGAAGCAACTTGTAGCTTTTAAGTGCAAAACGAGGGGAATTATATTTCTAATGTAAACTTCAAAAGCCCGTCACAGCATGCAGGACACGCTCACTCAACACTTTTTAAATTAAACTTCAGATAAAGTGACTATTAAGCACTATTACCTAAAGGTACTGGGTAATTACCACTTTCACTCCCCCCCTCAGGCCTCCTACAACTTGTCCCACTTGTGGCCCCTTGCTCTGTAAACACTTTGAAGGGAAATAAAAGAGATGATATACAGCTGGATCCACAGCTGTACGTCCCCTCCCCTACATTTTCTATAGCCAGGCTGCAAGTCTTTGGTTTCCCCCCAGAGCCTTTCCGACCCTCACTCCCTGACCCCTGTAGGGAGCTTAGAGCACTGCTGCTAGGATTGGGCATGATGGGGGATTTAACAGCCACGGGCCTGAAAGGCAGAAAGGTGTTTCATATAAAATTGTCCCACATGGCCGTTATAACATCTCCCTCCTGGTGAGTGCTGGGAACTCAGGGGAGCTGACAGCCCGGCAGGGAGGCTCAAAAAGTGCATGTTGACAAAATTCTCTCTGCCACAATAGCTCCCAATGTTTGCACAGGCTGGAAGCTATATCACAGGGCTTATGCAAACAACAGGGGGGTGATTGAGATTTTACCAAGAGGCCTACTGCACTTTCTGCAGTGGTACTCAATGCCATGCAGCTCCTGGACACTCAGTATATAAATATGGACTTTTTGCCCATGTCAGAGTCAGCAGCCAGTAGCTCCTTTAAACTTGCTACATTTTGTCATTTTAATCTGTTATTTTCTTAGTTTTATTGCTTAAATATGTATTATCTAAGAGAGAAATACATCTCAGAATTAGTAAAGGAAGCATGGGGTTTGGATTAGGAGCAGCAGATTTTTTTTAAGGCAAATGACATAAAGCACTTTCTGACCTTTTGAGCCAGACGTCTGCAGGAAGAGAAGGAACACAGCCATTAGCTCAGCTTGGACTTAAAGCTGCTCCTTGCTAACATCCAGTGGCAGGAAAATTAAATGGAAGAGCGAATTGGAAAAATGGGATTCTTGCTGGCCAAGCAAAAGAAAATCAGAGGCTGCTGTGCCCACATCTTTGCAGACACCTGTATCCACCGCAACAACCCGGATTAAGCTTTTGATGAACAGACTGTGTTAAAACATAACAGAGCTCAGAATTTGGCCAGATGAGGGGAGCTGGATTCCGTGTTTTACATCACTGATGCTTGGAGCTCAGACAAGTCAAAGTTTATGGACAATGTTCTCCATATGTTCAACTTTTAATATAGAGATACCTAACACATTATCATCTCTGTCGTCTTGCCGCTGTTCACATTACCCAAATGCAAATTCAGAAATATGCATAGAATTGTTTCCTGGCTGTATACACGTTGGTGCATTTATGTATATAAAAGATATACATTTTACCCTCTTTTGTTTATTATCCTACTGAATGGATATTGTCATATCATTGTGCAATTATGTGTTAATAAGGATAACTGAATGACCTTGTACCTTAAAATAAGAGCCTGGTATTTCCCCCCAACACCTACTGACATTTTCCACAATTAAAGCCCCCAAGTCTCTGTAATGTAATCACATTACTGCCTGAGGGTCTGTATTTGATTGCAGTGAACATTTTCACAGACAAACTACTGTCAGCTGGCTTTTTTCCCCTTTTGAAGTTCTCAGAATCTCCTCTGCTTTACACAGAAACGCTTTGCCTGCTAAGTGCTATTACTGTCAAAGCAGTTCCTCCTCAGATGTTTCTACAGATCAAAAACTTTTTTCTCCCAGCTCACCACTAAAAGAGATGAAATTTAGAGATACATTTTGAATGATTTCTTTCCGTCTTTGTTCATAAATGTGAAATCTTTCATGAAGCCGTAAAAGCGATCTACATTCACACACGGCAAAGAGGAGGATCTTTGTTTTATCCCGTCTTTTTGGGTGAAGAATTCTCTCACTGTGATAATTTGTTCAATACTCTCAGACATATGTTATCCCCCGTCTTCTGTCTGCACCTTTCGGCCCATTTTTTTTCCACCAAATCCAGCCTGCCGTGATGCCACATGGAAACACCTTCTCTGCTTTGACGTCGACTGTTATTTCACATGGAGTTGAAATGTGTTCGGAAAAAAAAAAGGCACCAGAAGGAAACAGAGGCACCTTTACAAAGGCCTCATTGTTTAAACAGTCTAATTGTCTTCTCAAGTATTGCCACGGTGCATCTCAGAGACGGATGGCTCACCTGTTTTTTCCATTTGAGCTCTCTTTTTTGGATCTTCTCTGGTAGACCGCATCGACAGCAGCTCCATTAGGTGGGAGGAGGACATGGAAACAGAAAAGGCTGGAGGGCCACTCATTTTTCAAAACCTTCCACACTGCTCCACTTAAAACCTCCAGTTGTCATCGACAGTATAAATTCCCATTTTTGTATCCATCGGGGAGACATATGGATTCTTGACAGGTATGAAAAATTGATTAAGAAAATTGTCACATAGAAGAAGAGGCTTCAACACATGAAATAAATATGGTGAAAGTTATAAAAAAAAGAAGCACATACTCATAAATACACTGTTATAAATGCCTTAGCCATGTGAAGCCGTGGTTTTCACATAAGAACTCTGTGGAAACAAACTGATAATCCAAGAGTTCTCCTAGAAATCATTAACTTTGGTAACTACCCCTATCATTTTAATAATAACATGTAGTATATAAAGGAAAAAGTTACCCATATTTACAGAATTTGGCATTTCCTACGATCTGTCTTTGCCTCAAACACTTTTACCAATCCTACGTGGTTTCAGCAGTTCTCGTAGCATGGCAGTAGGGATGGAAATAGACTAAAATATCTTCACAACTATTTGACAAATTTTCCAAAATGAATGTATCCTGATGAAGTAACTTCAGTGATCTCTGTCTTTTCCTTTGACACCTCCCTTGTGCTCACTTTTCATGATCCCTAAAGGATTGTAAAACTGTAAAACTCTGGCCTTTCATCCAGCTGCTTAAGAAATTTAAAATTTCAGTTATTTTTATTAGTTCAATTTATGAACAAATGCATACAAAAAATCCCCCTCAGCCCTTACTGGTCTTTGTGCTCGGCAAATATTACCATCAAAACATTATATATAGTAAACATCAAGTTGTAGATCAGTAATAAAAACAGGGTGTTTTCTATAAAAGGCTGTGAGTTTAAAAGACTGACTTGTCTACGTATACTGTTGGAATTGTACATTAGCTTTTGATTTTCCTATTTAACATTGTAGATTAAACACACAAATCAGTCAATGATTCAGTGTACATATGGGCCTGAGACTGTTGTTTTGATACAGACTTAAATCCTTCAAGTCACCACAAACCACAAAAATTTAATCTCTGTGCACTTGAGTTCATTATGAATGTCAATCTAATTTTCAGGGTTTCCAGACTTGCCAGAGGATCTCAGCTGTGCAAAGTGCTCTGTCCTCTCTGAAGAAAACCTTTTGTCAAAGGGAACGTCGGCGACTGTGCAGATAAAGGTCAGTTTACGTGTCACGGGGAGAACTCCTCTGCCAGTGAAAACAGATGCTGTCTTATGTGGCTCTGCAGGAGCGGCGTCAAGTCTGCCAAGATAACCCTGATAAAGTCATGGGGGCTATGACATCTGACACGAATGATGACATCATCGGGGTTACCTTAGCTTGGGCTGGGAAAACAGAAAACTTCAGCAGAGAGCTCAATCTTTAAACTGTACATGAAAAGATTGAACAAATTTGGACTAAAAATTGCATGTGGTGCCACAAAAAGAAAATGTAAGAAAGAATAAAGAAATCCTATTGTTTGCAACGCGTTACCTCAACAGACAACACAATTACAACTTATTATCTGCTAAATCAGTTTGAGTAGTCCTCTTAATTTATTTTTTGAGAACCCTCCAACTTTATATGCATCCACTACTAAACTGTTAAATCACTCCTATTTCTTTTTGTTTTAATAAGAATTTATTTGATCATTTTAAAATATATTTTAATTCTCTGTTTCTGTATTATTATTTCTTTATTTTTCAAACAAAAAGTATTATCGTCTTTGGATAGTTCAAGTAAAGTCTGAAATCTCAAAAGCATTACACATTACTTCAGTTTTCAAAATCTCAGCCATTATTGTTCTCATTTTTATTCATCTAAAGCAACATGGGAAAACACAAGCCTAAAACTACACTTTTTCCCTTGTCTTAGCTATCAATTAATAAAAACCTTTGACTGCCCTACAGGACCAGATTTGGGACTCATTTTCTTTAAAATACTTATCCGGATTTGATTTTTCTTTTGTTATTTTAGCTAAACACTTTGTATTGTACATTCTTTTCTCATTACATTTTTTTATACACCCTTAAGAGATGTTCTTTTGTTTTTATCCACAAAAAAGCATCAGATGGAGCAGCACACATGGGAGGGTGGAAAAGCGTTAGAAGAGTCGGAGACAAACAAGAACTTCAGCTCCAGGACTTGAGGGCCCTCCAACTAACAGCCTTAAAGGGGAAACAACAATCGGAGTTATAATTTAAAAGAGATGGGAGCATCATGATGTTCGGCTCCAGTCTCAATTTGTGATGCTGCTTGAGTGTTTGGTTTTATCTTTTAAGAGGCCAAGTTCAATAGCCTTTGGTACTGCAGCGTAAACCAAAAAGAATAGTTAAACAGGCGCATTAATCACTTCTTTGTCAGTTTCCTCTGTAGTGTGAAGCACATGGAGTACAAGTCTGCACGGAGGGCTTGTTTGCCTCTACTAACAGTAGCTTGTGTATTTTTACAGGAAACATGGAAAAGAGTGAGAGCGTCAACAAATGCACTGTTTATTCCCGTTTAGGTAATATTTGCTAAAGACTACAGAGTTCAGCTGTGAGCGAAAAGGAAAAAGGAAATTGCTGTGTGATTGGGCTGAGATAGAGACATCGAAAACGATTAAATTGCTAACTAATACTGTTTATGGATAATCAGTCTTTTCAGTTCGCAAGTGGAGACCTGCCGGGTTCAGGTGCACCTGCGATGTAAACCCTGTTTGAGAACTTACCTGATGTTTTTTTCCACTACAAAGCTGCATTTGAAGAAAAGGACACATTAAAGCCCTGAATATTAATGTCAACTTTTATCTTTAAAGCCTGGCAAAATTTCTTGAAAAACATAAGACAAATGCTTGATTTGTTTGTATATTGCTGAAAATTAAAAGGCTCCTTTTGAACATGGCCACTCAGATGTTAAGCGTCGAAACAGATGAGCTACTCAAACTGGCTCTCTGCTGTCTATATTTGTAACCTGTACTCTACAGACTGCCAAGGAATGTGCCAGTATCAACACGCTGAAGTTCTACTAAAAATTCCATCTAAATGGCCCATTCACAAACAAATCCAGCCTGTCCTGGCCTGATGTGAGCCTCCTCCTTGGCCCTGGAGCTAACGCAGCGGCACGCTGAGCTGCTCAGGTGGTTTACACCTTGGTTTGTTACTGTATCTGCTTGGCGGCTGGTATTGTGATTCGTGGTGTCCTGTGAGCCACAGTGCCATAAAGGAGCTTGTTAGCACTCTGACTTAGTGGGACAATAGAGAATTCTGGGAATTGAAATACAATAAGCAGCCTCTCATGGAAACCCTAGAGCTATGATCTGCTCCCAAGTCCCTGCCTTGTTTTTGTCATTATTGTACCCTATAATGGAGACAGGCCTCCCTTCTAAGAGTACTGTATGATCCCTGTGTCTCTGTGGGGGATAAAAACAGGACACAGCGTCTTCTGGACAGACAGACAGACATACTGACTGACTATATGCAGCTTCATGGAGGAGTGAGCCAGAGTTTACTTATGGAAAGGTGTTTATTCTCTTGCCAAAAAGGCAATGAAAGCTGGTTTTATTTTATAGAGTTTGCATACAGTATTTTGTCACTTGTCAGTTCAAAGGCGCCTCGGCTCACACATGCCTGTTTCCATGTGTGTTAACTTCCACAGGTCTTACTGCATTGAAAACCCTCCAAAAGAATCAATCCAACACAAAAAAAATGGTTGAAATGAGCTTGTCTGAAGGTTGAAATAACAGTGCAAATGTACAAATGAATCCAAGCTTATGATGTTAAAGGAGTCACAGTGTATAGGAGCAAAAGAAATTAGTCTTGTATTATTGACAATCCTGTTTCTTCACATCTGGGGTCTTTATTTTCTTTCAGTGGGTTTAATAGTAACATGCTCAAAAAACACAAGGGGAAAAATTTAATTGAGAGAGATAAATCGTTTTAATGCATTGAAACAATTAATCTGTAAATTGTTCAACAGGATATTACTAGTTATTAAATTGATCCAAAAAAGTTGAGAAAAAGTTAATCCTTTCAGTTATTGTTTATGAAGTAAAAATATTATCCAAGCTTCTCTCATTTGAAGCTTTTGCTCCCTCTGTTTTTGTTCTGTTTTGTTTTGTTTTTTTGATTAATAATAAATTAAATACTTGGTTTGGGTCTGTTGGTCAGAAAAAACAAGCATTACATAGCATCATCTTGGCTTCTGGGACATTTTTCAAACTAAACTGAAAAAACTGCAACTTTTTTCACAGTATCTCTAAGACTGTACACAGCCACTTTCAGATTCTTGTTTCTTAGCAGTGCAATTCTTTTTTAAGCACTTCTCTGTAGACAGAACAAGTGATAACTGCTTTTCTGCTTTCTGAACTGCTTTTTTAGCATAAACACATGTCACGTGTGTGACATGTTTCATAGAAAGACAGATGTTCTGATGCATATGCATGGTGTCCACTTGGTGGACCCTCATGTCCTGTAGAAAATGAATAGTGGCGAACTTTGGTCTGCAATGCACTGCCCACAGTTACTGCTGGCTCTGAGCCAAACCGAGCTAAAGTTAACTCACTTTGCTACCATAGTTCAGCTAAAAAGCTGCATTTTAAATAACAGCAACTAAGCAACTGAAACAAAGTGGCTTATCTCCATCTGTGTCACCCGAAGTAATATTACTGCCAAAGCTGTTTTTTGTAACCATCCATCACAGTCTACAGACCAACTTCTTAGTTCAACTTGAATCAACATACTTGCTGCGGTGGTGTGTGCACAGTTTTTCTGTATGATGTGTATATTTCGGTTGTACTCGTGGTTTGACTTACAAAAAAAGTGCTTAAGACAATCTGAATAAACTATACGCTTGTTTGCAAAATGATAAATATCAAACACAAGTTGTAATAAACCAGAATTATCCTTCAATTCTGATTTTTTCTTTAGATGAAACAGCACCCATTCTTTATTGATGAACTCCTCTTTTATTCTCTCTCATCTTTGCAGGTCAGCTATGAGTCAAAATACTACTTTTATATTTGCCTGGATGGCAGGGCCTGCCCGGTGCTCCGGTACATATCAACCATCTGCTGAGCACAGAGGAATCCCTGGTATGACGTAGTGACACTCGGGTTCAGCACGCCTCTCTATTCCCCCTCAGCTCTCTGTCATTTGTGATATTGATGGTATTGGCATGGGAATAAACGGACTTGCTCGCAGTGCTGCAAACCAGACTTTCCTCCAGCGTAAATCACTATAACTGTTTGACTTGTCTGACAATAACAAAGATGCACATGTAGATGTGCACACACACACACACGCACGAAAAACACAAAGACTGGCTGGGTGATTGAATATCTGGGACTGAGACTGGGGTATTTCCTCAGGCTGTGATGGAGGAGTGGCCTGGCCTGTCTCTGCTTGGCAGCTCTCTGCCCATTTGTCTCAGTCCATTTGCTTAACTCCCATCAGCACTTCTCTTTTCTTGCATGCTTCATGACACCTTTCCAAAAATGACAGGGTAGGAGGTCCCTGGAGAGATTAAAGCTGAAATGCCCCACACATTAGCATTTCTCTTCTTAGCTAAATCTCCCTCTCAGTCTTGGCTCACTTTCCCTTCCCCCTCACCATCACCTGTCTGTCTCTTTTTCACTCTCACTGTCCTTCTTTCAGCTCCATCTGAATGGGTGCCATACTCCTACACAGTGAATGCTGTGAGCCACACATACCCTGTGACCCCGCCCAGCCGCTGTGCTATAAAAAGCCAGTCAGTTTTCATCCAAACCCATGGAAATCAGTAGCAGCGCCAGCCGCCACCCTTACTTAACCCTCCAGGCTACTTCCTGCCAAGGACCTGCCATTTGTGCCACTGTGCAAGGTCTACAGAGTACAGAGTGTTGTGAAACTTGCATCTATTATGATTTTTATGCAATGTTGTATTTTAGCCGAGGCTGTACTCTGGATAGCTGAGCAAACAGCCTATGTAGTCTTTTTTTTCTTGCACAGTAAACAGACTGCTCTCCTCCTTAGCAATGGTGATCTTAAGTCATTTAAAGAAAACTATCTTAAAAAAAGGTTCATGTCGCATGCCGTTTATTTCTCCTTTTGTTGACTGGTATATAGATCATTTTAATGTTAGTGGTAAAACTGATTCTTGACAACTTGATGCCATGTTGTGTTATTCCAGAAAAATCACTTTACTCAGACACAAAGTGATGGACTTAGTATTGCTTATTTGGTGAAAGTAGCAATAAATCTATATAAAAACTAGTGAACGTGAAAGTACTGAACTGGCAGAGGGAACGCTTTCAAAGCCTTGCATTATCGTTTATGTTATGTATTGAAAAATGCTTGCTTTTACTTGGAAGAATTGCTGATCTTGTGTTTGCACAGACATTTGCATGCCAGGCAACCAGCAGAGCCACTGGGAAGCTACCGATCAAATCCAGTGCACAGTCCAACATAATATGGCAGATATATGAGTTTTTACACTTTTAATGATCCATAAGACGTTAGAGGAGCATCAATCTCCTTATCTTATCTCATCTCACGGCATAAAAGTTAAACTGTCCCTGTAAAATCAGGCACATTCACATGTCAAGGCCAGTTGGGGGTAAAGTAAATCTGGTAATGATGGTAATGTTTGTTTGTGTTTTATTTTCTTACCATCTTTAGGGCAGCTGAAACAAGTTGTTAATACAACCCAAACCACCTGTTCAAGTAAATTCAGTTTAATGAACTTGTTAGCAAAAAGTTGCTGATCTACGCATTCAGTACTTTTGAAGCAGCATTACTATTCCTTTGGGGACACTTGATGAATTTACATCCAATTTTAGCTTTTACCTTAAGCTCTGTCTTTGTTCTCCAACTAACAGGGAAATATCTAAATCTTTAGCCTAAATTCTGCACAACCTGTAGCAGTGAGTGTTGGTCCTGAGCATGGAGCATGAACAATATATTGCAGTCATTACACAGGAACTGTTTTGTCTACAGGCAGAAGGTATTTCAAAAAGACATCACAAGCTGAAATACAAGTGGATAAAATATAATGATGTAATTCTGCAAACTAGAAATATAAAATAAACTTTACAAAGAATTATTTCTTAATTCAGAAATGATATATGAAACAGCATAGGAGCTTGCCTTTTTTGAGATTAAAGTCTGCTGAAGGACTGTTATTGTTGGCTTATCTTACTGTGAGAAAAAGTCTGAGAGCTCCGGTGGTTTCCAAAAGAAAAAGGAATGTGGCACTTAAATCAAATATATAAGTATAGGCAAAAAATTATATTTATCAAGATCTACCTACCTTAAAAAAAATGAGAAATAAATAAAACCTTAAACTGTTTGACCCGTCTAACCCGTCACTTTCACTTTTGAAAAAACACGGCTCAGTCTTCAGGTTGAGCGAGCACCTTAGTTTCATGTTGAAACTTAAGTTTGTTCGCTAGGTTTGTTTAAAGCTTATTGAATAAAGACAAATCTTGAGCCAACCTTCACATCAAATCAAAGTCTGACAAGCTGGCAGAGAATATATAGCTTGTAAATTACATCCTCCCTTTTGGAGAGCTGGACAGGATGCCTCTCCAATCAAAATGTTCAGGATCCCAGCAACAGAGTGACATTGACAGCACTTTTGCATCGGTGCCAGTGTCACACAGGGAGCATAAATATACATCATATGTACATTCTACATATGCAAAACTCTGAGAAAGATTTGTCACAGCAGCTGTAGCCAACATGAGCACAGCAGCTTATTAAAGTTTGCTATGAGAAAATGTATGTTGCGTGGGGAGAAAAGGATTTAGGCTGCTGTGGGAAGAAAGATGGATGGAGTGTTGGTAGCGGAGGGCGTGGAGGTCATGAAATGAAGTGGTGAACTAAAGGCCAGAGTCAAGATTGTTTATCCTCCCTTTCCTTTCATTTGGGAAACTGGTTGGCCATAAGTAAAGCATAGGTATCCCCCTCATTCACATAGCATGTCACATAGTTGGCCATAACCCTGAAAGATTTTCTTTCTTGTGTGTTTGTGAGGCAAAAAAAACCTCTGTTCTGCTTGACCGACTGTATGTACAGTATTCATATAGTAAGTTTGTCAGCAACAGTGTGATTCCATCTATATAGAGTTAAAGCAAGAGGAAATCTTCATTCAGCTAGCAGTCTGTTCTTTCTTTCTTTAAGCGAAATAGAAAGAAGAATATTCTCCTCTTTCTCTCTGCTGGCATGTAAACGTCTCATCCAGCTTTGCTAACCATCACTTTTGAGTGTAATGACAGTGTTTCTGAGCAAACTGTGTGCATTTTATATCACTGCGGAAAGACTCCATACTGTGAAATTCAGTGTTTTGAGCTAGGACACAAGATCTAGTCTTTCCCCTGTGACTATACACAGAAGCTGTAGGGTCACGCTTCCTGCATTTAGTAACTTTCTCGGTCAGTGTGTGGACAGGTTTATTCAGAAGGGAGTACATTTATAGAGCAATTCGTGCAAAAGACTCCAGTTAACTGTCAGAAAGGTTTTCTTTGACATGTGAAGGGATGTGTCAAGATTTTAAAGGAAAGTGAACTTGTTGAGTCATGCAAACTGGGTTTTTCCCTGCAATTCTCACCAGTAGGCTATTGCTAGGTTAGCAAATTGGATTGTGGTAGTTTGGTCAGACAATAGGCTAGGATTATGGAAATAAATTTTAAATGAGAAGATTTTTTCCAGTCCTGTGTTTGTGCATTGGGGATGGTGTTAACCATACCCAATACACAGACATTTTTAGCCTAGCTTAGCACAAACAATGGGGGCAATGTGGGATAGTGTGGCTCTAGAATATAACTTACAGGTGCTCAGTAACTCAGTTAGTGGAATGGGCGTCTCATGTACGGAGGCCATGTCCTGACTTTAGTGGCCCCAGGTTTTATTCCGCCGGATGGCCCTTTGCTGCGTGTCATTCTCCCCCATTTTCTATCATATCTCCAGCTGCCCTAGCTAATAAAAGCACAAAAAGTACAAAAATATATATTTTACAAGACCTCTTTGGTCAGGTTATTAATTTATGACACACATTAATTAACAATTGCTATACAGTTTGACATCTAAGTCTTGTCATGACAAGGTTTCCAGGTTTTAGTATAATTGTTCATGTTTAGAGAACAAAGGTAAAATTTTTGTCCATAGACTATATCAGCTCAGCTTTACAGCAACCCGTACTATGGCAGGAAATGCTTGGATGCTGTGAAAGCTGAGCTAAATTGCAGAAGTCACAAGTCCAGCTCTATATTTAAAGAAAAAGTTCAGGTATATTTCAACCTGACGTCTTTAAAATAACGATGGCCTTTTACCATTTTTCACCAAAATTAGGTTTTTAAAATACAGGTAAACGTACTAGAAATAGACAACTGAAACCCTTCTCAATGCCATTAGATGAGTTGGCCTTTGTGTTTTTTGTTTTTTCCTGTTCTGTCACATTCCAAGGTACAACTGTGCAAGAAAACAAGAAATTTAACAGTATTAATTTTAGAGTATGTTTTAAATCAGCCTCTTTAAATGAACTGAACACTGTTTAAGTGCTGCTTGAGCCTGATGTAAACATGTGGCTGAGATGATAAAAGGTTACTTACGGAGCCGACAAGTCTTGCTTGCCTCTATGATAGCTATTGTTTATATCATTGTGGCGTAGCATTGCACTGGAAAAGGTATAAAAGTTAGCATGTCCACTCAGGTGTTGTTTTTTGTTTTTGTTTTTTTAACTGATTAATGGTTCGAGAAATGTAATGTTTTGTAAAAAAAAAAAAAAAACTAGAAAAAAACCTAAAAAACCCCTCAGATTCATCTGAATCACACGTATGGGTAATTTAGAGCCACCAGTTAACCTAACCTGCATGTCTTTAGATCGTAGGGGGGAACCAAGTCAAAGGGTCAACAGGTTCAAACCCAGAACCTTTATGCTGAGATACATCTTGCAGTAGTTTGAAAAAAGTTCTGAGTGAAGTTTTGATTCCAGTGGAATCATTTTGCCTTTCTTAAGATTTAAGGACTGAAAATGAGCCTAAATGAACTTTCATTGTGCCTGTGTTCAGTTAAAATGCTTGTGACAGTTTGTGGTGAGACTGCAAATATACAAAAGTTCTCTTCTAATTAGTTCTTGCTAAGATTTTTTCTCAAAGGGCAGTGCAGGAGTTTGGTAAGAGACAGGGATGAGATTTCACTCAGGGGATTTCCTCTGGCATGTGCAGACACACAGGCAGAATTTCACAAGAGGTTGACAACAGCCTGGGAGGAACTGGTAAAGTCTTCACCTGTTGGATTCTTGTTTCCTTGAAAATTATTCAGAGTTTTCCAGGACGTTATCACCTTTCCTGGTATACCTATATTCTAAAATGAATCTGAACCGAACTTTCCTTCTGATTTCTCCACTTGGCCCCTTGATGCCTGCATTTATTGAAGCTCGAGGAAATGTACTGTCAATCTTTCTCTTCTGTAACTTGCTGAAACTGAACTCTGTCTTGTTGTTTACTAAGCTGGAAGTGTTTTTAAGGCACAGTCTTCTGGGATGTAAAAAAATCACTCAACTGAGTGAAAAATCCTTTTTCCACCTGATATCACTTGCACCTCAGAATGTCTCAGTGGTGATTAATGAAAAGGCACTAACCTATTTCTGCTTTTCAACATCTCCTGATTTACAATCCTTTCTCTCTTTGGAGGGTGTTTCATATCCTCTTTGACCCCTCAGCTCCTCGGTGAAGTGGCTAAGATGTTAAGGGGACACACAGTCACACACAGCATCAGCAGAGAATAAATCAATCAGAACTACTGAATCCTGATTTTGCATATGGCAAAACTGTTTACATGAAAATTATAGTACACACTCATAAGCATTAGAAAATATTAAGTGTTTTGAGCCAATCAGCAGTTAGTTGTGTCTCTGTATTTCTCTCATAAAGCTATCACAACATCTACTCTTTTGTTTTTAACTTCAGAGTTACCGTTGGCTACTCAGGATGAAAAATTATCATAATATCTACAGAGAATTAAAAAAAATGACATCAGTCACATTCCTTTGTGAATGAATGAGCCTGGACCCTCACTTTAGAATGTCATGGTGTGAGACAATGCCCTCCACTTTCATCATCGGAAGCTCCATGTAGGAAAAAATATTATGGAACAACAGTGTTCATTTCTGTAGTGGAGGTCCAGGAACAAACTTTTCCAAGGAACATTGAAGGCAGCTCTCTGGCATCTCTTGGTGGCTCAACACTTTACACAGACACTTAATGTGGTTTTTGCTTTAATTAGTCACCTATCAGTAGCTTTCTGTTTTTTCATTGCTAATACTGTGAATGAGCCACTCGGGATGTAAGACTGGGTCAGGAAATACCGATGTGGAGGGCATTGGCTTTCCTTAGGATTCCTCTGGCTGGGAGGCCCTCTGACTGGCTGGTCTGGAATCTGCAAAAAAGAGGAAACAGGTCTGCTAATGGACCTAGTGATCCCACTCATCAGACTGCTGCAAATGTTCAAAGACAGGGAGAGAGAGAGAGCGACAGTGAACCAAACACTATTTTTTTCCCAGAGAGGAACTAGGGCTCAGCATTCCTGGCATTGCCACTGGCCTCCAAACAATCCATACTCTATCCTGTGTGTGCTGGGAGAGTGAATGGCCACAGTGTGTGAGGCTCGCAGGCCCAGTTTGCACATCGAAGGAAGAGCAGCCAGTGTTGCCGGCACACTCAGAGCCCCAGTCCCGGCCCAGCCTCCGTCCCCAGCCGTTAAGCCAAACACTGGCATGTCTGAGACGGCACTGTTGAGCCCCCGCACAGGCCTGACCACTGCTGAAAACACACTCCAGAAAATAAACAGACTGGGGCCAAAAAAGAGCAAATATTTGATCAATGTGAGAGAGTCAAAGAAGAGGATGAATGTGCAGATGTGGTGGAGGAGAGTGAGGAGAGGAGGAAGACAGGGATGGCAGTGGAGATGAAAGAAGCCACCATTGTGTAAATCAGTCTTTCAAGGTAAAATGCTATTTAAATGACTGGGTTGCAGCAAGCAGTAACAGGTATAATCATAAAAATTAAACATAAACATGACAGAAATGGAATATAAAAATGATTCAGTGAGAGTGAAAAAAAAATTTCCAAGCTTTTTGGGAAGTCGATGCCTAGCACAGACAAAAAGTCCATTAAAAATATAACTTAGCAAATTTATGTTGCAAAGTATGTTATGTTGTGTCCCACAGGAAGTACCAAATTCCAGCACAAAAGAGACCAGGGAGTCAGGCAGTGTTTCATATGGTGGCCTAATCAGGGCCTCACAGTTGATTCTTGACCTTCGAAATAGAAGTTTTTCAAAAAAGTCTCTTATCGAGGTATACATAGCAGCATTTTTTAGCTCGTCTTTTATGCTTTCAATCACAGCTAACATCCTCCACCCATGGATGGAGTTTCCTTTAGTTCTTATGGTGATGGCTCAGCTTGTATCATGTTGTTGTCTCTCCATGCTTCGGTCATGTGATCATATACAAGGCGCTAATGAAGGTCCATAGATGAGGCTGAAAGCTTCAGGCAATGCTAGTAGGCGGAACTTACATTAAGTTTTTTGCTTTGCTTTGTTTTGTTTTGTCAACTACTGTTTCCAACATCAAGGCTGCTATTTTTGTACTTTTCAAGGTGCAAACATGAGTCTAAGTTCTGTGCACTGGAAGCACTTAAGGTGTAGTGTGGCTGAACACAAACACAAGCACATCTGTGCTGCAGTGTGGCACAGTGGTAAAGTGGCAGGACTAAATTACTGAAAGGTGTGTCACAGCTGACTTCAATCACTGCTAATCAAATCTTCTTTGACCCCCTTTAAAGCCTTTTGTAGTGTATTATCAATTTCACAATACTCAAAGAAGAAGCAGACTGGTAAAACTTTCCGCAAGAGGAAACTGATGTACTTGTCTAGGAGGTTCAGACTAAGTTACTAAATTTATGGTACTACAAGCATACCTTTTCATTACTGAATAAATGTTAACAAAAAACATTACGCTGAAGTTAGTTGCTTAAATGGTGTTGAAAAGTGAGGACAAGTTAATTAGTTTTCACTGCAAGTAACAACTCTGGCGTAGAGCGATGCACTAAAATCCTCCCTGATAAATGAATTGCGTCAGGACCTTTGAGTGTACATAACTCAATTTCTGATCATTAATTAAATGGCCCTAACCCTTTTTGTGTAAATTAAACAACTGATTAACTGAATGAGAAGGTTGCAAAAGAGCTTTTTGTATCTTTCTTTATTATTAAAGTGGCATGAAAAACTTGGGACATTGCCAAACTTGTCTCCGTCGGATTTGGGATTGGTCTGTTCATGCTTTTGCCTGCTAAAATCCTAAAAAAATAGCCCTCTGTTGCATTTATTTCTCTTAGTCCTCGTACAAACTAGTGTAAAGCAGGCTTGATTTTTCTTTAAAAAGTGACAACAAATTGAACCGCATGGGGGTATCCTTACGGACACATCTCCTGTTACGCTGTTCCATCCATCTCAGTACAGCCTGGTTCGTTTACAACCACAAAAAACAGCTACTTCAATGCAAGTGGTGGATAAAGTCTCTAGTGCTGTAAAAATAAAACTAGACTCTCATCTGTTAGACCAACTTTGTAAATAATGAGCTTAAGCACTCAACTGATGAAGACCATTAGATGTTGTTAAAAGCTCAAAAATGCAGGTAAGTAAAACTTCAGTTTTGTTGTTTAGCCTTTTGTTAAAATTCTGCAGTATCTTTTACTTAAACCCGTGAAACTTTCCTTTCTGTACTGCAGCTCTGCAAGTAAACCACTACATTTTGGCTGCATTTTCAGTAGAGCCACATATAAACTACAGTAGACTACTTGGAGTATCTGTAGAAATATGATATCGATAATAAAACAATAATATGCATTGTCTTTTTAATTATGCTGAATGTCAGTGAATATGTACTTAACCGCTAACGTCATCAGCATTTCAAGTTGAACTCACGCGAGTGGTTTGAGACACACCTCTGACTGTCCGACAACTTCACACGCAACAACAGACAGAATAAGTGGTACAAAAAAACAGGTGGGAGTGACAGGAATGCACATGCTCGTGTTCATTGAGATGTAAATAGGTCAATCATGCTGGAGAGAGAGCCATGATTGTGACTCAGCTAATCCCAGTGAGTCATTATGTCGGAGCTGACACACACAGATATGTAACACCTACCCATGTTCTCAAACATGGTAAACAGACACATCTGCATCAAACTCAAACTCACGACTAGCCTGGCCTTTACTTGACTGTTAGCTGACCTTTTTACTGTGGGCCTGTCTGGTTCAACCTGGTGGTTCAATGTAAAGAAAATTATCTACATGTCGTTCAAGTTCACAGCTTTTTACTGTACAACAGTGGCACTGATGATAAAATTTACCTGCCTATATATGTTATGCATATGTTTTTGAGAATGTTTTTGGAGTATATTAGCTTTTGTTAGGCTCTTTATTCAACATTATTTTTGTTTTGTTTTGTATTTTGTATTTTCAGAAATTTGCCTATTTGCTCCCTTGCCAAGAGTTAAATGACAGAATAAATTCCACTGTCATTTCTGGAGACAGGAGGCTATTCGTTAAGCTTAGCATATAGAGTAGACAGAGGAGGAAACAGTGTTTGAATGACTTTTTTTGGCTGGACTACAGCAAAGCTGGTGCCAGCATTTTTGTAAGTGTTTGACCCTTTGACTGGTTGATAAAGTGACACCAATGCACCAAAACAGTTTTTTTCACTTAATACAGGCTAGCTGCTTCCTCCTGCTGACAGTCTGTGTGCTAAGCTAGGCTAATCACTTCTGGAATCTAGTGCCATACTTCACAGACAAGAGAGTGATGTCTTTTTCCACTAACTTCCAAAAAGCAAACATGGATTTCATAGAAGTGCAGCAGAAATTAGATTTGGATTCCTTATTTTGATTTACCAAAAAACATTAAAATATTTGAATATTTTTGTTGCTCATCGCAAATTCCCAAACATCAACCTGACAACCTGTCATCAAGATTGTGAGATTACAAGATTAAACCGTGAGGCATTCTTTAACAAAGACATTCACTTTCGTTTTTGACGTTGTTCCTACCTTAAACTGTAGGAATCTGCCGCGACTGCATTAGTGAGCTAAGCGTGACTGACAAAGTAATTTAGCTTTAAGTATTTACAATCCACTACATCTACTTGGCTGATCTGGAGTTTATCTGTCATGTGAACAGAGGATGTGTTTTACCTTTTACCCCCGGACAGATTCATAACCCACAGAGGTTTTCGATGGAAACAGAAGCATGCTTGTCCTTCCCCATATGGGCAGATCAGATGTCATTCCCTCTTGCTCACAGTGAGTCAGACTGAAGCCCCTGCCTTGTGGTTCATCCATCAACCTCCCCTGCCTTCTCCTCAGCGTGGAGGCCTGATGCCATAGCCTGCTGAGCCGTTTTTCATAAGGAAACATCAACACAGCTAGAAAAAGTGGCTTCTCTTTGCATGTCTTGATATACAGTGTGTAACTGTGGGACATAAATAAGAAGGAAATGATCCCCAGTGCAAGCAGGCAGGAGGTATGTGCAGCATGCTTTAAAAAATGCGCTTGTTTGGCCAAATATTTTATGAAAGTTGACTGACTCATTTTATACCATTCAAAATCCATCAGAAGCCTTTGCAACAAAAGTGGTAATGTGAAATCTTACACATACATACTTACCTGGATGATTTCTTTTGGGGTTTCAGAGAGAACATATTTCATGCTTAGTGATGCCAAGTAATGAAAGGCTGAGACATTTTTTGAAATCTGACTAATTCCAAACCAAACAAACATCCCTTCAAAGTTTCCCCATTTTTTATCACCACTTCGCAGACTCATGGTTGTCTTGGACCAAAACAAAGCTTCTTTTCGCCCATCCTGGCTGCTTTTTGCCTCTCATCTGGCAGCAATTGAAATCAGACGACAAGCAGATATGCTGAGGCTTTTTATGTTTTTGGGGTTTTTTGAATGGGTTTGTGAGAAATATGGAATGGACCACATGGAGAATAGTGGTATACCTGGTCTGTGTGACTGAGATTATTATATAACAGTGTTACATAAGCTGTCTGGGGCCAGCTGATAAACAAGGTCCACTATACAGTATTAGCCCAGCTGGGTGCATTGAAGGGTTGGAGTGCCTGGAGGGTAATCAATCATTAGGAGAGAATTTACAGTTCTCAAGTGGAAAGCTGATGCAGTCAGTGGTAAATATTTCTGCTCTTTCTGATTTTACTTTTGCAGCCAGAGTAGGAACCTGCCTATTAAAGTCATGAGGGATCAGATCTCCAGTCAGTTTGAGCTAAGAAGATCCATATGCCAGGAGCAGGGGCCAGACTTTTCCAGGTTTGCCTCTTTGTTTTCCCATGGCCCCAAAGCGCTTCTCGCAGTGTTAAAAGGAACAACCCCCCCTTCCATCCTCCACACCCCTTGTTAACAGTCAGTGGCCACATTTGGTACAGTCGCCATTAATATTTATGAGAGGAGAGCTCCCCGCAGGGGCCCAAGGGTGACAAACAGTATGACCTTTCAGAGGTCTAGTGTTTACTATGGCTGTCAGGAAGCCAGTCGGATAAGAGAAGACAGCACGCCCGCACCCACCCATCTTTCTCCAAACCAAATGAAAGCAGGCTGGTGTTTGGCCTAAGCAGATGTTGGTATGATACCACTAGTTTTTGCCTTTAGATGAAGCTCTGACATCGGGCTCCAGCAGCTGTGTGAAGGTCTGCTAGATGAAATCATCCATTTCACTTTTTATTTTTTTTAAAGGCTCTCAGTGCCATTTCAAGACGTGACATTTCCATTCAGCAAATCTTTCCCAAAAATTGTGTCATGCGCATACAGGATGTTTCTTTTTGTTTATAGTCTAGACCCTCAGTGGTCTGGGACGCTTAAAAATACAGGTCATTATTTTCAGTCTGGGAGTGACTCAACAGAATTTGGTGCTCAGCCATCAGTTTCCCAGCCCTTATTGGCTCTTCTCTTCTGTGATGTCTGTAAATTATAGGTTACTCACTAATTTGTTCAAATAAAGCGGTGAGAGCAGTCGATGCATATAAGAATTTATGTTCTGCTTGTTTTGGAAAAACAAATCCAACTACTGAAAGAATTATACAGTATGTGCCTGTCCAGGAAAATTGCGACTTAGTTGACTTTCTTCACTGAGCCGACCTTTATGTGGAGTTTGTTGAGATTATATTTTTGTCCAATTGACCCAATATATGAAATTAGAGAAGAAAAGTTGACTTGTATTGGTTTCTCTGAAGCTTTAAAAAGACAGTATGACTGCAAGAAAAGGATTGAAAGTTCTTTCATATGTAAAATGTATAAAATATTAAAATGCTGCTCCTCCCTCCCCTAAAAGTTATAAAACTACAAATATATGAATACAGAGAAAAGCAGCACAGTGCATTAAAGTGCATTTTGAGGGAGTGCATATTTCAGGTCAGTGGTCACAGCTGGTGTATGTCAATGAGTGAGCACAGATATTTCTCTTATGCTATGATGTGAAGAGGTACAGTGAACTGTACACTTAACTGTGGCTAATACTGTGTTAAAGAGACACTGTTCACTTAAACTCGGTGAGAACAGATTAAGGTAGACGTATTTTTTAAGTAAACTTTCTCACAGTCTAATGTTAACAATTTATTCTTAATTCTCACCAGTTTTAGCAGTTGTTGGAACAAACGATAACATCTTTATCTTCTCATTGAATTCTATGTATTTAAAATTTCAATTTTTATGGTCACTATAAGTCATGATACATAAAAATGTTTTGTTTCTATGAGATTTTTATCTTATTTTTCAAGGTAAACCTCAGATTTTGATGTGTTACTCTGGATCCCACTGCTTTTCCTGACAAGACCTGCCCTGTGATTGGTAGTCTTTGTCATTTAGGCTCGGTTAGCTTGTAGAGGCATGATGAATGGGATTGTTTGGGTTGGGGAAAAAATATCAGGGTAAGTAAATCAGAGGCAGAGTAGGGTGGGTCTTTCAAAGAAGAGCAGTGGGAATTGTGTGATTTTGACTATAAAGTATTCAAGAATGATTCACATAGCAATATCGTGACCTGGTTTGCCACTAGAAGCAACTGGACCGAGTGAGCAATCACGGGGTGAAAACATATGTGAAACAGATTTTTGCAGGTGTGGAATTTTTTTATATTTGCACATAAATGTCATGGATTTTTGCTCTTTTTAATAAAAATGGCCCAATAAATGAGGTTTCATCTCATTTTGTGGCACAAAAAGTGCACCAAAAGCCAAGATGGATGCATAGTTTTTATTGCAGTCTGTACAGCACAGGCAGTCCCTTTGCATTTCGGGATAACAAATAAACATCACCATGGTGAAGCCACTCTGAATATCCACAAATCCTACAAATAGAAATCCTGTGAGTTTTGGGAATGGCTTGCTAACAAGATGATGACGGATGGAGCATTGCCACCCAGTCCAGTAAAACAGCTTTATGAGAAAAACTTCAGCACCACTTCCTCCATTCTTTAGTTGCAAAGACTGAAATTAGTACCGATCAGATTCAATCAGTCCCGAACAGAAGAAATCTATTTGTATTTATTTTAGCTCAATCACAGATTTTTTTTTTTTATATGTGGTACTTTTATGGAACCTAACTTGGATGGCGCCAGGCAGAAACTCAAAACGAATGGTTCTGGCCACTTTCTTTGATTTAAAATATGTCTTTCGCTTTGTTGATTTCCCCTCTAATTTCCCCTAAATGCCATGTCCCATGATAAATACTCCTACATCATTCTTTAGGCATGTTCTTTCAAGCTCACAGCATTCATCTCTTTTGGAAGATTCAGCTGCCGTTGTAGCATCTCATCTAAGGACTTTTTTTGTAATATAAATTCCCCGAGCAGCTAATATACTCAGAAGAGTAGCTGAGAGTTGACAACAGTGAACGGTTTGTTACACTGGAGACCACTCTTGGCTCCACATTCATCCCGACCCTTCCCATCATCCCCCAGGTGGTTTCAGTCACCACTATAGGAGACATTCCCATTATCTAATCAGCCGGCATGCAAACTTACTGCATCCCTAAACAACAAGCACACTGTGATCGTCTGACAGAGATTACTCTTCACAGCAGACTGACACAGAAAGGAGGGAAAAAATACGACAGGACCTTTTGGGCTCCAGTGGCTGTGGTGGGAGTCGAACCCAGAAAGGCCCACCCACGTAGAAGAGTTTGGGGGGTGAGAAGGCCAAGCTGCTGAGAGTTGGTGTGCACTGTGGAACAGCATGAACCACAGCTCTTACCAAAGTGTCAAATTTATCTGAGGTATTTGTCCAGGAAAAACAAAACTGTGGCAACATCGCCTTAAATCAAAGATGCATGACTTAGTAAACTCTTCAGGTGCTCATGGGTAAACTATGTTGGAGATGAGAAAAATTAAACTCTGTGGCACAGAGCCTTTGAATTTTTCATACGAAAAGCCTCAAAAGGGTTCATGTGTCCGTGATAAATTAATATTATATTTTTTTATG
This sequence comes from Acanthurus lineatus, assembly GCA_029814665.1. NCBI lineage: Eukaryota > Metazoa > Chordata > Actinopteri > Acanthuriformes > Acanthuridae > Acanthurus > Acanthurus lineatus. The sequence goes on along the minus strand of JAPZDV010000008.1, from coordinate 19,239,265 downwards.
AAAAACAAGAATTAGAGTCTAAAGGTATGCTAACCATCTGTGAGGCTGTACTTGGGCCCAGATGAAATAGAGCTGAATGCCAGCTAATGTTAGCAAGCATAGAGTGCTTACATTATCAATATCTCTCTCTCTCTTTCTTTCTCTCTCTCTCCCTCTCTCTTTCAATTGATTAATGTTTACTATCTTCAAGATCTAGTTCAGAATGCTAATGTTTGCTAGTGAGCACTACACAAAAAGCACAGTTGTTACTAGACTTGCAAGATTTTGACATGCTGATTGCCACTGAAGAGAAGACGTCATCATCACCATAGTAACCATGATTTCTGAGAGGGACATAAATGTTTGTAACAAATTCAGGGCAGTCCTTTGAATAGTATTTGTGATTTTTCCATTCGGACTAAAGTGGTGGAGTGACTGACCAACTTTACCCTCCATAGAGCTGTTCAGCCAGCATTGTTTTTAAGTTTTTTTGCATAAATTTTGAGCAAATTAACCCTCAGCTCTAAAGCTTCCTGTATTTTAATTACATTTATACATTTTGAACTCACAGCTCTCTTGAGGTTTTGACCACCAGGAGCAGAAATCACTGGTTTGTTAAAGATACGACAAGCTCTGTCTCAGTCGTGACTTAAATGTGTGTTTATTTTAGTGGAACTCTCCAGGGGTGTTTCCTCTGTTTCCTTGAGTGAATCTGTAGAAGTTTGGAGACAAGTCTGACAGCTAACCCAGAGAGGGAAATTTCCCTTGTCGCATTTATATCTCCTTCTTTTAATCTTTCTGACAGACACTTAAAAGAACTTTTATAAAGAAATCAGTGAGCGCTTCACTTAATGTTCCAGCATTTTCCAAGTACTTTCTGTCTCCATCAAGAGCAAGAGTAAACAGGTGTGTCCAAGCTATATTTCATGCTCTACTTAATCTCAAGAAGCCATCCCCCATGCAAAAGTAATTTGGATAAAATGTCATAGCAAGGGAGAGATGTTGGTCTGACTCAGAATGAAATACTGATCATCCTGGAAGCGAAGCACTGGAATGCACCATTACATTTGCTGAAAAGCCAGAAGTCCCATTTCACCACCTGGTTCTCAGCTGCCCCCTCAGAGAGCAACTCATCCAAGACAAGCAACAGCAATCTCCTCTGTCTGAATGAGGCCAAGGAAACCCCTTGTTGGATGCACAAGTGGGAGGAAATGGCTAATGTATAGGATCGGGCTCAAGGGAATCCATTTCTGTGAGGGGGAGGGACACAGAGCTTGAACAAGTGAGTGTTTGTGTGAGGCCAGTTGGTATCTGGCTGGCGGAGCGCAGACAACACACTGAGGAGTTTGTGTGTGATCAAAGAGATAATGAAAGATAGATGCAAAGAAACATCCAGAAAAACAGGGTGATAGAGAATGGAGAATATGCATTCGTGACATACATCCCCAGACTTGTTTAAGTCAACTGGACCGTATTAAAACAGTTTGTTCTTATCTTACTTCTACCAACCTTGGAAAAAAAATGCAAAGAAAGACCAATGTACCACATCTTTCCATTTTTGACATTTTTTTTAATGATTTAAAAACAAATACCCTGACCCTGGATATAGGAATGTACAGTAACCTGGATGAAAAAGTTTCAAAAACAATTCTTACATAGCAACTACTAAAAAGTCGTTGGTCATTTTCAGGCACTTGAAACCGCATACAGTCTTTGTTTTTTTCTTTTTTTCATGCTACACAACGAAGCATTTCTTTGGTCCTCTTTCCCTCCAAATCAGGTCAGCTGTAACCACAGATAGAACAAAAGACAGCTTTCTGAATTGTAACAAGTATTTACATTTCGTTAAAGACCCAATACAAGCCTCCATCAGACAAGAAACAGAACTAATAAAGTTCCTCCGTCACATATCAACCCTTCATATTTTTCCATACATATCCACATTGGTTATGAAATTACAACAGAATAAAAAGGTATTAATATAATAATGGCTCGAATGAGATTTTTTTACAGCAGTATTCATCAATATAACTTAGTGGAATGTTTCTGATATAAGATTTGGCAAAAAAAAAAAAAAAAGATACATTGGTTTGTCCTTTTTTCATAATGGGCCTCAAACCAAAAAAGCCCCATTGCTACAGAGGTACTGAGCACATTTATGAATGCTCAGCTTACATCAACGTAAAGTTAAAACCGAAAGCTCTTGAGACAACCTAAAAGTCATTGCTCAGCTGCAAGGCAGCCACGTTTGATAAGAGTTACTGCATGTAGCCATGGGTGACTGAACTTGTGCCACATAGTAATTGCTGAAGTTGACGTCTCTGACATAGGGAGCAGGCTGGTAGTAGCAGGTGATGTTGGACAGAGCAGGTATAGCATTCTGTTCGGCCATTACGCGCAGCGCCAGAGCGGAAATAAGTGCCAGCGTCTGCCTGCGTTCGTGGCCCATCAGACACACAGTGCTCTCGTCCACCACCTGCCTCAGCGTCACCAGGTACTCGTAGCGCTTGTGTTCTATGCCCGCAAAGTGGTTCTGCAGATAAGCCTCCAGTTTCCGCTGCTGCTCGCTTATGTCGGGGAAGTCGATGAAGAAGCGCGAGCACATGTAGCGTTGCATTTGTTTCATTTGAGCCTCAGAGGAAGGCCGGAAGCCACGCACCAGCAGATGGCAGTACTTAAGCAGCCCACCACCCCGGATCTCTTCTGGGCTGCGGGTGGCAATAGTCCTGGAAAGAAGGTGACCCAGAGCTTCCTCAAAGTCTCCGTACATGCTCTCCCCCTGCACCGTAGGGTGAAAGGTCTCAGACATGGCCGTCTCCGAGCAGCGGTCAAAGAGCAGCAACGAGTCCAGAGTGATCTGGAAGGAGTCAACACTGAACTCAAACTGCCTTCTCAGGGAATCCACAAACTTCAGTTCCACGTTCTTGCCGGTGTTGTTGGACAGCGAGATGAGGCTCCAGCGGTCTGTCTCGTTGCAAACTTTCACCAGTTTCTGCACGTATGCCTCCTTCAGGGCGAGGGCTGTGATTCGGTCCCTGCACACCCCTTCAGGCAAGAAGTCCACCAGGCAGTCCAGCACCACGTCCTTCACCAGCCGGAAGGTTTTGTCATCAGTGAGGCTCAGGCCGAAAATCAGGTCCAGGTCTTTGTATCCAAGGCCATTGTCCTGGTGAAGCACATGGCTGGCTGCTGAGCCATTTAGCTTGACATCACGTACCACAACGCCCCGCTCCTCCAGTCGGGCCCTGACCACCTAAAACACACAGACAAAGGAAAAATTGAGTGATTAGTATCCACAAAAAGATAAGAAGAAAAGATAAGAAGAAAAGAAGCGGCTTTTGAAAATATTAGGTGTGCAGATGTGTAAAGGGAGCCACTCTCTTGTGACGAAATAAAACAAAGAGAATATGAGGTGCTGTTTTTCAGCATAGTACTGAATAGCTTAAGAACATCCAGTTTAATGAAAGTACAAAACAGAATACATTACTTTTATGAATATCTTATTCATCCTAGATAAGGGTAGAACAAAAAATGAGGAAAATAATTACAGCTTCACAAGTTAAGAATGAATAAAAAAACCTTACTTGATAATTGGAGTATTTGCTTTTTACATACATTTATGAATGGGTTCACAATTATCTTTCACAAGCTACGAGCACCAAGAAAACTAATAACTCTTCGACAGAGTACATCATTCACTAGATGTATTTATTTAGAATTTTTTTTACTTTTTTGAGTAAAATGTGTTGATATAAGAACCAGTTTGTAGGAACAAATGCTGCAGGATTTGAGCATTTTTGAGTATGTAGTTCCAGGTAAATGCAGAGGATTCATACAGAGTCAGAGAAAGACAGCAACAGATTCTTTAAGCAAATAAGCTCTTTTTATCTTTCCTCAGGACACTTTGTCAACAAAGTGGTCACTTAGATGCTGTGATCCTCCGCTCAGAGGATGGTGTCATTATCCAAAACTGATCCTGTTGCCTGAGGGTGACGATGCCCTACATACTCCACAGTAGACCTCCACTTCTAAAGAGCTGAATAGCTGATTCAGAGATATCAGTTCATATGTGAAGAGGATAAGTCAGTACTTGTCTGCCGCAGGAGGCTCTTAACTTGAAAAAGACAAGTTGAGCTGTGAACTTTTAAACTTGTGCCCTGTGATCATATTAAGAAAACGTGGTCCCTTTGCTATCATATAAACACTCTTTGTAAAGAAAAAACATACCATGTTGCACTGCTGTGATGCTTGGGGAAACTGCTGAGCTACAGAGGGCTGAGATGTTTATGCGTCCTGCCTGCTGCATCGCTCAAATGACACTGAGAGGAGAAAAACTGGCAAACAAGGCCAATTCTGAAGAAATCCAAAACACAGCTGTTACAAAAAAAAACTCTCACTGAGCCACACTGTTCTGCCATCTATCATTAAATGCAGACAGACATCTACCCAGCGAGGTTCTCCAATAACTGTTGATTTTAGAGGCTGACACTGACAGTATCGTAATGCCAGTTTTTAGCTTAATACAATAAATCCTTTTGACTCTACTGTTGCAAAACTGTAAAACTGAGGAACTTTCTCTTGGATCTGACCACCGTTCTTAAACCGTTCTTCTTCTTGTTGTTGTCAGCTTTTTAGAAACACATGTACTGCCCAAAGCCATGAAAAACACAAAAAGATTAAGATAAGAAGAAAGATAAGGAAGGTATTTTTTATGTAGCAATTTTTTCCTCTCCCTTTGGCCTCACCTGCTGCACTATTCAGTGATTTCTTCACATTCTCACTTTTAGAGGTTCAACATTTCTTTGATTACTTTACAATGAGAAGACTCATCCTATATCTGTGTATTAAGTAGTTTGTTTAGTTTGGGGAAAACAGCTAACACAGCTCCCTCCAAAGTGAGTTAAATACACCCAAAGACACCTCCGAACACACAGTGTATCCTGTTGTTTACATACACTAACAGAAGGGCAGGTTTTGGGTTAGTCACAGTCCAGGAACCAAAACCTGTGTTTATCAACCGCAACTGGCGATCTACAAGATACCTGGAGATGCTGCATTGAAATAGTTGATGAAGCCTTGTGTTACTGGCTGGCACTGTCCCACAGATAGAAGTGATGAGTTGATGAGAGGGCGGAAAGCAGGGCATGACGATGGAGATGAAGATGTGAAGGAGGGAATGTTTCAACATGTACTTGGATGGAAAAAAAAAGGTGAAAGTGGCAAGCAATCTGGGAGGAGGACAGGGGAGTGAAGAAAATCCATCCAGAATGTTAGTGTTAGATCTTTTTAAGAATTTATTAAAAATAAGTTACAGCAGTTGGAATGTGTGTTTGTTCCCTTTGCGCAATAAGAATTAAGTTGAAAAAAAAACTGGAAACAGTGTTTGGCGAAAAGTAGTTACATTCTAACAGTCAGAACGAACAACTTGTTTCAGCCTTTTTGTTTGAGTGATAGAAATGAGATGCGAACTGTACAAATGAAGAGGTGTTGGCAGACAGACAGTCAGAGAAAACAGGCTCTGTGCTTGACGCGAACTGTTAACTTATTGGCCTTCAGAACAAACATTTCCCATCACACCCACTGAACTCACAATTAGGAAATAGCAAGCTAGCTAGCTAATTCTTGTCTCATTTGCGGGCTGAGAGACAGTAAACATTCAATTTAGTGCCCAATCATGCTAATTTCAAACTGTGGTAGATACTGACTGTTCACCACAGGAATGCAGCCATCAAGGTTTCATTAAATGAAAATGGATCTAAAGTGGGCTAAAAAAAAAGGACAGATGTTGTCAGTCCTTTATTTAAAACACACATGAAATTACTTTCAATCCTCTCATCTCACTAGTAAACAAGAGTATTTCTTGAGCTAAAAGATATGCTAGAAAAGAAGTATACTTTTAAGAGTAGGCCAAAGTTGAGGAAAACAACAAACTGTCACCCAAACCCTGTAAGATACCCTCAAGGAGACAGACATACTTCCAGATTATTAGCTCAGAGTTTATATTTAGCAAAGGCACCACACAAGTCCACACAAGCCAATGAGAAATGGTTGGATGCTTTATAGAGTGAAATTACACAGGGTTTCAAAGGGCACTGCAGAGAAGTGGATTTTTTTGAACCATCCAGCGAGGGAAAACCCACAGCAGTATTTGCTCTGACCTCACACTTAAACAGTTGGTCCGAGTTAACAGCACGCCATAATCTGCCTGTCTGGGGGTCCCAAACGGAGCGCATGAGGAAGCACAGCTCTGCCACCCCCACCATCCCCATCCTTCAGCACTCATAAAACGGGCCAGTACATTTCCCACATGACGCACCAGCACCTGGCGAGCCAAGCAAAGGGAGACACTTCCGCCGACGTTCGAGCAAAAAAAAAAAAAAAAGCCTCGTAAAAAGAGCCACAAACACACCAGACTGTCTGGTGTTGACAACGCCTTGGCGACGCGTAACAGTCTCTCCACTTTCCTTCTCCAGTCTCAAGCTTTTCCCTGAGTATTTCATTTAAGCTGCGGCCTGAATGTGTTTTTATTATGGCAGTTTGAAATGACCCAGCCGTTTACCAGCCCATAGTCCCCCAGACGCCGATGCAAGATCTGGGCAGTGATTCCGATGATCTTTCTGCCAAGGAAATGGCGACAGCGAGTAAAGAATTATGAGTCCCTGACCTTCACATTCACTCCAAAACTAACCCAGCCAGTCAGTCGTACAGTAGCTTGGCAGGCGGCAGGAGGATGATGATGGTTTTTCCTCTGTTTTGAAAAGCTTCACTGAATTTCCTAGGCATGGGTGGTCATTTCACCTGTGTGCTCAGACTGGAGTGAGTCATGGGCGGAAACGTGATGCTATTATACCCCTGTGAGATGGATGTTTTCAATGAGGGATTTGTTCATCTGCTTTAAAGGGTCAAAGACATTTTGATGTCTTGACTTCTTAAACTTAATTTGATAGGATTTTATCCAATGAACCCATTTGGGTAGACTTTTGTTGTATTAGATGTTTCAGCCAGCTGTGTAAGATAAAACTGTTGATAGTGACGGCTATGGGAAAACTAGTCATTCTCCTTATTTGTCTTGGAACTGCGATACAGTCTTGTTATCTAACAGCACAATTAAGTTATTCCCCAACTTGCCTAGTGTCTGAAACCAGCTCAAAGGGCCCTAAATGGCCTGAACCAGGATGTTAAAGAACCCAATTATGCCCATTTCACTTGAATTTTTTTTTTAACTTGGATTTCCAGTTAGGAATCTTATTTATGTGTTTATTTGTTTGTTTTATTTTCAAAAGCAAGTGTCTGTTTGATGGAGTACACTGAAACATTTATTGTTAGATTTTTTTGCCTAAGAGTTGTCTTATTTAAAGAATAAGTATAGATTATAAACTCTCTTCCTGTGTAAGTTTCTAATAATGCAAAAGTAGGTTCACTTCAGGTTGCTTGAACACAGAAAAAATTCATAAAAATTGAAACAGACCTTGCTGTCCTCAAAGGTTACTACTACTTGGCCCACAGGAAGTGACGTAGAATATTATCTCAAAGTAATTTGAGCAGCATTATTCAAAAAAAACCCATCAAAACTCTTATTTCAACAATAAAAAAACAGTTAAAGAGATATAATCAGTACCTCCTACTATTTTTTTAATCTGTGAGACAAACTGAAGGGAAACTGCCAAAAATCATTAGTGAGCAGTCTAAACTGAATGTTCCAAGAGCTCCTCCTCTAAGGAGCACTGGGAGCATGTGGTATCTTCATGTTGCTCTTTTTCCACAATAGCCTACTGAGGGGTTGGTTTACAGTCCGTCGGGGGACACAGTGGAGTCAGGCGACTGGTCTTCAATTACCACAGTGATACATTGTCAAGCCCGACCCCCAAGCCCACTGTTATTACAGGTACTAATCCACCTCTCACATTCTGCTTCACATCCAGGCTGCTTTCTGCCATCAGGGAAAGTGGAGTACTACTTCCAGTTCCCAAAAAAAATAAAAAGGACGATGATTAAAGTAAGACAGGTACTAATATCAAATATGTACTGCAGGCGAAAAAATTTAATAGCCTGCAGTGCTGGAATTAGAAATGAACCTCTTGGTAGCCAACAAATACACATTGGCCTCATACTTCCACCTTGGCACATCAACCAAGTCAACAACTTACGCAACTTTTGACACATAAATCAGATATCTGTGTTAATCATCATGTGGTAAGATGCTACCACATACGCGCAGTGGGGCCTCTGTAGATACAGCCTGCTCAGGGATCATGTATGATCCCCAGGTACTCTGACTGCAGCTTGATGACTATCAACAATAAATGAAATGGGGAGCACAAGGGTGCAAGAAAGAGTAAAAGTTTTCCTTCACTGCTCCCATGGCTCACTTACAACCAGACCACAAACAGATGTTATTTAAATGCAGTGCTCAGACAAACCCACCATTGAGAGGGGGCTCCTCTGACTTTTTCAGGGGAGTGACCCTTTGGTCACCTTGCCCAGGATGTGACGAAAGTTCTTCTCCAGAATGATCTCTAACTGTCTCACGTGGCCATCTCTGTCTGATACATGGCCTAAAAATGAATGACATTTAAGGAGCAGACTGGTGGTTTCATATGTTTAACCTCATTTGGTATGAATCACTGCTACCTCACATTAATGTCAACCATTTTCCAAAACACACTGTATCATAGTGGTTTAGATCTGAATGTGTTTTTCCTTCCTTCCAGTCTGCCTTTAGTTTCCGTTCATGTCCATATGGTATAAAAATCAACTTGAAGATACTTGAAATGCGTTTGACATATTCCATGACAGGGGACATGGTGTCTGCTCTAGTTTTTGTCAAAATAATATCTCACAACATCAAAAAGAAGATGTCAACCTTTGTCTTATCTTATCATTAGCACAGGCACGTGAGAGAGCTATCTACCTGAAAAGGAGAGGATTTTTTTATCAGCAGTAGCTGCTTTTTTCACCCTTAAAAGTAAAAAAAAAAAGAGTTCTTGATGTACCTGTAAGTTTGAATGGTTATTTTAAATTAACAGAATACACATAAACATATTCACAACCTTTTTCAATGTAAGCCTCTTTTGTTTTCACAAGACATTAGCAAGTATTTGCACTGCTAACTGGAACTTCAACAAAAACTTGTTTTCTTAAACTAAGAAACTAAAGGCTATATTCAAAAAAACAACTCTGGATCAGTGAAATGTTTATCTATGTGCTTTGGGTAATGCCACATCCGGCATGCTAACATGACCTTTGGTGCCTTTCATCAGATTTTGGGTAACCAGTGGGTTAATTTTCCAAAAGCTGGTCTTAGAAAAATCCTCTGGCTCATGGAAAGAAAAATGTTTGGGGTCCCCGCTGTCCACATGATTGTGTAATGGGGGGAAAACATTTGTGGGGATGCTCAGTGCAGATGGTGGGGGCCACCTTGATTATAGAGGACCTTGAAATGTTTTCTGTGAGGTTCTTTCCTCCCCACAGGTTCACCTCAGAGTTTATGAATCACTCAAGTAAGATATTAACCTTGATAACAGGAAAATACATTTAAATAATGTCTGGAAATATTGCAACCTAGACGATCCCTCATGTGTTTTATTCCTTATACATATACTGTAGCTCAGTCATTATCTCTCACTCAATTTAACAAGAGCTGTGAGGGAGCAGAAGCATTAGTGAGCTAGTGGAAAACTGCAGTCATAGTGTTAGATCATCCCGACAGTGTTAAAAGTATGAGTGATCAAATGTCTTTTTGAGTGTCATCGGCTCTGCCACAAATCCTTAACCACTGCACAAATGGGTTTTGTATAAAGAAGTGGCAATCTGTGTGTCGACAAGCGAAAAGACAGAAGTGAGAGTGACTTTTTTTCAAGCTGTTATGAAGTTGTTTGTATCCAGAGTCACAAGAGCAACAAGTGTCCACCAAGGAAGAGTCACTTTTAGGATGAACATTCAAGAATTAATTATTATTATTCTATGTGACAATATGAGGAAAACAGTGCAGAGCCATGACTTTTTTTGTATCTATCTTTTGTTTTTTTTGTATCTGTTTACTGAGTCAGGTGGTTCAGGTGGTAAAGAACTCTCCAGAAATGTCATTCATACACAGAGATTATATCTGAAATTCACATTTTCACTCAGTTATTTAATATAAGTTTGTCCTGAGTTATCAACAGATTTTCTCATGTAAATTACACAATTGTGACTTACAGACAAAACTGTTTCTTTAGTAGCCTGAGTGAATCCACAGGGATTATACAGTAGCCTAAACTTTATTAATATAATAAATTAGCCTAAAAAATACGTTTTGCGTGACGTAACTATACAACGCAGTGAGTCAAACGAAAGTAACAGGATTTCTTGCCAAAGAGCACAACTTCTGCTCAATTTAATGGTTTAATCGCCTTCCCCCGGAGACTTTAGACGGGTGAATAAATACTTAACAGACAGCTGGATGGACCGTGGTCTCACCTGGACGATCTGCCGGGGCTGCACGGACAGCGTGGGGAAGTTTCCTCGGCCGTGGATCGGGACGCTCTCGCCCAGGATGGAGTCCAAACGCCTCACCTGATCCCAAGAGAGCACGCTGACCCGCCGACTCTGCTCCGAGGCGTCACCGGAGGACATGACGACCGGATTCAACGAGGTGTCCACAGAGTGTGTAGGCTTTAATGGCAACAGCAGCGCAGCGCAATCCCCCTAAGAAGAGCCGGTGATGTTAGGATTATTGTGGATGAAGTGGGAAAATACGCACTGCGTTTCCTCTGCTGGGACAAGTTTCAGAAATCTCCTAAATGCAATAAAGTGATGGGATTTCCTTATAAAATATCGCACATCTCCAAAAGCAAAACTTCCAGTCCCCCTCTGCCTGTCCCCCTCTCCGTCTGCACTGACTCTCTCCTCAGATTAGAGTCGCCTCTGGACTCACACCGGATTTTTTACCGAGCTGGGATTAACAGGAGCCTCCCCATTGGCTGAGCAGAGATTTATGAACACTGCAACATACAGAAGACTACAATCAGCCTTCACACACACACATACACACGCACACACATGCGTAGGATGACAGGTTCAAGGACTGCAGGAAATATGGTAATTACCAGTTAAGCGCAGTTGGAAAGACCAGAGTTCTCTGGAAGTAGGCACACAAGGCTACTATATTGAGTCTGGGTTTAAAACTAAACCATTTCTGTGTTTTAAGAATGTTGTACACCCGGAAACGGACTAAATTAATCATGTTCAAACCCTATGAACTATTATCAATTTAGGGAAGAAAAATGTTTTGTTTTGTTTTTTTATGAAAGTTTTTCAACTTTGCATAAGGCAAACTATTACGACCGGTAAACAAAATCATATGCAGTCAGTGGCAAAATAACACTGTCTCCGTTAAATTAAAAAAAAAAGTAATTCAATAAGCAACAGTCTTACTTAAGTTTGACAACAAATTGTTCTGCTTTTAGGAGCGTGTGCGCCTGATTTGGTCAGATTTGACAGCGGTTGGACAACATGAGCAAAAAACACCGGCTGATGCAAAATGCTGCTAAATTCTAATTGTTGTTGGATATCACCCTAGTACCATTACAAGAGGACGGATAAAACACGGACAGAAAATAATTCATCCAAAACTGTATGATGATGTAGGATATTATCACCGCAGCTTTTAGTGCCTTGAAAAGTTGTACAGAAGTTATCGAGATTGCTCTTCCAAGAACAACATCAGTTCAGTGTGAAGGAGAGGAGAACATAAATTGTCATTACTAGAGGACAAATAATTAAATGTTTTATAACTGTAAATATGTTATTATCAAGTATTTACTTTGATTAAAACCAGGATCCTTTTCTAAACCTGACCGCTCCTTAACCAAAGAATATTCAGATTATGTAATCAATGTTTCAACAGTGAATTGTGAGAGCTTTTGACGAAATGGGTACATATGTTATGACACTAATAGGGACGTAGATGTGTAGTAGTAATATTGATCATTTGAAATAGCTTGTGTGTGTCATATTATGGGGCAGAGACACATGAGTTATTTTTCCATTTGAAGAGTGGAAGATTTTATTGGTTTGTCAATGTTGTCAGAAAAAAAAACATCTGTTTGGATGTAATGTCAAACCTCATTGATTTGGAAAGGTTTTTGCATTTGATTCGTAAAGTAAAACATCTTTTCTTATAGCTTGTTAAGTTTCCATCTAATCATCCACTAAATTACAAGAAATATTTCATAACATAAAAAATGCCAATCAGGTGTTTTTCCTTGAGGCGATCAGCTGCTTGTGTATGCAAAAGCCAAATCAGAAGACAAACCTACAGGAAAATGGAAAGAACCTTTGAAGGCCTGATTAGTATTAACAAGCACAGATGCATGGGGTACCACATGTGCAGTACCTGTATGACATACCAGACTTGCATTAGACTCCAGTGTGAATCAATCCACATTAATATCACATACTCACAGCAAGGTAACAGAATAAAAAGAGCAAAGAGTCAGCATATCGAGGAGGTTGGACTGGGTGGATGGGAAAAATTTGAAACTGTTCACTCAGAGAACCAAGATTTATATCCTGTTTGAAGCCAAAAGTCAATGTTGACTTAATTAAAGCAAATGCGATTACATAAGGTTCTTAAATTGCTTCATGAACTAATCGTAACATATGCAACACCCTAAAATGGCACCATGAAGAATGTTTATTTTAATGTTTATTGCAAACTGTGATCTTTTCTAAACCTTACCTGATGCATCCATGTATTAAACTTTAAACTTAACAGCAGGTTTCTCACATAGATGCTAAATGGAGTGGTGTGTCTATAAGGAGGTACGACTAAAGGCCGTATATGAAGACCTCTAAATGTGAAGAGTTTGGCCAGTCAGTTTTTTGTTTCTGCCATGTTAACCTGAAAAGGAACATAACAAAATTCCCATGGTGACAGAGTTACATACAACAAAAGATCATAATAGGGTTTCTGTAATTCCTTCCTGGTGGTGCTGAACAATAAGCCTGTTTCACAGAGATGTCAGAACATCCACGACCATGGTCAACCTCTCAGTAATGAGACTGAATCAGATGTCAGACTGATCAAATGATGCTTCGTCATCTTGCTTTAGTGCTCAATAAAAAATAATAAGAGTTTGTGTTTGTTTTGTAAGCGTAACAATATGTAAAACATGTTAATAAGTTGCATGTCACATGCATGATGTGCATGGTGTGAGTCACTCGGCAGTGACTCAGCTGCCACTCCCGATTCGTGCCATTGATGGTAAACAGCACCTGTCTTCCTGCTAAAAATAACAGCAAGGCATAACTGGGGGCTAGGGGATCACTCCTGTGTCACATTCCGACACTTTTCAAAAGGAGTTCAGGACTCCATGCCTGAGGTACTGATCACAAGATGTTTGACATTTAAAGGTGCATTCGCAATTCTGTCTGCCAAAGGTATGTTGTTTCTGCCTACAGATAATAAATCATATAGATTTGTTTAAAAAAAAATGCCTTATGTCAGCATTAAACTTGAAAGGTCTGAAAAGCTCGAATACCCCCTATAGTTCAGCACCCATTAATATTAAAAATAAATAGAAACTTTGAATCACTTTATTTAGAATACCCCCAGTGTATTCAGACTGTGTGGATTCACCTAGTTTGAGGCTGTGAGAACACCCATCAGTATGTATGTCAGGAGTGCCACCTCAGATAGGAATTTAAATGCATTCGCTCTGTTGTTGTGAGGAGCATTACAACAGGAACTAAAGTGTCTTTTAATGTAAAGGTGAAATCTGGAACAAAGGCCTTATCCTAACCAGTAATGCAGGATGGAACCAAAGTGAAACAAGATGCTCTGAGTATATTTATGAAATAAGAGAACCTTGTTCAAAATCATACTGGCAATTTTAATAACATTAATAACAAAAATTACAGTATGAAACTGTAACACTGCTCAACAGTATGTTCAACAGTTTACATATTTATAGACAAGGACAGAAAATAAAAAAGTAATGATATTCTTTTTTAATTAATGTGTCTGCTTGAGGTGGCTGTGAAGGAACACCTTTTCCCACAGGCCCCAGACCATCACTGTTTAAACATCATTCGTTTGTAAGTCAGTTTGGCTGCAGCTCGTCCAGACTCAGCTGTAACAATAGCATTACAGGGAGTATTAAATAGACTAGACGTCTTTTAGATTTGCATTAAGCAAGCTACTTGAAAACTGTAATCAATAATTCCTGATTAAACATTACTCACTGGCAAAACCACAGACTCTGTTCAAAGGACCTACACCAATCTGTCTATGAACACAACAAGACCAATCTGATGCCAACCCTCCATCAAACTCCTGGTAAGACAGCAAACAAGCCAACCCTCAAAAGTCAAAGCTTTTAAGTGTTACTGGGATCAGTAACACTACTCATTACTACAAAGAAGCTAAATAGTTGGAGAAAGCACTAGAATGGGGCTTGATTGTATATCATGGATAAATGAAAAACACTAGTTACAATGACATACTTACATCTGCCAAACTGGTAAAAATTTGTGGTACCTGTCAGCTTTTTACTGCCGACAAATGAATCATTTAACTTTAAAAATACCAAGAGCTCAAGTTGTCCTTGCAATTGATTTAGTAGATACTATATTTTTATATACATAGATGATTTATTTAGAATACGGGTATTAAACTCCAAAATGTTTCTCTTGAAAGTTAAATTAAGACTAGTGAAAAGAACCTGGGAGTTAAAGGAGAAAAACTAACAAGCAAAATACCCTGAAGGGCACATGTTGCTATGGTTTCCTGTTGTATGTCATACAGGTACTGTCAAACAACTTTGAGCATACAGATGTTGACAATAACCTTAATATATTAAAAATGAAATACTAATATCCTGTCAAGAATACACATATAGTAGTAACTGGGCTCCTTAAATCATTTCTGTTTCTCTCTGTTCTCATTTTGTCGTAGTGGGTAGTTTTAATAGTTTTAATGCACATTAATGCTGGCTGACAACCATCATAAAATGGAAAGTCATTAAGTGTACCTGTTTTTTTGTACACTTTCTCACATTAATGCTTACAGACTTTCTTTGCAGCTCCTTAGATTATTTTGAGTGTAATTTATTTGCCAAAACAACAAAACACACACCAAACAAAGTTAATGATGAATTAATTATTATTATTAAATATTATTGAATAGAATCTTTTAAATATAATTCTTTATGGAGTATTTAAATAATAAAATTATTCTTAATTCTTTAGACCCCAGTTATGATAAAGCGAAAATCTGATATCATGACAGCCCTGCCTGTAATAAAATGTGATCATAAGTGATGCTGATCAGCTAAAACCGAACATTAAACAACAGACTTGAGGCAAATGTGATCAAAATGTGTTGGGTAGCAACTTGGCGGTTTACATAGGACAAGAGTTCACAACTGTGAGAACGCTGGATGAACATCAATATATATGTCACAAGCGCATCCTCAGATAATCCAAATGCATTCACTCTATTGTTGTCTATATTTTGCACTTCAGCGGCTGAACATCAATAACAAAGGTGTCTGCATGCCTTAAGAGGCAAGCATGTCACACTTGCGTAACTCCACAAAGTCTGTTCTGCCTTCGCTTTTCCACTTGCAACTACAGTGACTTTTCTTCCTGGAAGGAAAGAATGTGTTAATGTCTCGAGCACAAAGATCACTCACACACACACTCCTTCACACACACATGGTGGACCATTGTAGAATAATGGTGTTGACAGGTTAAACGGTGACATTTCAAGCTAGCCTTTTGTAAATGCGATGAATGCAAATTGCAACAGATCTACTTATCTTGTCAGATGGATTCCAGCTATTAGCACCCTGACATTCAGATTTTCCACATAACATTTGTATTAGCAATTCAATTTCACTGCCCTGACAATCATAATTTAGCCTCATAATAAAATAACCATCATATGGAATCCATTACCTGAATAATAGAGAATAATTTAACCCCAGTTTTGTCACAAATGCTTCTCATTCAGAGATTTCAGTCGGTGAGAGCAATGCATAACTAGTTCTGCTTTGAAATAGTGAAGTGTCGAGAGAGACAATGGGTCTCTCACCAAGCTGTCAGGGCCTTTGTGTTACATCATGGCCATTCCTGAGGTGCTCATCTGTGACAAGCTGTCACTCAACCAATCCTTTGTTGTCCACAGTCACTTCTTTTACATAACAGCCTGTTTATTTATGTAAGCATGGAAACAACAGGGCAACCCTGCTAATAAATCTCCCTAGTATATATAGCAGGGTTGCCCTAGCTGCTGTTCAGTGAAAGGGCCCTGTATGTAAGCTGGATTTGTGACCTGTAACCTCCATTCTTGGTAGCTGTTGAGCAAAGCTGAATCAGTGTCATGTCATAACATCGAAACTGGAGTGGAAGAAGCTTGATGGGATTTAAACATGATAGAAAACAACATAAACATACTCTGAAAATACATTACTGATAGATATAGTTGTAAGAAGACTGCTGTCTGATACACCAACATGAACTTTTTCCTTTATGGGATCATATTATCATTACCAACAAAATAACACACACTGAAGAGAAATGTGAACAAATATCCCACTATTTACATAAGTGTGTCATGACAGTGAATTAAATGACTGTGTAATGTAAAAGGGAGTCACTGAGAGTGACAAAACCAAGATGTGATATTCTTAGCTTGATGCAGCTCTATAGTGTTCATGGCCTTGTCTGTTTAGGTCCACTCTCACCACTCATAAGGTGTCCTCTTGGAACAGACATGGTTAGTAAATGGTTCGTCATGAAAATGGAGCTTTCAGCAGCTAAAGAGCCAGTTGTTTTTTTCCAGAGTTGAAGGACGCCAAAAATGAGCTTGAGGTAGTTATCATCACAGACTTATATCATCAGGTAGCCAGAAACATTACTCTCTTAATGAATGCTAAAGTTGCTCCATCTCCGCTGTATGAGAAACCTGTTGAGTAACTAGCTTGTTTTGTCGACTAATACAGACTTCATTTAAAATAAATTTACATTGCATATTATCTTAGTTTTAGATGTGAACATGTCAGCAGGTGTGTATTCATCTACTAGTTTTTATATCCACCTTCTAACTGTACATAAAAATCCTAAGAGAAAACACCAGATATTGATTTAGTTTATATTTTGTCAATATATTGAAGGGATTTTCTGATGATTGGCTGATGTGGGGATGCCTGTGTATTGATAAAAGCAAAATGCAACAAAGTGCAAGGTGAACAGACTTAGCTAACAGTCACGATGTATGCTAAACAAGTGACTTATACATCGTCTAAAGCCCCCATCACTAAAAAAAAAGATATCGGGTGAAACATATATGTGACGTGATGAGGAAACTGGAACGTTTAGCACGTTAATACATGAAACAAACTGGAATGCCACCCATCCATCATGTTGTCTACTTCATGTTTCACTATTTTAGCATAGACTGATGCACACTGGGGTTATTTAGTTGCACACCTCCCTTCTGCAATGGCAAAGTTGTTCCTGACTTGCACCACTTATTCTTATTTCTATGAAAAAAATCCTTATAATTGCATAGCAAAAGTAGATGAAACCTTACATTCATCTGCATTTTCTTTTGTCCATTTTTTGAAATATGGTTTAATATACAGTACTCTTGAATGGAGTCCTGGTGACTGCTGTGTCATTAGTTGTTTCAAATGCTTCAAAAGGAACACAAAAAATACTTATTGAGGGTTTTAAGTACTCAGATCTGGAATGAGGACAAATCCCCACTTTTGACAAAAATAAACATCCCATGCTCTCATTTACATTATATGTAATGTAGCATTTCAAGCCACTATAAATTGATTTAGGGAAATGGTGGGGAATCAAACTAAAAACGTGTTTTTCTTCAAAAAACGATTAGCTGTAATATGTAGTATATGCAATTTGTAGTTAATTAGCTAAAACATGTAAAACCACTAGTGTGTTCCTTTAAAATGAACCAACCATGTCTCCATGTTGCTGCCATGCTACCATTTTTCTACAATTTTCTACAATCTTTTTAACCTAATTTAAAACTACTGTTTGCATTTTTTGTACTACTTACTATTTTTGTACTTATTTGTACAGTTCTATTGTTTTTTGGTGCTAAAACCTTATCTAATATCAAATATAAGGTGCCAAACTTAAACTCAAAGACCTTTAGCTTTTGAGTTTTATTATATAAGAGGGGATATATGCAACAGTGAATCTAAAGAAAACTTAATGAGGAAATAGAATGGCAGTCATGGTCCATTAGTGTGTTAAATCATGTGTTTTTATAGGCAATTTAACATCACAAATCATACCACAGCCAAGCATTACATAGTCTGTTCTCTCATTAATACAATATGATGCTGTCTGTGACACGAGGGAAAAGTAGCTGTAGCTCTATTCAACAGTGTGACACCAGTTTTACAACCAAATGGACATTTAATTTTGATTTGGAAAGGTTACTTTGTCATTTTATCAAAAGATATGCAACGTGAACAGTCTTTTTTAGATACACAGTCATGTCTGTTTTTGTAGAGGAAGTCACCTCACTTGCCTAAGTTCGAATCCAGGAAACTTTGCTCTTCCTGACTGCTCATACATATAAAACCTCATGGGCTTTTATCATAGCACAAGTACATCATGTTTCTGCCATGAACAAAGAACACAGGTTTTTCCAAAGGTTTTTTGTAGCAAACTTGGCAGTGGAGGCCTCTTTTAAATCTCTTTTTATATGTTTAAGCACACTGCAAAAGTACTATGCTTGCTTTTATTTAAGTGTTATAATAATATTTGTGTTCTTTAATAAGATGTCTGTCACTACCAAGCCAGATACTTGTTACGATAAATGCTTTTTAATTAAGGAGTGGCTTTATGGGAACAGCTCCCAGGTGGCAGAAAAAAAGTGTAGCTGCTTCCTTTTGGAACAGCTCAGCTCAAACTGATCCAAAAGGAAGCAACATAAAACATGATAATTAGGTCTTCTTGGTTCCTTCAGGAAACAAAACAGGGCACAAACTTTGTTTCGGTGTTATGCACTGAATGAAACCACTTCAGAGCAGGTTGCGATTTATGGCTTAGAGTGAAATGAAAGTTATCATTCCAGTTATAAAAAGAGGAAGATATGTTTATCTGTAGCACTAAAGAGATGGCCTGTCATTTAAAAACAATTTAAGCCTCAATTTGAGCTAATAAGCTTGAGTTCATCATACCGGCATCAGATTATATAAAGTATTAAAAGAATACTGTAGGTGTGGCTTCTAGGAAACTAATTACACAAATCTCACATGTTGCACCATAAATAAACTAATATAAAGTAACACTATCACGTTTTAACATGCTCAGAAACCAGTTTATAATTAGATTTATTGAAAATGGACCAACAAACACACACACACACAGAGCCTTTTACTTGGAATTCACACCACATGATCAGTAGAGATCAAAACATGCTTTATGAGGTGTAGTGGCAGTAAAAACTAATGAATGCTCCATTAGGGGTAAAGCAGTTTTTCTCTATGGCATCAAACAACAGCTAGTTAGAGCTCTTGCAGTTCAGCTCCTTCTCATTGTTGAGTAGCTGATGCTGGAAGCCGACACTGTGCACACTTGTCCTGGATTTAAAGTAGCAGAAACACTGTCTCTGGTTCATCTCCAGGGGATAAGATGTGGCTTGTGTCAGGATTTCCACAATATTACAAAAAAACAGCCCCTTAGTTTTAAATTGTATCCACCTTTGGGGTTTGGATTAGAGCAACTCCTCCGCCTCTGCCTTTGTGGACTTTCTATCAGATTACAGGCTTATTCAGGTGGGATGAGTTCTACAATGTCAGGTGGAGTCGTGTAACCTTTACCACAGCATGGCTGTAATTTTTGTGCTGTCAAAATGTGACTGTGTGATTGCTATCATGATCATATGCACAGCACCACCAAAGCCAATAAAAGCCTGGTCTCTTTAAACATTAGACAATGATGTAAATGACAACACATTACAATATTCAACATGGCCGTCACCATTACAGGTGGCCTGTGTTGAGACTTACTGTCCTCATCCTTTCCATACAGGGCCTGAGACAAATAGCTTCATCTTGCTGTCATTTCAGCAGGAGAAAAGGATAGTGCATAGTGGGTTTATCAGAGCTTTGAGGCAGAAAACAGCTGTTGCATGCAACTCAAACTATGGCTGCCTTCATAAATAGTTACTCGGAGTGCCAGAGCACACTCTGGCTCAAACTGGATCATTCATAAATTTAACACTGTGTCTAAAGAGACACAGCAGAGTGCCAAGAGCACTCAGTGTTTCATTCCTACTGAAGCGGCCATCCTAGCTAAATGTAGCAATCATGCTAATAAAGTAGTGTACTTGGATAGGTAATATTAGCAAACTGTTGGTAACCTGTGTTTCTAAAATTTTACAAAGGCATAAACTGTGTCATAGGAATGATGTTACTATGAGGTCCTTTACAGAAATTCCCCCTGGTTTTCACAACAAAAAGCTCATAGGTTTTTTTTTATTATTGATTTTCGGATTATTGAAAATGAGCTCTGTGGTAAATGAAATTTTGCATGACTACACGTTTTGCTTAACATAATATTCCTTACAAACAAATACCATTATTGTGTTTTTTAAGCATAAATGTGTTTAACTGAAGTGAAAAGGTAACATAAGACTATAAATGAAGTACATCATGGTCACACGACTTCGTCATCACCACTGAGTTTCCTAATACAACGCTGTACAAACGTTATAGCTTCATACCAACAAGATGGAAACACTAAATTAGATCAGTTTTAAAGACAATCTGTATTCACACAATGAGGCTCTTAATTCAAACTACCAAGTGGGTTAGTTACCCTTAAGTCCCTTGTTAGCAACCACCATTTTAAGACACCTTAGAGCTTCAAAAGTAAAGATTTTATGCTGTAGAACATAGCATAAGACTTACTTAGCTTGCATTAACCAAAGCCATCATTTCAGGTATTTAACTAGTTAACTAATTAACTAACAAAACAAAACAAAACAATTAAAAAAAAATAGAGACATGGGAATCTCAAGTTCAATGCTAACTTAGTTTTGGGTTTTGGATCTCATTCCTGTAGCTCTCTATTGTTACAGTAGCATGTCTCTCCATCTTTGTACTGCCATCCTCCACATTTTGCGTTGTTTTTCAATTCAAAGTTTTTCTTTAGTCCATTTTCTAACAGTTGGTTCATTTGTTAATTCACAAAGAAAGATCGCACTCTACCTCTTTGACACTCAACACTGAAATAAAACCTTGACTGCTCAGACTGGATTCACAACCAAACCAAAGTTGATAAGAACATTTTTTTGGAGGGCAGAGAAATACAATAAACTCATGTTGGTGCCTAGTTGCTGTTGTCAGGGAACACTGCGTTTAGCATAAAATTTTTTGCTAAAAAACAGCCAATACTTATCCTGGAAAACTTGATAAAAGCAATCACTTAGAATGACTCCTTTCACAGTACAGATAGTCATTGCCTCATTATAACTTTAAAAAAACATGATTACTGATTATTTTTTACATGGAAGTGTCAGACAATCAAGCAATCAGTCACATAAAAAGCATACCTTAAAAATCTCAAGCTAAATTACCTTTTTCTGCTGTTATGAACATGAAACTAAACTTTCCTAAATGAGCAAAAGGTCGTCCTGTGAGTCACTTCCTCTGTTCTAAAGTGAAAAAGACAAAAAAGAGGCTTTAAACTTTTCTCAGAGCAGTCTATCTTTAACAGCTTTAAGTGGTCCCTTTAAAAAGGACACAGTGCTGATACACAGTCAGACCGCTGACCAGCAACCACCAAAGTGTCGAGTGCCCTTTGCTTTATGTAAGCAGCTGCATATGAGCTCTTATGTTATGGATGTTCAACATAACAGAAACACCACATGAAAAGGGCGTTCAGTTTGAAATAACCAAGTTCAAAATTACAAGAGCAGCCTGACAAACAAATAAGTACGTTAGCATTCAAATGTAGATGTAAATGTTGTATGCATTTCATCTCATGGATGTTGCACTGTGACTGAAAGAGCAGCATATAAACTTTGTTATGCTGTAACACTATCAATATTATATAGTAAAAATAATTTGAATTGACTTTAATTATAAAAGGATAGTTGACATTTTGAAAATTTGAAAAATCAAAAACAGAAAACTATAAGAAAAAGCATACAACTTTCATATTTATAGTCTACAGTAGATACAAAGCTACAACCAGGGAGGAAACAGTGAGCCTGGATTTGTTCATGGTTAACAAAATCCACTCGCCAGCCCTTCTAAAGCTCAATGTACCTCCGTTTTTTAATTCCGTACAAATATTCAATGTAAAAATGATGAGTTGTGGTTTAACTTGTGTTTTTCCGCAGGTTGGCCAACTCACAACAAGACTCCAGGAAGTCACTGCACCCGGCCAAGGAATAGACCAGCACATAAATTCCTTGTAAAACGATAACATCCACTTTTTAAAACTTGTTCTGCACTTGGCACTGTATGTAGCACTATGCCTCAGCCTGTGCTATGGAATCATATGGGTTTCCATACACTCTTAAATTATGTTTTTTAAGTTACTAATATTGTTAACATTTAAGGCATTTTAAAGACTTTGGATTAAAATATTTAATAATATATCAATAAGAAAGAGAGGTTACAGTTTGCATTTCACCTGCTGCAAACCAAATCTTTAATGTTCAAAGTCATTATGTGTTTTTAGATGTTTCTTTCTGGCTTTGGTTCATATCTTTGTGAGACTCTAAGATGACCTTTTGACCCTAACCTTGTAACATGCTAGTTTTAGCTGTGAGCAGGTCCAAGATTCAGTGTATATGTGAAAGTATGGCAGGCTCATGTTGAGGCTCTAGCTGCTCTGCTTGGTTTTACTTGTGGGAGATTCCAAACCTTTGGTCACCGCAGAGTCCAGATGATCCAGCCACGTGGTTTAAAGGCTGTCTGTAAGACCCCGAGTTCAGAAGCAGAGCTATACTCTCCACAGCTCTCCTCTAATGTTTTCCATTAGCTGTAAGGCACATACACAGGCTTACCTGAGCCTCAGCCCCCCTACCTGGCTCTTTCTCTCCCCTGGGAGAGAACAAAGGCTCTGTGATCCTCATTACACGCCACAGTGAAGATTGAGCACAGATGTGAGGCCGCTCACTCTCAGCCCAAAACCTTCTTTTATAGCCACATAAATTTATCCAGTCCACTTCAGTCCATGCGTTTGATGTTAGCAGAAAGCTGTATACGTCATAGCATTGACAAAGTATAGAGCTTTGAAGTCTTGCAGTGATAATCCAGATATTTTGAAAGGTTACTTGATGAAATCATTGCTGCCACACCTTGATCACATCTCCTTCAAGTCTGTGCAAAAAAACTTTTCTTGCTGTTCAACACAACAGCCTCTTTGAAATTCTTTTGCCAATTAAGAAATATTTAAACTACATTCACACTCTGCATGTAAGTGCAATGAATGTAATCAACTGGGGAAAAAATTCATTGGCTATGGACATAAAGTAAATGTGATAAATCTGTTTAATTAGACAATCTGGGACAAATTAATTGTCGTGATTTTACAGTTCCTTGTGTAATACACAGCAACAATACACCTTTGTGTAGTTTTACGTATGGAAAGTGACTTAATGGCATTGCAGGGTCTTTCAGGGGTGGTCTTTGCTCATTAGAGCTCCATACAGATTTAGTGCACACTCACAAACTTTGTGGGCAGATGATATGGGCCATGGCACTGTGTTCACACAGTAGCATCAACAGGGAATGGAAAAAGCTGTGAAATATGTGGAATAAAGACCTCCTTGGGTTCCTTTTTTACAGGGAAAATTGTTTATGCACTTAATTTGATTCCTGCTTTAAATTGATTCAAATGTGCACGCAGGTGAATTCATGTTCACAATTCATGTGCTTGTTTAAATGTTAAGTTACAAGAACTGAAGTGGCCCACTTGAAAATGAGATGATATATTTCAAGAAGTTTATTCTCAAAAATACATTTATTTAAAAAAGATTGTTGTCACTTGGGGAGAGCATCCAGACTATTAGTGGCGTTATAGGAGCTGGATTACTATTTCTACAAGTACCAAGTTCATTCCTTTTCAATAACATCACTAAGGAAGCTGCTTGAAACTTGAGCTGGTGAAATTTCAATCTACTCTTCACTGGTAAAATAATACAGTTACAGTATAGTATTTTAAATTGCTCTAAAAAGTTAGCATAACACACTGATGATATCAACATTTACTATAATAAACAAATGCACTTTACAATTTATAGTTCCATCAATAAGCTACATAGTTACTCTACATGCACATATGCTGCAGGTCAGCTGAC
The DNA here is from genome assembly GCA_029814665.1 of Acanthurus lineatus. Lineage (NCBI taxonomy): Eukaryota > Metazoa > Chordata > Actinopteri > Acanthuriformes > Acanthuridae > Acanthurus > Acanthurus lineatus. The sequence continues at coordinate 19,214,943 of JAPZDV010000008.1, read as the reverse complement.
AGTGGCTTGCCAGCTGACTGCAAAAACAGAAGCATTTTTCCAAGCATCATAAACACCCGAAAATGACTGTTTGGATCATCAAATTTTGATCCAGCCCAATCAACTTTGAAAAGTCTTGATGAGCCGGATCAGTAAATTATTTTCATGCCGTCATGCATGCAGGAAGCCAGCAGGAAGTCAGCAAAGTTGGCCCAGTGCTCATTGTCTATGGGCCCAGGATGCCTGAGAACATTCTGGGCACATGAACGAGGCACCATCTTGAAAAACTGCATCCACTTCTCTCACTATGTCTATGTATGAATTTAAAAAGAGCAGACTGAGAACTGCAAGTCCAGAGTCTGTGCTTGTTTTGGAGCGGAAGACTGTGGGATGCATGGAATTTTAAATAGAATATAGCTGAAGTGAGTATGATTGGCAATACAAATCTTGTTTAAAAAATATCTGTCTACTAGATATTTCACAGGATTTAGCTGTATAATTATATACAATAAAATATAATAGCTGCATAATCCAACAGCTGGGGCATTTATTTTAGCTAGCAACACAGCATTTTTGTTTTTTTATACCACTGAGAAGAACTTTGCAGGCTCAGCACATATCAACTCACAGCCAATCACAATCAGCACAATCAATTAAAAAAATGTGCTTTGATATTCACATATCAAGGCACATTTTTCCCTTATCTTATTGCACATGCATGCCAGTGTTGTAATAATAATATCACGTGTACACAGTGCAAAGGGTGTGGTGTCACTTGTGCATTTCATGTACACATGAGGCTCAGCAGCAGGACAAAATCTGTTAGCATGTAGCCTTTTAAGCCTATCAGTGGGTGTTAGGGGTTTTTTTCAGTGGCCAAAAAGTTGTGTGTTTATTTGTAGTAGTGGTGCAAGGCGTAATAAAGGTAATCAGATGATCTGATGTCTATAATGGTGCTTTGGCAATGCACATCCAAAAAAACAGAGAATAAACACACTGCAGTGTGCTTGCTTCCTGTTTTAACAGTGTCTCTTGCCTTTGATGCTGACTAATAAACCAAGCTAACAACTAGCTGGTCAGTCAGCTTGGTAGGTAGCACAACACTTAGCCAAGCAGAAAGCTGGTATTTAACATTCACATCCCTCGCTCAGACTTGCTAAGGTTTGGGTTAAGGTTGGGCAACTAAAACAACTATATTTATGGCCCGGGCGAGGCTGTGGTTATGCTTAGGCAACTAAAACCATTTTGGTTAAGGTTAGGGAGAGGCTTTGATAATGGTGACACGACAAAACCTTCAGCTAGAAATTAAAACTTGACTCACAGTGTGTTCTCGGTAAAAAGTTGTCAATTAAAGGCCAATGTTTCTGCCCATCCACCACCTCGACCGCAGTAACCTTACTGTACTTTCTGGCCTGCTATTTCAATGTGGGACTGCTCCCTGTGCTTGGACTCCTACACATTGTCCCTCTAAGGAGGGGAAATCAGACTTTCCTCATTTTGTGTAAAGATGCACTTGCCTTTTTTTAGATTGTGGTCAATTTGAAAAACTTCAAGAGGTATTTTTGAAAAGTTTTGGCTTTCAATACACATAATTAAATTTATAAGGGTAAAGTAGCATAATTTGAGAGGTTTAATTTGTTCTTACAATTGTGATCGTTCCAACATAACCCCTTTTTTTCTTCTTTTTCTCTTTATTTTTTCTTTTAGATTTTGTTTTAACAATTCTGTGCAAAGCTGACCTCTTGAAAGGTGCTATATAAATTCAAGTTATTATTATTAATAATTCCTCCTTTTCATACAGAAGTTCAACTGTGTGTTTAGAGCCATTCTCTCCTAATAGTAATATGAATACTGTGAGAAATCCTACGCTTTCCTCTTGCAGTTGTTTTATTTTGACTTGAATGGAGTCAAATGCGGATAAGGGGTGGAGAACCCTTTGATTATATTTTCCCACTGGATTATTTTTACTCGCACAACACGGCTCATTGACAGAATTGCAGTCCTTTGCACTATTTTGGGCCTCTTATTTTCTGGTTCTTGGTTGGGCTTGCATGGCAGGCTCTTCATGGCCAGCAACCTTCCCAACAACCTCCCAAGGTCAAAAACAAGCTCAACAGTATGTCCTCTTTCTCCATAGTGCATTCAAAAACATCTCAGCAGTTCTGTTAATTAACCCATGCATCCCTCATATGATCTGATGACCTCGATACTCTGCAGCTTCTGTCTATATATATTAGTATAGGAAGCAATAACCCTACATATAAGGGTTAATACTATACTAATGCAAAAAGTCATTAATCCATAGAATTAATTACTCTACATTGTTTTCTGATGATGTGTTGACACTCTTTACCTACTGGCTTTTTCCCATCCTCTATATAAATTAGATAAACTGATCTCTTTAAACAAGCTTGGTGTTAAACTTCGTACCAGATGAGACAAGAGAACTTTTCTACCATCCAAAGCAAAGAAAAAAACCATGCTACTTCATGCCTTCCTGCAATGTCACTTAGCGTAAATGTGAGTGCAAATCACTTCAGCATGAAAGTTTTATATGAATATTATATGTAGACATGGTGAAGCATTTAATTTTTTGGCCCACTGATGGGCAGCTGCATATTCTACACCATATATCAGCAGCTAAACAGAAAATGTTTAACACATCTGTAATAAAATGTCTCGTGACAGCAAGACCAATGTTGGATATCTTGTTGTCTAGCATAGTCACGATATCCAAAATTTTCTAACAATGTTTGAACCCTTTAAAGACAATCATTTCACCAGGTATCTCAGGTAATTGTGCATTTTATTTCACCCACCAATAGTGACCCAGAAAAAAACAGATTATCTGTCAGGGGGTGAGAAAAGAGGTCAGTGAACGCAACTAGCTGTAATGTGAATGAAACTTTGAACACATTACCTCATCCAGAAACATTTGAGTCACGTCAAATAGATTTTAATGGGCTTCTTCACATCATCATCAAACTGCAAATGATTTCATTACTTTTAATGAGAGACTCTTAGCAGCAGAATGACATACTGTATGTTTAAAGCAGCAGCACTGCTATCAAATCAGTAACAGATATTACATTTAGGCCTTAGAATTATAGTTGAATTACTTGAATAGAACAATTTAAAGTAATATAAGTAATAGTGATGATTTATCTTGTCTTTTCACACTTGCTTAGTCACACACATCTTGCTTGTAAAACAAAATCCAATTTTTCCATGCAAGTCAAGTGGCTCTATGTGATGTCTCACTGCAGGATAGTAAGTACCTTTTTACCTGCACGCTCCATTCCCATTCAGTCAGCTGGGCTTCACGCTGGTGGACCCCACACGACGTCAGAAGCCGAACAGTTGGTGGTGAGAAGGGTGAGTCAATGCCAGCCCACACTGTAAAACTGCCCACGGTTTATACTAATTGTAGCACGAAAATCCTGACGCAGTGATTCTGTGACTCTGTGGGAGGAGGCGGGGATCTAAAAGATGAAAAAACTAAAAAAAGTTATCCTGTGGACCTGAAATACAAATCGAGATATGAAGCGTTCTTTCCTCTCACGTATTCCTTGAAGCATCACTACTTTCTTTTGCAAAAACTCTTTTCCAGGTCAACACGTGGCCTCAAGGTGCTTCATCAAAACTTTCATCCTCCAGCTGCCTGCACTGGAAAAACCAACTGGTGCAGAGAAATATATCAGTCAGACCAGTCACTAATCTGTTTTATGATCCACTGATTGAAAACAATAAAATCATGAATACACATGAATCTTTTTAAGCTTCAGCGTCAGTATTGATGCTTTGGACATTGGACAATTTTTTTTTTTTTTTTTGAGAAGAAAGTGCTGACTGGAGGAATTGCAGAATAGGACTGAACCTGTCTATATCACACATACTCTAGTGAATATGGGGGTAGTGCCTGGTACTTTTACAGTATCACTTTGGTCAAAGTTTCAAGAGAGTTGAGTTGATACTAAACAGTGAAGCAAAATCAATGCAGACCCCTGATTGCTTAGGAAATTATCACTAGAACCATCATCTCCACAACTTAAGACAACCAGAGTCCCCTCATCATCTGTGCTTTGATGCAGGATTTCCCAAACTCACCTAATCTATCGGCAGTGTTTTCTCTTGCTGCTTTCAGCCTTTTTCTGAAACACTTGTTTTCCTGCTGCGAAAAACAGCCAACCCTTTGAGATCCTGCATTGTTGTGTTTGTGCATTTATGTCCCATTCAAGATTATACCTCAGCCGTTTTGCACAACATCTATGGCAATTAGCAAAAATGCTTGGGAGAATACTATCTGCTGTGGAAATTGAAATCAAGAAAAGTACCTGGTACCAAAAGTGATTTGAACCGAGCCAAGCCAAGCCGAGCCATGCAGTGGAAAAAGCGGAAGCAGCTGCTTGAGGTGTTGACTAAAAGACGTAATCAGTGCTTTGAATGAAATGCACATAATTATAGTTTAAAAAACTATAGCAGGTGGTGCAACTGGCTCTGCTGGGGTTTGGTCAGAAATACAAATATAGCAAATAACAGAGTCCATAACACAGAGCAAACATGAAATGTCTGTCTGCTGACTGGTTAACAATAGGCTAACACAGACAGGAAGGGTCCTGCTAACACCAGCTACCTCAAAACCATTTCTCAACAGATTTACATATATAGTGCTCTTTCATTCAAAACTGAGTTATTTCCAGAATTATAATCCTGAAACTCCCTCAGTGCTTGTGCTGTGTCACCATTGTTGACATTTTTAAAAAGAAGACTACAGCCGCTTTCAGACAGGATTAACATTACAGGCGGGCGTGGGGAATTAGATACTCTCTGTGGTCCTCTGTAATTTAAGTCAATGTTGCAGATTTTTTCCAGTGAGATACTACAAGATAGGGTCTGTTATTGGCATAGACATTCAACAGTGCAAAGCCAACAGAGAAAACCAGAAACCTCCTCAGGAGAGCACAAGATAGTTGAAAAGGAGATAAGGAGAGAGAGAGAGACATTACGCTAAGATGCAGTGCTAACACACAGACGTGATACCCTTCATTGTTATTTACATTTCCTATCAGTATCAATATTTCTGATGTTCATCATGAATAATTGTCCATAAATTAGAATAAGGAGGACTATAGGTCAGCGCCAAAGCGCTTCTGGAAAACCATCTGACACCTTGAGGGGGGGGACAGGAAACCATCCAAGCTGTATATAGTAAGGATGGGACATTGTTGACCTCAACCGAGGAGGTAATCGGGCGGTGGAAGGAACACTTTGAGGAACTCCTGAACCTGACTAACCCATCCTCTGGGGCAGAGGCAGAGCTGGAGGATGATGGGGGATCAACATCAATTTCCCTGGAGGAAGTCACTGAGGTAGTCAATAAATTCCACAGTGGCGAAGCCCCAGGGATTGATGAGATGACACGTCTTTTCAACATTCTGAGTGACATTCAAGTCTGGGGCAGTGCCCAAGGAGTGGCAAACTGGGTTGGTGGTTCCTCTGTTTAAAAAGGGGGACCAGAGGGTTTGTGCCAACTATAGAGGCATCACACTACTCAGCCTACCTGGGAAAGTCTACTCCAAGGTGCTGGAAAGGAGGGTCCAGCCAATAGTCGAACCTTGGATTGAAGAGGAACAATGCAGATTTCATCCTGGTTGTGAAACAACAGACCGGCTCTATACTCTTGCAAGGATCTTGGAGGGGGCTTGGGAGTATGCCCATCGGATTCACATGTGCTTTTGTGGATCTGGAGAAGGCGTATGACTGGGTACCCCATGAGAGACTGTGGGAGGTGCTACAGGAGTATGGGGTGAGGGGGTCTTTATTCAGGGCCACCCAATCCCTGTATTCCCAAAGCGAGAGCTGTGTCTGTGTTCTCAGTAGTAAGTCGGACTCATTTCCAGTGGAGGTTGGCCTCCTTGTCACCTTGTCACCTATCCTGTTTGTGATTTTCATGGACAGGATTTCAAGACGTGGTCATGGAGGGGTTACAGTTCAATGGGCTGAGGATTACATCACTGCTTTTTGCAGATGATGTGGTCCTGTTGGCATCATCGGTCTGTGACCTTCAGCACTCACTGGATCATTTCACAGCCAGGTGTGAAGCAGCTGGGATGAGGATCAGCACCTCTAAATCTGTGGCCATGGTTCTCAGCAGGAAACCAGTGGATTATCTACTCCAGGTAGGGAATGAGTCCTTAACCCAAGTGAGGGAGTTCAAGTATCTTGGGGTCTTGTTCTCAAGATAGGGGACCATGGAGCGTGAGAAGGGCCAGAGAATCGAAGCGGTGTTGCGTTTACTTTACCGCATCGTTGTGACAAAGAGATCTACCAATCAATCTTCATTCCTACTCTCACCTATGGTCATGAAGGGTGGGTCATGACCGAAAGAACGAGGTCGCAGATACAAGCAGCCGAAATGGGTTTTCTCAGGAGGGTTGCTAGCATCTCCCTTAGAGATAGGGTGAGAAGCACAGTAATCCGCAAGGGACTCGGAGTATAGCCGCTGCTCCTTTGCTTAGAAAGTTGAGGTGGTTCGGGCTTCTTGTGAGGATGCCACCTAGTCACCTCCCTAGCTGGCCTGGGAACGCCTTGGGATCCCCATGACAGAGCTGGTCAATGTGACCAGAGAAAGGGAAGTTTGGGGTCCTCTGCTGAAGCTGCTACCTCCGCAACCCAATCTCGGATAAGCAAGTGATGATGGATGGATGGATGGATGGATGGATGGAAATTAGAATAATTACAATCAATTGTTTTCAGTAACAAATACAGGCTGACAAGAAAATACCAGTTACTTAACAGGTCGGCAGTTCATGTTTGAAAAGAGTTCAACTGACATGACCCACCTTCACCCCTAACCCACCACATTTACCACAGCCACCTCAGTGTATGATCAGTGAATAAGCTCATTAGAAATGCTGCTCTGCAAATCCAGATTTTGGGGCCTGTTGATCTTCAGATTTTCACTTCCAGTAGTCTCTGGAGGCGCCTGTGGAGACTACTATCATGCTAAATTCAATAATCATCATGTCAAATTTCTTTTTCTCTTTGGCTTTTGCCATTTTGTCCACCCTAAATTAATGACTCACATAATTAATTTTGATTGTCTGAGTTCCTCCCTTAATTAGTCCTCTGATTGAGCTGTAAGATATGACAGATAGGAATCTAAGCTGTGAGTTTGTCATATCCCTGTTTCCTTTCCCATCCACTGTCTTGATTCTCTGTTATGGACCTAAAATGACAACTTTTCTCAAAATAATGTCTTTTGTAGACATAATGACAACTTTTCTGTCAAAAGAAACTATATTTTGTTATATTTAGCCAAATGAAAGCACACAATTACGGTCTGAAAACATCTAGGTCACAAATGGGGAAGATTATGCAACTACAACACTTGCCTACGGTTAGAGGAAAATTGTGGTCTTTTAACTTATTGGAAAAGTCCACAGTGATCTGAGGTGTTAGAGAAGAATATGAGTCTCTGGTGTTATTTTTTTTTTTGCTTTTTACACCAAAGAATTCACTCCAACTTCCTCTCCGTGACCTTTTAGTGCAGTGTAAGAACTCTGTAATGAAATTAAAATTACAAATGATCAAAAGAATGAAATGGCCTCCAGAAGACAGTTTAGTTGCATATGAATGAACTATGCAGGACATAGTATTGGGAATAGCAGCAACTTGAAAAATGAAGACACCGCAGAAGAAAAACTTTCAATAATTAAAAAAAAATTTGTTTTGATGCTTTCTTGTCCACATGTTGAAGAGACTTATCAATATCCATAGGAGAGTGGCCAGAGCGTTTTCACTTTTGCTTGGCTTTGCTGTTGATTTAACATGCTAAATCAGCTGAAATGTTAACAGGACAAACATGAAAACCAGAGCGACAGATGCTCACCCACTGCTTAACACAGACCAAGATTGGTGCGTCAGGGCTCTTAAACAGAAAGTCAACTCCCCCCAAAAATTCTGCCATCTAGACATGAAGTTTCTCAAATGGATCAAAAGTTTTTAGGAAGAACTTCATACACAGAGTGCAGTGTGTTGCAGACCACAGCTTCACTGACAGATGTGGCAAGAAGTGCACTCTGTTGCACCTTTAACCACACCCAACATGTAACAACTCTGGTAAGGCTTGGACTCAGGTGCAGAGAAAAAACACAGGAAACTGGATGAGGTTCCAAATAAAAATCA
>JAPZDV010000008.1:19180988-19206677 GCA_029814665.1 Acanthurus lineatus | reverse complement strand
AGGAAACTGAAATGACACAAAAGATTAACACTACAAAATAAAACAGGAAACATGACGAAAATCCAGAATGTTACACAACAGTGATGTCGCAGTGTCCTGACCACACCTTGGAGAGGTGACAAGTTAAACCACTGCAGGTTATAAAAAAACAAGGTATTCAGATGGTCTAAACTTTTCTCTGCAAGCAAATTTATACAGTGAAAGAATCTGTTCTGGTAAAAAAACAAAACAAAACAAAAATTCAGGGTACAAATAAGGTGACATTGATTACAGGCTTTCAACAGTGAGCCTCTGAAACTGATGTCAGTTAAACATCACCGAAGCCAGTAATGATGACATGATAAAGCTCTGGAAATGGTCCCACTGTTCGCCCTTGATCTTGACTTTGGCTCTGGCTGTGTTGCTGAAGACCTGCGCTAAATGAGAGTTTGTGATGGCATATGATGAGACGTTATCTGTGCCAAGGAGTGAATGCATAGTAAAGGGTGATGAAAAGTTTTAACCTGAAGCCTAACACACAGACAAAGACTCCACTCATTAAGCAGAGAGGAGGATCTCCTTGGCAACAGTGCTGTGTTTTCATGACACAGCCGTATGCAGCAGACAAGTGAGGGGGAGGAGGATCAGCGATGTTAAGCGGCTGTTCACCATAAACATTTATTTGTTCTTCTGAGGAACTCATTAAACATTTTCTTGGCCCGAGGCGACCTAATTTGTCTTGACATTCCTAGGAGACGAGAGGGGAGCCCCGCTTCCCTTGTAAGCTGCACACATGTAAGACAGACAGGTAAACTACCACTTAGACCACTTCAAAAAACCTCCAGATATCACTGCTGATGTGTGGTGTCTCATATGGTTGGTGCAAAAGTAACTGGTCTCTTGGCCTCTTTACAGTCTGATAACCTCATATGTTTTAATCATGAGCTGCTCAGACAAACAAAAGCTGTGATAACATGACCTCATATGAGGTCAACGTTTAAAGATGTAGACACAGGAATACATTATGTGGGTCTAGATCATGTGTTTGTTTTATTAATGAGGAATTAAAAGCAATTGATCAACTTGAAGATGACTTAATTTGACAATAAGGACTAAATAATGTCAAATCTTTCCTCAGATACAGGCATTAAGACAGGGTTTATTTATTTTTAGGGACCAAGTTCATTCATCAACATCATTGTTTGTATGCTAGTGTTAGCCAAATGGCTAATTTCAACTGATGTCTCTTGCTGTTTAACTAGCAATTAAAAAATATGTTTTAAAATACATTGTATTATTGATGCATAAATGGATTTTTGAGTCACTTGGTGGGCAGGAGAACAAGATTTAAAACTGTTTGACAACTATTACCCCATAAAAATTTCATTACTTAACTGTTGTCATACATACAGAGATAAATATTTATTAATGCTAAACGTTCTAATTTCTTTAAAAGTTAGTTGCTAAATGTGTTGTTTTGTCTTTTGATGCCGGGATAGTAGCATAGAATGGACTATGGTTTATACACTAAAAACAGCTGTCTGCTGCAGCTGAAAATGAGATTGGTGACAGACGACAGCTGAGTTGAAATTCTGTTTAAGTTAAAGTTTTTTCATGGTATGAAAATATAAAAAAAAGCAGCTTTAAAGCCCCAAAATATTCTTTCACAGTATTTTATAAATATAAAGACAGAACCAGAGTTTCTGATAGGGGTTCTCACAACAAAAATGCAACACAAAACCCATAATTGAGTAGGTGGCAGTTTGTATTGATGCCCCTGCCATTAGTGTCTGAAAGTTTACATGTAGTTCAAGGCACTTTTGGCAGATATAAGACTGGACAAGTGTTATATAAATGCAGTCCATTAGCATCTTTGAACAACCTGTTGCCATCATTAACAACACCTTTTGTGACGACACAATCCTGTCACGCAACTAGAGGGATAGTAAGGCAGTAAAATCTTACTATTCCTCATTCTTACTGCAGATACAGAGTGCAGGTAAAGATGGTGTGCAGTGATATTTATGGGTATGATGTTGGTTAAAGTTCATCTCCGGGCATTGATTCAACTCTTTGTTGACCAAAATAACATTTTTCTTTTTTTCTCCAGGGCAAAATCCCTTAATCCCTTAAGTGCACCTCTACACCTGTGCCTTGCATGATTTAAGTAGCTCTGGCCTCTATCTCCACCCACCAATCCGTAACTTTCCTGCAGGTATGACTCTGCTCATCACACGCAAAGCTTATCAGCAGCTTCACCGTCTGACAATCTGTTCGGAGTAATTGATGCAGAACTTTCTTCATCAAAAAACCTCCAAGCCATATATCCTATCATCACTTAAGGACAACATGAATCAACATGTTACTTGGCAGGCTAACATTAGCTAACACTGCACCAACATGTAGCACATTGCATATTTGTTTTGATACTGTCGAAAGATAAAACATGCCTAAAATTAATTAATTAATTAATTAAAGTTTTATGGCTGAACAGTGCTCTAGAAAAAGGCTCCTGCTAGTCAAAGTTTTGCATTCTGAATTTTAGGTACTGTGACTCAACATTTGGCCTTTTGAAACTTTGCAACTGAAAACAGTAAACTTCTCTGCTGTCACTCTGAAATAGTGAAGCTCAGCTTTCAAAATATTTGCCACACCTGGCTTCTCCTCTGATACCCCTCATTTCACTGTTCCAATTCCACAAATTTGACAGGCTTGGTTTCTTTGGTATGCCACATATTAAACCCTGGCTGTCTGAATCCATGATTGAGAGACTGTCACACTGCAGTTCCAAGGTAGAAATGTATGGTGTATATTACTTATTATGCTGATGTTGTGTGGACACCAGATGGACATGTTAACAATTTCAAATTTCCCCTTCACACAAACATGTGTTTTTTTTATGTTTATGTTTCCTAACATGTCAGACCCTAATTATACCCACTTGTGTCTGTGCAGTTTGTCACTACTGAGGTTTTTCATATTCCTCTACTGAAGAAGGACATGTCAGTGCATTGGCCAAAAATCTTAAATTTAAATGTAACCCTGGCAGCTAGGTTTTGTAATTTGTCAGCTTACAAAAGCAGCAGCAGTGGGCGGAGCCTGAGCACTGATCCAGTAAGGATCAGTAGTCAATCCAAGGATCAGAATTTTTCTGTGAGGAAGAAAGAGCAGATGTGCCTCCAGACTCCAGTTAAACAAAACATTAATCACATCTGACACTCTAAAAAGTGTCTGGAGACGGAATTTTCAGTGGTGAGCGTCACTAAAGCCATTCTAGCAGCATTAGACAATATAATACAGTAAGTGCAGTATAAACCCAATACAATAAACTTTTTTTTATTTTTTTACAAGATCAAGTTTTTTTTATTTTATTCCTTATTTTAGACAGTATTTCAGTCCCACCAGCATTTCAGAGCTGTCTATGCTGTGCATATTTGTAAAAATATTTTTTGAAAATATTCAATAAATAAATAAATAAATAAATAAATGGGCTCAAGAGCTGACTATAGATTCACCACGTGTGATGTCCAAATTGCTTCCACACATTGCTGTACATCACCGGTAGTTTACTGTTATCACACCACAGGTTGTATTAGCAGAGTAAACAACAATAGTTTGCTTAGCAGTTAAAAACCACCACACAGAACAGAGCCAGAGGCCAGTGAAGTTTTTTAGTTCATGTGCGTAGCTTGCAATCTACATTCGAAGGAATAGGAGGTTATTTTTGTGTCCCATACCCAGTTTGTATAATAAATCTACAGGGGCAACAAAACATGTATCAGGCAGGTGGCCAGTGCATTTTTGAAATTCGACACACACTTTCGTTTTGGACTTCAGATTTCCATAGATGGAATATTTTACATCTAGCCACATTCAAATGGTGAATGGGAAATTCCAACCTGTGTATCCTGAGATAAGCTCCAGCTCTCCTGCAACCCTGCAGAGAAAAAAAAGATTTTGGTTATTTGTACCAAGTTAACAAGCATTTTATTAACTGCAGACCTTGACTCGGAAAGTACAATCAAATATTAGTTCAGTGAGTCAAAATGAAAACAATGTCACCAAACAGTTGGTGGTCAAAGAGCAAATCTTGTCAACTGTGAAATTTAATATTTGATTTCAGTGAGAGGTACGTGCTTTTTCTGTTTATTCATGATGAGTTTCTGTGGACCAGTCAGGGTTTAGCAACTTCACAGTCAGTTACTCCAGAGACAGTCTCACTGTTTATTATTTAATCATTATTTTTATGGCACTGCTCACCCATGATCTGATCATTCATGTATTATTTGTTATTTTGTCAGATTAGCAAATGAATATTGTTGGTTTTCCTTATCGGCCAAAGGCAGGGATGTGTAACTTCTACACAGTTGTGATACAGAGTGTTCTCACATTCTTTGTCACAGTGTGGTAACTGCTCAGCTGGTAACAAGGAGGAACTATTTAAAGTTGTAAAGACAGCATCAAAAATCATTAGTCAGGATCTGCCTATTGACCTGAGAATTGCACTACATGTGTTATTCACAGAAATATGAATTACTCTCCTCCATATAAGAAATAATGTTTTGCTCTTTTTTGAAGCCTTTGAAGCATCTTTGATATATATATAAAACACTTTCATTCTGTCAGATGGGTCTAAAAATAATCTGGCACTCCTCACACAGAGCCAGTGCATTTTGTGCCACTTCCTTTAGGGAAAAGGAAATTCTTGATATGGAGCATTAACACCAAAACTACTCTTTTCCTTAACAGCACATATCCTGAGGCAGTGAGGGCCCTTAACTCCTCATCAGCAGTACAAAACATTAACTGAAACTGTTTCCAATGGGATTTTCTTTTTTTATGTACCAGTCACTTATGTTTCATTTAGTTAGTTATTGGAGGATTTTCTTGTATACATGTTTACATCGTTTTGTTTTTGTACTGTGTTTTTGTCTGCCTCAACTCACACCAAGCAAAATTCCAATCAATGTCTCATTGAAATGGTAATAAAGTATTGAATCTTGAATCTTGTTGCCAAGCAGATGTTATGGTCAAAGCTGATCAAACCAAACCTGCACAGTTATTATGAGGATTACCTGGGTCTTATTTACTCATGATTGTTCAGTGTTACTGAAAAATGTTAAATATTTCAGAAAAAATCCACAGCTAAAGTCTGGTGATGCTGATCAGTAAAAGCTGCTCAGGAAAGAGAAAAGGCAATTCATTCACTTCCCTTCAACTACAGTTTCTCAGTCAGCTGTGGAATTCAAACCAGAAACTAAACAGTCACGTTTTTCACCTCTCCTGCCTGTCCTGCATTCAATTTTAAAACACCTGTCTCCTCGCAGAGTTTAGTTTTGTTTTCAGAGATTATTTCTTTCGGTTCAGTACATGGGTGACTGGAAAAACCCAGAGGGACTCAACAATAGAGTCACAAAATGTGAAAGGCACTCGGTGTTTTCATTTTGTTTTGAATTGCACAATCCAGAGAAAAGGATTGTATTGACTTCTCTTTTTTAACAAAAGTTAATTAAAGAGGAGAGGAAGACAAAAGAGATGAAAAAGTAATTAATGAAGAATTCAGAGGTTGAGTGAGAAAAGAAAAGCACTCAAATATGCCTCCAGCTCTGTAGAGTTTACAGCATATGGTTGCCTGCTCCATGTTAATAGGTCATTACTGTCATCTAGTGGTCAACTGCGGCACTTTAGTGGTATAAAAACGAAAGCAGCCACTTTATTTCACTGAACTTTATTTTCCTTTCCCTTTATTTTTTGACATGAGTGTTGGCTTAAATCACCTTACAATTTGAACAAATAACAGTGCAGCATTTTTTTCCTCAGAGATGCATTACCTGCATTCACTCTCAGTGACATCCAGAAGGTGTTTCCATGACTTCTGACACAGAGGATACTTCATATGAAGTAATGGTGCTCCGGGCCAACTCAGTGTTAACACTGAAGGTGAACTACAGACAAATTGTGTGTGTGCATGTGTGTATATGAGTGTGTGTGTGTCTGTTTGTTTGTATGTTGTATGTGTGCCATGTTTGGAAGTGTTTGTTTGGGTCTTTGCATTTTTGTGCAGCTATTGCCATTAGGTTACAATGTGGATAATCATGATAACATGTCACATAAAACTTGCATATTGAATACCGAACCCCTACAGCTTTCCACCTGAGAACAAATCGACACACCCACCGTTCACTTAGTAAAACAGTTTGAAGGAGGGGAGAGCAGGTATTGCTGTTGCTGATACAAAGTGTGCAAGACGCAGAAACTTGAAAGGGAGCCTTAAATCATTGAGTGAAGTTAATGGTAACACAAGCAGGAGGTGGTGCAGCACAAGCAATGAACACTGCTTCAGCTCAGGATCACAACTACATCCAGGAATCCACAGATATCTACAAAAAGTGGTGTAGGACTTCTGGGATGGACAACATGAATGGTTGAATGGATGTAAATAAACAAGAATATCATAAAATACATCTTAAGTCATTGTCATGCAGTTGCATTCGCTACCATTTATACAGCACTGAAATTTAAACAGCACAAAATACAACTGATACACTCAACTTACTGTGCTGAATATGCCAACTTAAAAGGAAAATCCACACAGAAACAGAATTCACTTGTAAAATTTTAAAATTTTCTCCTCTTTTGGATTTTCAAGTCAGAACCTTTAGACAAAAATGGCTGTGAAAATACTATTACATAGCCATTTCTGGGGGGTCAGCCTTTTAAAATTAAATAACCTACTGAAGTCAATGAGCCCATTTACCTCCACCTTATTTAAAATATTACAGGTAAGGTGACAAAGAACAACCTAAATAAATTTGTGTAAAAACATAAATGCTTGAAAGTGATCCAAGTCTTACATCAAAGCTTTTAAGCTAGTGGATCTCTTGACCCAGATGAACATCCCAAGAAAATTTGAAGTGATGCATTGAAAGGGCTCTCCTCCCATATTCAACCTGCTCAAGGGGCCCAGGACAAAAGTGAGCTGCTGGCCCAACTATCTGTCCCAATTTCTGTACACTTTGTATGTAAACTGCTAAGTATTCCATTGCGAAAATACTACCTGGCTGCCTTTATTTATTAAATCACCCAAAAGGTGTTTGATTAATAAATAACTACAGTACGATAACTTAAGAAGAGCTATGATCAAAGATCAACAATACCGGCCTACCGAATCAAATCCTTTAGAAACTAGTTGCTTTACAGTTAACAAGGGCTGCCTGAGAGTCTGAGGCCCAGGTGATTTTTGAGCCCACTCTCCACTTCCATCAAAGCAGTGAAGGTTTTATTAGTTTACATTAGGTTCGTCACTTGTCTTTTCATCCTGAGGGGTTTGATTTGGACAGACAGCTTTCAGACATGAATGTCCCAAAATCTTTGAAAACTGTCAGTCACATGGCTTGGTCCATTATTCACTGCCAAATGTCTGAACATGGCATCATTAGTAGCAACTTTGTGTCTGCTATTTAGTTTTATGAAAAATTGGTCTAAGTTCAAATAGTGAATTTAGCTGCATAGTGTTATTGAAATTACATGTGTGAATTCTATTTTTAGGATTGACTTTCCCTTTAAGGGCAACTTTTCTCTCTACAGATGCATATTTAGCTCTCAAAGCTTTTCAAGATCTCAGGGTCTGACCACCTAATACATCAAAGCCACTACTTCACAATATCAGATGGGCCTGACATGCTGGTAAAATTCATGTTTTAAATGAGAATCAACAGAAAGACATATGGCTCTATCAGTTTACCAGTTCCTCCATCTCACAAATGTCATCTTCTTCATTGCTTTCGATTCTTCACTACAGGCTAAGTTGCATTTTACAGCCAATATGCTGAAGTGTTCCTATTTCCACTGCCTACTGATCACATAATAACATATTTTTGTGATTGTCATCCTCATACACAATGTCATCACCTTATACTTTTAAACAAACAACAAAGAAAAAATTGAATTGATGCCACTTGTATCTCTGTTACAGCATGCAAGCTTGAAACAAGGTGTTTTTACTTGAGAAAGTCATCAGCTTAGTCAGTCAGTCAGTGCAAAGGGGAGAAGCTGACCCCACCTTGGCCCCTGGCTTTGGAGCTGTGGCCAGTGTCTGGACAGGTATGTGAACCAGGGACATCGAAGGCAGGGTTGGCGATATGCAGAGCTATTTCTTTACTTTTCTTTGACCGACTCTTGGTGTGACGTGGTGGAGAGGTATCGCCTTTGGAGCTGGATATATGGCGGGCCCCGCAGCTCGTGGAGAGCTCCGGTGAGGGGTCAGAGTTCACCGCAGGGCTGTTGTCCGGGCAGGTATGAGCTGTCTGGGGTTTCCCCTGAGGACATGAGGTGGACAGAAGCGGGGAGCGAGTGGCTGACTCCAGCAGATCTTTAGTTCCCTGTGTGCACTGAGGAGAAAGTGTGAGAAAGAGGAGGAGAAGAAAAATAAAAGACAAGGGCTGATTAGATGAGCCACTGAAGTTAACAGGGCGATGAGCAGCGTGTCAAATCACTGCAGTGAATTCAGGAACAGTGTATGTGCAAGCTAAGATAAAGGCAAGCTGGGAGTGTAAGCAGGCCACATCAGTGATCTGAAGCAAGAAATGTTTCATGCCATAGATCTGCATGGGGGTGCTCGTTAGATAAAGAGAATCATTGTATAGGTGTTTCACTCATGAAACATCTAAAAGCATTTAGATGTTAGCCAGATTGAGCTTGGACAACAAATGGTCAAAAGTTAAAGCAATGGGTCCCCAGATAATCTGTCTTTAATATGTGAAGCCATGTAGTGAGAAAAAACAGTTGGCACTACATGTCCCATAATTCAACTACTATGTGCTAGAAGATAGAAACTACTTTCCAGGGAATCACCCACATCTTTTAAACTCTATGCCCCCACTTTTTAACAAAAGCATTCATTCACAACGTCTTAAGCTGGACTTGTAGACAACACAACAGGAGTCACACCATGATTGAGTCTGACTACCAATGTCACCTCTTTGATAGACACCTCTTGTTGACAGTAAAGCTGCGATGGCAAATGGCAATGAAATAACCTTGATGACTTGCGTCTGGCCCCTTGATTCTCAATCCATAATCTTATTTATTGTCCATGAAGCTTTTTTTTTTGTTTGTTTTGTTTTTTATGCCAAATGCCCAATGGTACTAACTTTGCTAGCTTTAAATGTGCTTATCAGAATTATTATCCCTAAAAAAAAACTTTCACTTGAAGCTTGAGACTAAGTTGAGGCAAAGCACTGTGACTGAATCAGAACAGCATAGTTGTGGGCTATAAAACCAAAACAGTTAGCTGAAAGAAGCTAACATGCTCTGCAGAGCTGAGGGGAACTGCAGAGCTGGTGATGATTCTCTGCAGGACATTACACAGCCATTTCTTCCACTGTTAACATAAAAATATCGAGTAGGGCAGCATTAAATGCTAGTTTATCCTGAATTAATTTTAAAATGTCATCAGCCGGATCAGTGGCCCTCAGTGTCAATTCATTTCAATTTTAAGATATTAACTAAAAAACTGTCACTCGTTGTTCACTATTGAGAGCTATTTATCCTCTCAGTTTGAAACAGTGGTTCTCAAACTATTTCGCATCAAAGACCCTTAAACTTACACAAATTAGACCCACAGTTGGTAAGGTTTGAACATGTGTGAGACCCATGGCAAAAATGATCATAGATTATGTCACTGTGCTACTTATGGATTAAATTATAAAACACAAATAATTCCCCTTTTTATTTGTTTGAACCCCTTACCACTAGAAGTCGAACATGCTTTATTTCCAGATCGATCCAGCCTGGCTGTGGGCAAAGTCCCCTAACATTAAGACACATATCAACAACACTTGGCAATTTGTGTTTCCATTTATGAGGCTGCTCTCCCTAAACCTAATAAATCCATCAGATTTCATCAGGTACCAGCTTATTCACTACAGTTCATTGCTTTGTCTAAAAAGTTCATCAGTGATTTCACAGCTTTATTGACCACAGCATCTAATTATAAGCTTATTTCTAAACTAAAATTTACAAGGGCAACTATAAACATGTTTTACAATATAATGTCTCTATTGCACTGTTTTTTATTAGTATGGCTCACAGTTTTCTTCCATTATTGCCAAAATTCAGTTTCAAGATTTGCATCTTCTCTAACAAAAGCAACTTAGTAGAGTAAAACTGATTTCTTGTCATTTTTTGGTATGAAACAGTTCATATGTAAAGACAAAATATAGTGAGGCTGTTTGTACAATAAGTGCACAAGTGGACACAGTGAATTAATTTTACATACAGCTAACCCTGCATTGTGTTAAATTATGCACTCTGCAATGTATTCAACATGACAGTGTATGAAAAAAACCATGCAGCAGCACAGCAGCAAGCCGGGAGGACATGCAGACACAGTGGTTCGGCACAGAGACTCTGCACTCTCTTTCCCTTTCTCTACACAGGCTTACCAAGCTCAAGAATCACTTCCCTGCACTATGAGCGGCTAATCAGCCAATGCAGGACACAGCAAAGTCTAGACATTTCTCCTCCTAGTGTTGGTGGCAGGACACAGGCACAGAGACAAACCACATATAAAACAGCAAGTTAGGACTGGGTGACAACACGCACAGGGAGCATACTGATACTATGAACAGTGTGTTACGAGGAAAATGAAATTATCCAGCATGTAAACTGAGACAGACAACACAATGAAAAATCATTATACACTGATGATGAATTGCATGGACAAAAATGAATGTTTATTGCATTACAGATTCTTACAAAATAGAAATATGTATGTAAACAGGATGAACAAATCAAACATAAAACAAGGAATAAAAACATGAAGGTAAAAAATTTGAGAAATGATGCTGATTGGCTTGATGTGTCAGAAATAGCTTGGTGCTAGAACGTTTCATATGCAGACAAATATGACCGTAAACACGAGACGAGAGAAAGAGAAGCAACAAGAAAAACAGTGAAGCGTTTCCTCACAGCTTTCCCAGTGCATTAACTGAATTCTGAAGACTATTTTTACACTCTTAGTTTATATACACACACACAAAATATATTTTAAACTAGAAACACTGCAGCTTAAACTGGCTTTCCATTTATTCCATACACACAAATAAAAAAAGGGTTATAGCTTTCTTGTTATTTTGGTGTAAACAAACAAGAGTTGTTTGTCTTTTTAAATGCCAAACAGCCGCTACTCTACCAGTTTATATGAGCGCGCTGTGGTTCAGACTGCAGCTCTATCTGAACCGCAGTTAAGTCTTGTAAACAAAAGTTGCTGCACAACTCTTAAGGCATCCTTTTTATATTCTTTGCTGCCGAAGAGAACAAGAGATGAGCTCTGTGAGGAGGATGACGAGCTGGAAGCAGCATCTGAGTCTTCACTTCTTACAGCTCTTGCTCTCTTCCTACATCATAAAGACCCAGAGTCGACATACTGCACGGGAAAATACACTGAGGTGTAGGTTGTGAAAATAGATTATATTAAAAAATATACAAAATATAATATTAATTTCTTGTTTTTTACTTAAAACTTAACTTGTATTATTTAAAATAAAAAGTGTCAGTGAACCTGTTTGTTCAATTCTATGAGGTAAGCATGAGAATTGCATAAAATAGAAAACCAAATAGGATTACATCTAAATTCAGAAAAATATTTGTAAAAACAGGCTTATTTTCCTTTTTCCTTCCAAAGAGAGAGGGATTAAGATTGATTTTACACTCAAGTCTGGACGCTAAATGTGAAGCTAATGCTAGCAGGCGGTAAGCTAAGCACAGACATGAAAACTGATAGCATAGCTCGGTCCAAAATATAGAACTTCTCACTTTAAAACAAAAATGTTTAAAAATGCAAGTTCTGATTATAGGGTGAGTTTTGCAGAAACTTTAAAAAAAACTGAACCAGGAAAAAGTTTCAGCACAACAACTCTACATGAAATCACAAAGAAGCTGAAGTAGAGCTGAAATTTAAAAAAAAAAAACATAATTTCAACCATATTTACATCACATCCTATATTTTGTGATGTAAAACAGTCATATATGTAATACAACAGGCTCATACATCATATTATGCACAATCACATTGTCTCTTCCTATATAAATAAATGACTTGCGCTTACACAGCCAAGAAATAATCCAATTTTTAGCCAACAATATCACATCATTAACTTAACAGTAAGTCTAGTGGCACAGAGCTCAGATTCATTAGCTACCTGTTAGCACAGTATGTCAGCGAGTCTTTGCATGTTTTCAACCTAAAACCTTATTATGTTCTCCCCTAAATATAGTGATCCAAAGTCTGGGGATTACAGTATATCCACATGGAGAACAGCAGTGTCTGTGACAGGTCCAGATTATGTGCAAGGCATTTTACAGTGAACTGCTACATGGAGCTTTCACTGGCTTCACTGGCCTCGCTTTCCCTGTGGGATACAGGAGCAGCTGGGGTGTTACTGGAGTGACTATCTGCATAAACTGTCGAGACAGCAACAACCAGCCCTCCACTCTTTAAGGGGTGTGTTGTGTGGGGATTCAAGTGGTCCTCTACTCATGAATGGACGATTGCATCCAACTCACCCTATGTTACATCCCACATTCCTATTTTGTTTCTCTAAGAAAATATGTCACTATACAGCAGCTACATACTGTCCATTTGCCGTTTTATTTACACTTCAGTGGGTTTATTTGCGAGCTTAAGAAGCACTGTTGCTTTGGGTGGATTTTCTTCATTTTGAAAACACAGACTGTTTTCTTGGAGCTTTTACACTAAGCTATGCTAACGCATGCTCACTTTAACTCTGTACTTAAACAAGAATCTAACTTTTGAAGAAAAAATGACAAAACTTCTTTCAACTAACAAGTAAAAATCTTAAGCAATAAAATGCACTGCTGCTCAACGTTATCAGGGGTTTTTGTCTGTGTAGATTCTCATTCATCCAGGTCATGATTAGCTTGAAGAGTCAAAAATAAGGAAACTGGACTATGTGGAGTTTTGGGAAGTAAGTTTGCTCACTTTTTACCTTGACATTAAGGTAAAAATTACACTCATAGTCTCAAAGACTGCTGTTAAGAAAAAGTTAATAGACCAGCTTTAAACACACAGACTTGAGGCTGGCATTGATCCTGTCATCTTACTTTTTCAAAAGACAACACATCAACAAATTTCCAAAAATCTCAGTTATTTCTTTAACCTGATTTTCAAATTACATAAATCTAATTTTTTTTAAAAAAGCCAGTTGTAAACCTATTTTAAATATGTGTTATCTGACTGTAGTGTAAATATGGCACATGACGGGATTAACCCACACAAAACAGTCAACAACAGGCAGCAGACAGATGCTGGTTTTGGAACCACAGCAGGCAACAAGGCTTCAGTCAGGCACAGGAAGAGTTTTGGTGGGAGATGGGGGGTGCAGGCACAGGAGAGGGGGATTCCTGCAAGCCAAAAGCCAGTTGGGAAGATCCCCCTACCACGTTTATCTCGCTCTTATTGGTCAGAGTGGGCAGCTCGATGTCGGTGCCAGCTGTCTGCACAGATTCATCTGCAGGCAGGAAACCTCGTCTGTCGATCAAGCTTAAAGAAACAAAAACAAGGGGACTGAAGTCATTTAGGGTTTTTGTCTTGAAATCTTATGTGCCTTTTGTAATGGCTACACACTGAACACTGAAGCAAAAAGACTCCAAAAGAGGGTAAAGAGGCATTTTGGACAACAACATGTACATAGGTGTCTCCTTTTTGCATTAAGAAGCTGCACAACTACAAACTTTTCTTGAACTTCTCAAAAGCAAGCACATTTAACTTTACTGGAACATTAGGCATTTACTGTCAATTTTGGTGAATTCACATTATGAGTGAAGAGTTATAGCCCAACATTTGAAAGCTGAGACACCAAATTTATTGTTGCTATGAGCTACAATCAGCACTGCTGAGAGAATATAGAATGATTGTGGTTACATCCTCTCTCCAGCACCGTCCGCTGCAGCCAGTTATGAATGAGTTATATTTAGAGTCCCAGGATGACAAGATACAGAGCCCATTGTTGCATCACAGTCACAGTTAGTGACTGAATGGTCCCAACATGCGTTACTGTCTTATGTTTACTGCAGATGTCTGATTAAACCACAGTCAGTTCATTTGTAATCACTATCATGGTGTCATAGTTAATTAGTTTGACTATTAAAGAGGTTTTCTGTAAACTCCAGATAAAAATGCATTTTCAAATAATAATCTACAGTCAAGAAAATAGTTTACAAATGAACTGACAATAAAGTGTGCAGGCATAAATATCATAACATGATTCAACATGCAAGACAGCCTGCTCCTGTCAATGAATCAGAACATGACATTCACCTGCATATCCAACATAAGACAAACATTGTGCTCTATATCTGGATGAGACACACTAATGCAAACTGGATTTGTGTTTAGGTCTTCATCATGCATGGATTTCTTCAGTACTTTACTCAGTATTTTAGATTTTAGGGCTAACCTGGGTGGCATGGGTCCACAGAGCATAGTGCAGCAGTTGATACAGATGTTTTTATGACTGTATGGATTGGTGACATCTTCTCCACCCTTCCCTGAAAAGGAGCCTTTAATCTGGAACAGAAGAGATTTCAGCATATTTATTTTTGAGTCTATAAATTGACACAGATTTGATTTCTGATTTTAGCAAGGTAGGTCTTCGTCTCATTTAGACGTATTCCTTAATGCCACAAAATGTCAAAAATATTAAGTGAATATTCAAAAAAAAGATGCTTTCCTCCTTAATTATCTACTTCAATATTTTACATATTTTCCTTATGCATTGTTTAAATACAATTTATTTTAAATGTGAGGGTAGCATAATACCAACACAATGTAATGTCATTACTGTATTATTACATATACTTCACATGTAATCAAGACTGTTCTTGTCTTAATATTGTACAAGATACCAAAGTTACGGCGACTGTAATCCAACAGAGGGCAGTACTCACATCTTCATTAGTGGTCAGGTTGGAAGCAACAAGGTATGTATGGAAGCCTGAGAGGCCCAAGATGGACCAAACTGAGAAGAAACATATGACCAGCTCCACTGCAGTGAAAGGTTGGGTCAAGGAGGACATCGGTGTCTTAGAGGAGGGAGACATAAATAAAACATGCACTTGTAATGTTCACTCAAAGGATATCTTCCTGGACTCTCCTGCAGAGCAAAAACCAGGCCTTTTCCACCCTGAGCCCCTGAGAGAGGAAAAGAAAAGAACACTGACACAAGGATCAAGATGTGTTTGCAAGTCTAGAAGAAAAAATGTGTGGTGTTTGGTTACAGTTTATTTTCTTAATGGGGAAGCAGTAGTACCAGAGTCAGGCTCAAATATGTTTATTCTTTTCTGACCTGTTAGAGAGCAGGGTCATTGAACCACTCTGGAAAACTGTCAAATGGGATCTAGTAATGAATGAACCGACTTTTAACATAATCACAAAAAAACAAAAAAGCATGTGGTGTTCTTTTCTTATCAGGCAAATAAACTGCTTTGATGTGGTCAACCTCACCCATTTGGCAGTCCTAACCGGACAAAACAAACACTACCAGCTACTGGTGGCTGCTGTTTGAGTCAGGTGTGTCAGCAGTTATTATCAGTAGGATCCTGACTGTTTTTCCACATCCATGAAGCAGAGCAACAACACCTACGCAGTGCTAAATGTGTGGTCACACAGCCAAAGATGAATGCCGTCAGGAAGGAGAGCGACACGATGAAGGTGTAGAAGAAACGGTAGTTGCGTTTCCCCACACAGTTGCCCACCCAAGGACAGTGATGGTCGAATCGCTCTGAAGGAGAAACACATTAAAAACAGAGTCACAATGAAGTCAAAGTGCAAACACTGATATTTTTATTTTGATTTAATATTCAAAACATATTCAGAACTGTGACAGTTTGAAAAGTATGCTGATGTGTCATTCAGCTGAGTTCAGCCTAAACCAGAGTAATGCATCAGTGTTCACCGGAGCCCCCTGAAACCTCTATTCATTATTTATCATTCAAAAATGTAAGAGTGTCAGCGTGTGTCCACATCTTACCCACACAGTTGTCACACAGGCTGCAGTGGGAGGTGCGTGGAGGCCGGAACATCTTGCAGGTGAAGCAGTACTTGAGCTTCACCACCTGCTGGTTGATGAGGACTTCCTTGGTGCGCGGTGGAGGCCGATAGCTGGTGTTTCCAGTGTTGTCTGAAGAGGACAAAAAGAGAAACAAAAGGACATAATTAATTGGCTGCGTCTGTCTTTATTACTTATACTAATGGAAAAAACAGCACATATCAGACACACAGCTACATTTAAATCTGTCTAAGATGTTCCTGGATCTGTTAAACTATCATTGAAGCTGTGGGACAATACTACATCAACAGCATAAATTGCATACTGACTCCTCCCTGCATGCCACTTTTAGTCTCATTTCCAGTGTGAGTATCACATACATGAAACCTGCTTAAACTCAGTAGGCTTGTTTGAGATGAACTGTGCCACACCAGGAAAGTGGACAAGAGCTACAACAGCAACAGTGAGCTGGGACAAAAAGCCATGGTCAAGTCATTCAGTTAAAAGAAGTCCTCAGTCTGTGCAGGAAGTCACAGGAACATTCACATGCGGTCAGATTTAATTCTATTACAATGTTTCAGACCCATATATCAGTATTTACAACATTTAAAATCACTTTAATTATGAGAGGGTAGCCTGTTAAAATGCATGGCAGGCAATCTGTGATTTCTTTTCACGGTTCTTAATTTATATTGAATTCTCTGTACACTTAGCTAAACTGGCCTGTCCCTCTAAAACCAGGAAGAAAAATTGAAACCATCAAAGGTCAAACACAGGAACAAGTAACAAGACGAACTTTCATTACAGATCAGCCAGAGAATGTCAGGTTCTCTATAAGATTCTTTAAATCCCACTTACTACAGGTTTTTGTATTGCTGACCACTTAAATCATTAAATCAGTCATGCTCTACAGCTATGATATATTGCATTCATTTCATGATCTTTAATATAGATGTATTTAGTCTCTTAAACAAATGCTTGTGACCAGTATTTTCAATATTATAACAGAATAAACCTTCAAAATCAGACAAATAAAGTCAAAATCTCTCCAATTCAGCAAAAATGAACAGTTCCTATAAAACATTATTTTGTTGAGTCAACGTTTAAACCAATTATGAAGAGAGACAGGTGTTTCCCATCATGCCTCGGGTGTTGCAGTGGGTGGAGAGCAGCTGCGGTGTTTGGCTCTAAAAAACTGTGGCTGGCTTGATCTCGTGAGGTTACGATTGCTCATGTGTGCACGACGTTAGAGTGAGCGAGTTGCGTGTGCACGTGATCAATTCTGCGCAGGCCTCACACATTTCAAATATAGTGTTTATTTAACTGGGACACAATTCTAGCTCACTCTAAAGACTTAAATTCAATACTATTATTTCCCTTTAATATGACTTAATATGACTATTAAATGTTATTATGAATGAAATACAACCCAAGACACCTGTTCAGAGAATTGGACACCTTTTTTGTCTGTAGGGAGTCAAACTGTAAATGTAGACATGATTTCCTTAAAGACAAAGCGGTAGGTAAAAGTTCTTTACTTATGTCAGAGTCTTTGTTTCAAATATAGCTGGAGATACAGGAGTACAGTTGGGTAATATGAACGTCTTACATCACCACTGCCAAAATTTGGACATGAGTGGGAGTTGACAAGGTGCACATGAAGCAAGCTTTAGACACTAAGGTCATTGTATTGAAGGATGCCACATGAAAAAAGATACTGTTGGCAAGACTTAAAACTGACAGGAAACATAAGTGATTGACTGCTGTGAAGAGGAATGTGGTAGAAAAGGTCTGCGCAGAACCTTGACAGAAGGATAACAAATCTACCGGTCCAAACTTCAGAACTCAACAGGGCACTTTTCTAGCAGAACAGTTACCCTAATGGCTGCCAACTGACATTCATTGCACATATGGTAGGGTCTTTTTAAAAAAAGAACCTTCTTTCATGTGTCTGAAGTTTCATCATCATCATCATTAAAATGAACTGGCAAGAGAATGACTGATGACTGTTCCATTAGATTCTGCCTTATGTTTCAGCTCAAGAGGAAAATATTCAACACTAGCAGGAAAATGCCTGAAGCACAAAAAAAAAAACATGTGAGAGCTCTTATGACAGTTCCACAAATAGAACATCCTTGAAGTTTGGCTTGATTGAATGCCACTGAGCAGAGGGTAACTCATAAAGAAATGAGCCGAGCTTAAGCAGTCTGAGGCCAGATGGGGAGTTTTAGTGCCAATGGTAGTCAAAACTCAGTGCTATAAAACTGGCAGCAATGCCACTCTGGGGGAAACAGTGAAAACTTAAAAACTATAAGATTTTATGATGCCACACATTAAAGTCTGAAGCACTTGAGACAACCATATAGCTCTGAATCCACTTACGGCTGAGCTGTGACCCTTACCAATCTGTTTTTCTATGTCTGCAGCCTCATCAGGTGTTGCTCTGGGCAGGATGCCGGGGTCAGTGAAGCTGGTCTGGAGCAGAGTGATGACCACGAACACGAAGAGGACTCCTCCAATGACAGGTATGCAGCTGGTCAGGTGTTTGACCAGGAAGGGACAGCTGTGATATGGGGCAGCCACAGAAAGAGAGAGGATGAATGACTAAGATGGGCTTGCCATATCAAAGGCTTGGACAGGATCAACAAAAAGCCCTGTCTCATACAACTGAGCCTACTTCTTTCACCCACCAGAGGATCTATTTTAATTAACATTCAATGCCTTTAATCACCATCTTAATCCCCAGAGACAGAGCACACTTTTCACTACATGCTCACAAAAAAAAACACTTAATATTAAAGCACTATTCAATATTACAGTACATCTCATGTCATATTAACAGCTGCAGGAGTAAAGTGAAATTTTTATGTACAAGCAAAAGATAAAATAACATTGTAAAACCACAGTATAAGACCAACTGAGCTCTGACATCTAAACCTTGGCAGACTATATGATGAAATCTGACCTTTTAAAGTTAAACTGTCTATTAACGGAGAAACTGCTTCTGTGAAACAGGAATAAGGATCTATAATTAATTATTAGGACGTGTTTTACAATTCGGCGCATATATGATGCACCAAATATAAGCCAGTTCAATAAAATGTCAATTCATAGACTTTGTTTGCCCTGTATTCTGATATTGTTGTGGAAACTGAGATGTACTGTAATTGAGTCTTTTATATACTGTGTCATTGTCACAGGACAACGACTTCACTTAGAGGTGATATGACATAATCGTATACATAACATGGAACATGAACTCACTCAAATATAAAGAATAATCCACTTGTGACGAGAATAAGGCCCAGAGTGAGGGGCAAGACCCCACTTTGCCGGGCTACTATGATCCGTCCATCGCAGTAGAAGCGATTCTTTCCAGGAAAAACTTCCCACTTTCTCCTGGGTCTTTTCGGCCCCTCTCTCTTTTCACCGTCGTTTCCATGATGGGGTGGAGGAGTGGGAGTTGGTGTAGGAAGTGCCTGCGGGTCGATTTGTTGATATTCGCAGTTTTTCATGATTTAGGGTGTAGTTTGGTTGCACGGTCCTAATTCGGACAACCAGGACATTTGGCCAGCGAGCGACAGCATCACCGACGCTCGTGTTTGAGGCAGCTGGACGGTGCAAATGTCGTCATTCCACGTAGAAAACAAGCTAATCCT
This sequence comes from Acanthurus lineatus, assembly GCA_029814665.1. NCBI lineage: Eukaryota > Metazoa > Chordata > Actinopteri > Acanthuriformes > Acanthuridae > Acanthurus > Acanthurus lineatus. The sequence continues at coordinate 19,186,969 of JAPZDV010000008.1, read as the reverse complement.
ATATTATAGGTATCCAGTGGTATATAAACCGAAGACTCCATGCTCGAAATGACATCCCTGTTACTTCCCATGCCTCTTCATTTATTCCTCTTAAAGTCTGTCAACAGAAACAAAATCAGCTTGCCAGCTGAGCCATTCAGACTGCCAACTCAGTGAGCTGCGGACCATTTAACATCAGTACACCCAAAGTACCGTTACTACTGCTAGCTTGCTAGCTTGCTCGTCATATCAGCTGACCCTTTTGCTACTCTCCAGACGTCCTTAATGTAGAGATTAGAAAAAATCATTAAAATTTCGTTAGTGTTGAAAATTTTGCTCTCCGACAAGAGCTCTAATTCATTCGTGATTGATATTTTTTTATCTACGTTGCCATAAATCAAGGCGTCCAGGCAATTGGGATATTGTATTTGTAAGGTAACGCCAAAAAATGTGTATTTCCGGTTATTTTTTCTTTCGAAATAAACATCCTACAAATATCAAACTTTAGGTAACGACAGGCATGGAAACTGAATGCCCACATAATGAATATGAACACAATTTTCGCTTCCACTTTTGAATATTTCTTTTAAATGTCACGTATTTACAAATTGTCAAATGTCAACTGTTGCCAAATCTTACAATATCCGGTAAATCCAAATCAGCGGCCAATCCAAGTAGGATCGTCGAGTGAGGAAATTTACGGAGTTTTCACCTTGACTCGACATTACATCGGAAATCGTATCAAAATAAAATTTAAATATTTCAACTTTGTCATGTTTTGTTAATGCGGGGAGGTTCTCATGAAACTGTGGTATTTAAAAGTTGTTGTTCATGGCTGTGTGATTTATTAGCTATTGGGATGTGTTGTTATCACTGTCAATGTGAAATACAATGCTGTAAGCTATAATCGAGGTGGCATTTTACTTTTTAGGTTTTATTTTTGATGTAACAACCGGAAATTCAACATTTTGCTGTAGGCACCTGGTGTGTTTCCTCCACCTTGACGCTCAGGTACAAGCGTTTGGTCGAAAACTTGACTGAAACTGACATTTCGAAGCGCAACCGATATGGTGGACCCTCAAATGGATTAGAAACAGACATTTTCAATTTATGGTGGAGAAAACAACACAACTTTGGAAGTCATTCGGTGGACGCAGCGTGTTTACCGTGAGTATTTTTTAGTGATAAGTTCCCAAGTCCTTTAATGGAGGAAAGATCCGGGGTGTGCAGTCGCCATGAAAGTAAAAGTTGTTTTGTATACACGAAAGGAGTCACAATTTATGTGTTTCAAACATTTGCTTGTAATGTATGGTAATGGTTGAATGTGAGAAACGGTCAAATAATGTTTTTGTTCCTCTTCTCTGTTTATAAGTTAGCTAACTACATCGAATGACTACTGTAAACATCACTACAAACGCATATTGTCCTGACGCGGACCGCCAGACAGAACTGAAGAATCTGGCAAATTAAGGTTTATTGTGTTTTTTAGTGAAAATGTACACAAGGTAAAGAATACCCGAGGATAACTTATTCAATAATATTAGTTCTTAAATTCGGCATTTGTGCAACCAATGACAACGCTTAATAGCTGTAATAAAAATTGTGTTTTTTAGATAAGCTAGTTATCAGAATAACCAGAACAATCCTAGCTAAGATCCAATTGACGAAATCAGTTGTAGTGATGACATTTTGCTTGTTGGTGTTTGGTGAAACAGGTGCAGAATTCAAAATGATAAACAGATTCAAAAGAAGTACACTAGTTTGTTATTTTCCGGGTGTTGTCGGCGTTTTCCTGTAAGCAAGGCGGCTTTTGATCGCATAAATTTGAAAATGAAATTGGTTTGCCCTCATTAACCGTCACCTTGTATACAAAAGATGAAGGTTTGTGTGACGCGTTTGTGGGTTTGATGAAAGGGATTATTTTATGGACCTTTTCTGACTTCTACCCCTTCATGTCACAGTAACAATTACACGTTCAGGTTTTGTTTTTGTTTTTGTTTTTTTTGTTTTGTTTATATATATAAATTTCCAATGCATGATACAGGGAATTAAATGTGAAAGTTGTCTTTGACCGAGTGCTTACACATTCTCAAGAGAACCAGTTGGGTTACTCGACCTGCCACCTGGGGATAGTAGTTTCACATTGACTTTAGAGAGAAATGCCCTGGGGTGACTACAAATGATTTAAGGTTTCATGTGGCATAACAAGCATGTTGTGAAGTGATACAGTTTCATTTCCATCTTTCCATTTAGTTACACCTTAATTGACCTAATTTTCTTTCATGTTTGTTTAGGCCTCGGAGCCAGTACGCCATGTCTGCCGGCGGCACTGGTAGTCTTAGACATACCTCAGGGCCTGGCAGCAACAGGTATGGACCCAGCCGAAGCAGCAGCCAGAGGTCATCGTATGAGGAGCGCTGTGTGGACCCAGTGGAAAACAGGCTTCCAACCCCAGAGCCAACAAGAGTCCACAAAGCTCAACTGAAAAATGCAAATGGAAAGGAGTCAGAGACCATTGGCTTCATTCCAGGCTCAGCTGACCCTCCCTCTGCAGCACAAACCTGCAATCCCTGCGCTTCTCAGAGGAGCTGTAGGACCTTTATATGCAGCGTGCTCACCTGCGGCCTATATAGGGTCTGCCAGCGTTCCATCCTCGCTCCTTGCTTGGCGCCAGATGAAAACTCCTCAGATGAACCAGAGAAGGTGAGCCTCCGGGCCATGAACTCAGGTGACAACAAAGAAGAGGATGTCTCAGACTGGCTGGGGGACGTCCGCATCGCCGGAGTCAAAGTTGACAGTCCAAGAGAGTATTTAGATGTTGAAACAAGCTCACCATCATATGTGCCGTCACTGGGTGTTCCAACACTGCCCACCCATTCATCCCTGCATGAGTCTATGAGATTCGATGACTGGGAGGATGGTGAAGAGAACGTAGACTCTCTGATTACCAAGAAATTGCTTGAGCTCTACTCTGAATATCAGATTGAAGAGTTAGCCAGGTGCACGTCAGACTCTGTGTTTTTGAGGAAAAGCAAGGCCATCAACCAGCTCATCAACTCACTGGCAGAGGAGCACAAAATGGACGAGCAGGAGGCCGAGTGTCGGCTGGTGCGTGGCATCATCCGCATCAGCACTCGGAAGAGTACGAAGAAGAAGGTGGTCATCTCCAGGAGGGAGGGGACAGTGTCAGACAGCGGAAATGAGACAATGAGGGAGAGTGATTCTTTTTCATTCAGCAACAACAGTAAGTTGTGCTTTTTCACTTCCCGTATAATGCCCCAAAACACCATACAACTGCTCTTCTACTATCAAGCATCACACTCATTTTCTCTGTTTCTTCAAGATGACTACAAATCGAATCCAAACATTCAAATATCTGAGCTGACCTCCTCTGACAAATGTGCCAGAGAGATATGGAGAAACAATGGAGGTAAGAGTTATCTTTATTACATTATTAAATGCACAGTATACAGTAAATTATACTTTTCTGAAGTGAAAATCTGAGGTACTTTTGTAGCTTCAACAGTGTGTCATTCATTTATTCCCAATAGCGCAATCAGTGACTTGAATGTTAGCTACCACCGCCTTTTGTTTTCCATAACTTGGCTGCTATAACAGGGGAAACCCAATGCGCAAGTATGTGCCAACAGCAACTGGGATTGTTTTCATCACACATGCCCTCAGCCCCGATTTACCTTTCATGATAAATTCTGTTGTCAAAATCTACTTTAACTATACTGTAAAAAGAGAGTTTTAAGAATTTAAAAATCATTTTACACAACAGATGTTGTAGTAAAATCAACTTGTTACATGCTTTTTGCTAAGAAAATACACAATCAGTCTCTGTGCAGGTGCAGAGCTGTGGCCTAAATTTTGGAATTAAAGTAGTAATGTATAGGCATGACCTCAAGATTGGAATTTTTCTAAGTCTAGGATCAAATTTTTACATGTCTAACTCATTAGTTTCAGTATGAATTTAATTTCTATAAATGATGTGACCCAAAATCAATGTCAATGTAATGATGTCCGTACTCCTTGAACTTTTTTCCGCCAAGAAAAAAAGCATCCCCCTGCACAATAATCAAATTAAACTGTTCAGAGCAGTCAGAGTTACCAGACCAAAATATTAAATCTCTCTCACTTATTTGGTTAGACCACATGACGTGTCATATTTGATTTTTTTCTGGGCATCACCTGTTTTTCTTCATTTTTAAAAATCTGTCATTGTACAGAAGCACACTCTAAAATTTTGATTGCATGTCAAGCCTCAGAGCACTGTTGTAGGGTTTTATTTCCTCAGGGATCAGATCTTTTAGATTACATTTTTCCCGTCTGTTCCCCTGGTCATGCATGCATGCAGCCTCTCAGTTTGAGAACCACTGGCCTACCTGCTGTTTCAAAGCTTTCTCCTAGCTGCTATGAACATAATTCTAATTGAGAAACTCTTAGAAATCCTTTATGTTTAAATTTTGTCGACCTGGAAGGAGTTCAATTTAATTATATGATTCTGAAAATACTTGACTTAGTCTATTAAGTATGCTTAGTATATATGTTATTAAATTTTAAATTTAAACTCATCTCACCCAGGTTCCCAAAGCACCTTGATTCCCCAGAATGGATACAGAGGACTTGACCTCTGTGTTATTTATGACAGCTATGGCAGAGTGCAGATGGTTGACCACTGACTTTATCTAACATTGTCCCTTTTCCTTTGGTTCTAACTAGCTATTCAGTGACATTTTATACTACAAAACACATATTAGTATGTCTTTGAAGAATGTGTGAGGTAGCAGAAAAAAGTAGCGTGGAGTGTTGGCCTTGCTTACACTACAGTAAACACAGGTTATGCAGTTGAACTGCACAACTTGGAACTTTTTTTCTTCTTTCTAGTCTAGTGAGATCAGTGAGTGAACTGTACAAAGATGCCTGAAAAAAGTCTTGATCTTCTTCCATTTAAATAATCGTTTAATTTGTTCATGTGAACTGAGTCAGCCAAACAGGAAACAATCTTGACAGGAAACAGACCTTGTGGATCAGGTGAACGGTATTCAAATGCAGCATCGATATAGAAAACATAGATACCTCATTGGTTGCTGTTGGAAATATTCACCAAAGCACCTAGATATAATAAAAGTTTTTACTGGGAATGAAGATGGAGAGACAAGAACATGAGGACACTAACTAGCTTCCACTGAGAAAATTTTTGCAATCTTAACCTAAATTTTGTTGACATTTTTTTCTGAGGTTTGCTCACACAGATGTTTAAATAGTATTCACCAAAACTCCTTCAACCACACCAACATGACATAAATGTCTCTTTCAGCTTGAGGTAAAGCTGGACAGCAACTTGTCTTAGGAATACTTCAATATTCTAAAATAATAAATATCAATATGAAAAAAAACAAGTTTCAAAAGAAACTTTGTTGCGCACCTGTGTAGTCCTTACATAAAATTTATTTTAATACTCCATTTTTGGTTATTATGAAATTTGGTACATTTAAACTCTTTAGTTCATTCAGATAAAGGTATTTTGATTCTGAAAGGTTTCCCGGTGGCGTTTTCTTGCCAACATATCAAAAAGCATATTTGTTCTTGAGGTTTATTCTTGAATAAAAATGTGCTGAACATGTTTCCTTCCTCAAAAAACATTTGAAAGAAGAATTTTCTTAAAAACTCTAGGTGTGAGCCATTGTTTTTGTCATACGTACTTTGATGTATTCACTGCTCACTGTCATCACCTAAAATCTACAGGGGATAAAATGAGCAATGAGATAGGACTTTAGACCTTGAGTGTTTTTATTGGAGACTATTTGACTGATGTGAAACATTGTCCTGAACTGATCTTAACAGTATCAATATTGAAAGCATATGCACATGTGCAGGGTCTGCTGCTTTAAGTAGCTATTTCAAATATGGTCAGAATAAGCAGTTATATATTTCCTGTACACGACTTGCTACACATTCTAGATTATTATTATTATTATTATTATTATTATTATTAT
>JAPZDV010000008.1:19148879-19180888 GCA_029814665.1 Acanthurus lineatus | reverse complement strand
CTAATATTTTAATAATAATAAGTTATATATTACATGTACAACACGACATACAAATAATAGTTTATTATTATTATTATTATTATTATTATTATTATTATTATTATTATTATTATTATTATTAACTTTCTCACATTCCTATTACCATGGATTAAAGGTAGGATAATAGGCTTTTTTAAGCATTACCACCACTTGCAGATCAGTAAAATAGTGTGAAACCATTTGCAGCAGTATGTATCTGGTCACCTGTGTGCTCTTCATATGCATCTTAATGTGTGTGCATAAGAACAAATGAAACAATGGCCCACAGGTAACAGCATAGCTCCTTAGTGCTACTTATGGTCAAAAGACTTCGCAGGATACATGTAAGTCAGCATCATTTTATCACCTTTTCAGCGTGTTGTTGCCTCTTTTAAAATTGAAATGAATTGTGAATATAAAATGATTTTTAGTTACTGTAAATGACACTCCACCTCCTCAGATGGATACAAAGGAATTACTGTGTTTTTTCTGTCTTTTTTTGTTCCTGCAGGTCACACTTCTAGTTCTCCAACAGCCTACTCACCCTCTCACACAGAAACTAATTCTTCAGGTGTCCCACTAATTCGCACCTCTGTGAGAACATGATTCCTGCTCAACACTGGTGATCTATGCTTGAATTATTTGTCATGCTGTGTCCACAAGGTCCCATATAGTATGTTGAAAGGTGACACTACTTGCACAGGAGTCTCTGGCTGAGCTGAGCTCCTTGTAGAGACTATAGCTTTGTTGTTTCCAAAGCCAAGCCATGAAGATGTGAAAATTCACATTGTCTGAAGGACTTCAGTGAACTCAGGGTTCCATGTGTAGATATTTATGGCCGATAACTATGTGTATATTTGAAGGATTGCTTTGGTGAAAGATTTTGCCCTGCACACAAACGTTACCAGCAGTTCTTAGTGGCTCTTAGATATTGTATCATGAGTAACCGTCCCCTCGTCCTTGAAGGAACCCAAGTATGTTCATGAAACCTGACCTGGTCAGAATATCCTGCAGTGATTATGCAAAGGACATTTGAATTTAGTTCATTTCCACAAAAAAAAAAAAAAGAGAGAGAGAGAGTTTCTTTGTTTTGGGCATATTTCAGCATCACTGAAATTTGTGAAGTGTCTTTGTTGTTCTTAATTCAGAGATAATGTGTTGCATATGTACAATGCGTGAGTGATTTTAGAGTAATGATAAGAAATTATGTGATGGTTTTCATAGCTGAAGTTATTATACATTGAGTATCTTAAAGTTGCAATAGTGTAAAGGATGAAGTAACAAATTTTTAGAAAGAAGTTGTCAGTTTTACATGACTGTTCAAAATCCTGTGATTATAATATTGGGTGGATTTTTTCAGGAGTGCCTGATGTAGATTTTGGGGAATGCATTTTTTTGCCTTTTTTTGCGGAAGTTACACACAACAGCCAGTTGGTCTAGCTTACCACTCAGACTGGACACAGCTAGTCTTTTACAAAATATGCTAACTCCGATGGTCTTTGCTCACCAAGAAAATTTTCTTTTCCATTTAGTTAATGTTAATGTCAGCGCCTAATTATACATATTTTTTGTTTGTTTGTTTGTTCTGTTTTGTTTTTTCTAATCTTTTGCACGGCACATAAAGGCATCATCCAAACATTTGTTTGGAAAGAGCATCATGTCACCAGCCCTAATGACAATGGTAAACCTGTTGATGGTTTGATGTGGAATATTTGCAGGCAAGTTTTTCACATTTTTCATGCCCCTGATGTGCAAAGAGTTAAAGCTCGTTAACACATTTGATTTTGTTTGTTTATTCTGTGTGCAATCCAAAGAGTAAAAATGACATGCTGGGGTTTTAAATGAGTCAAAAACTGAACTATTTTATCTTGACACATTTTTTTGTTTTTAAAACTACTGTGTTTGTACATCAATAAAATATAACACGTTAAAAAGTAGTTCACAGGTCTTGTTAGGGGCATTTTCTTACCTGTGGACAAAACCAGGCTGTTTTCCACCGTTCCCACTCATCAGTTAGGCAAAACTAACCAGCTGCAGGCAGAAGTTTCATTTTTATCCAGCAGATTTCAAAATAGATTTTCCCTTTGCAAAATTGAAAGTAATTTATTTTTCTTGAGAAAAAAATATTTTGAAAGCATGAAAAAAGCTATTAAATGAGTTTTGAAGGTTTTTAGGGTATTTTCTTGTTCATACAATGTACTATGAGGGGTGAGATTTTTTTTCAAAGACAATTGCAGCCGTCCTGTCTGTAACTTAAGTCTAGAATTTTAAGAGTTGTTTAGTTGCTGTAGCTGATGTAAACTAAAGCCAGACTTTGGACTGCATCATGTACTATAATTAATTTATTGGTGACATTGTCCGAAGCTGACTCGTGAAGAAAATGTTTCGTACCCCAACGTGCTTGCTCTACTTGCGTGCTGATGGGAAAATTGCCAGCTGACAAAGAGGAATTTCTTCTTATCTTACCTTGATTGTGGTTACTTTTGGACATGGACCCTATTGTACTGCTTTCAGTTCAAACACAAAAGTAGTGAACACAGATATGCAAATGTGTAGTTTAAGTGTCCAGATGAGAGTCTAGTCTCCCAGGATTTATGTCAAAGTGTCAAGAATTTGGCTGTAACACCAGGGTGCTTAATGAGATGGTTTAAAACTGGTTGTTCTGGTTTTCAACAAGCAGAAAGAGCAACTCCACTTTTTAGCAAGCAATGAATGTATCTGTGTCATATAGCTGATTAAGCAAACTATCCTAACATACTAATTATTTCACTAAACAGGTTGAATTGTCTGCTAAGGCATGCCATTTTCTCTTCTTTCATTATTAGATTTTCGTATAAGTTTTCCTAAATTCCTAAGTTTAAAATCATGAACCTTTCCTCAATGTATGGTTTTTGTATTTCCGTCAAAGATGTGTGTAAGAAGCCTTTTAACTGATTTTCATTGTGAAAACAATAAAGCAAATGAAGTGAAACAAAGAAACCTGCCTGCATGTTGTTTGCCACATACAGCCACATGAGGGAGTCAATGTATGCCTTTTTTTAAGATCACCCTGCTGACACTTAATAATAACATCATTTCTTTACCCAAGTTGTTGGTTTTTATGCTTTCACAGAATCCATGCAGTTTTCAAAACCATAATTATAAGCTTAGGAAAGTATTAAAAAATGTATTTCTTGTTTACAAACCAAGGTCACTGTATACTGTAAAATGTTTATATTACAACACTCCCATGTAAAAAGCTTTCTTCCTGGAATTTTATTGCACAAACATCTCCTTTAATAAATGTAATATATCTGTGTTGCCGATAACTGGCTTAAAGAAGAGCTCTGTGACCAGACTATGGCTGATAGTCTGAACAGACGAGGCTGCATGAAGGACATGGCTGAAGCGAACAGTGTCCTTTGGATGCAGGAGGTGGATGACTTCTTGGAGAGCTCTCTGAGCTTCTTGTTGGAGGCCTTCAATGAACAACAAGGCACTCAATCCTTGAACAGCTGCAACAAATAAGAGAGGTTTCCATTTCAGCTCACACAACATATCCAACAAACTACATAGTCTGGCTGTTGAAGCAAAACTCATAAAACAATTTTTCTTACCTGGGTTAAACAACAAAGCACCTTTCAGGTAAGCATACTCTTTCGGACTGAGATCTAGATTCCAAAGTCGATGCAAGCAAGTTCTCAATTTGTGGACTCCTTCAAGTGTTGGCCGCTCAGCCTGCTTTTCAGTGAGTCCTGGTCCAAGCAGAATCTGTCTAAGAATGCTTGAATTTGGTACATCAGTCACTTCAAAGACTATATTTTCTTGGGCAAGTCCTAAAACAAATAAAGGAACCCAGCAGTCTCTTAGTAACAAAGACTGATCTGCCAGTGGAAGCTGACTGAAAGACGGTAAACTTCTCACAAAGCAGATGGTTTTAACCAGCACGCTCGAAGCACTTTGGCAGGTGGCCGTAGGGTCTTTCAGGCAAACCATCCTCCTCTGCTCACAGTGGCAGCTGTGTACAGTGGCATTATAGTTTGGTTTGGTGTTGAGGTAGCCACTCTCTTTTCCGCTCAAGATGTTGTAAAGAATAGCATGAGGATGCTGATCCTGGTAACTAGAGCAAACGCTGTGTGTAATCTCCTCCATAGGAAACATTGCCAGTGAAGAAGTATCCGCAAAATGCTCTCAAAAAGAAAAGAACAGGCTGGTAGGCTCCCAAAGCATGAACAGTGTCACGTAATGCCTACACACTACTCAACAAGCTCTGGCACTATTTATCCCACCCACTCATGACAAGCTCAGCCTTGACCCTCCTTTTTTAAGCTCTTGCATTGAAAAAAAAAAGTGACCATGGACTGTCTGCGTTGAGGGATCTAGGTTCCCTCCACGTGGCGGCGATAAGACTAGTTAAACTCAACAGCTGCATAGGGAAGTGAAATACAGAAGCCGGTGGGGTGAATGACATTTATCATGTTTACTTCAGTCATTAACTCTGTCTGTACCAGTCTATGACGGCCTGATGAGGTCAACGCACAGGCTGCCAAATGACCTGTGCCCTACTTACACCTTGGATCTGCATGAAAGAACACAATGATTTTTTTAAAAAATGGTTTAAAGGATATTACAACTGTGCTGCCAGTTTCAAGCTATTTTTCATTCCAAGTTTATTAACCTCTTAGCATTAATTCTGCCCTTACCATGTTTATTTGACTAATAATTGGAGGTCCTCTTGTATTATCATTTAGTTGGCAGCATATCAAGACACAGGCACCAAACTGTTTAGGAAATTCCCAAGCAATATTGAGCTTTATATAGATAAAACCAAACTGATTAGCTCAGAAATATGTAATCTAGGCCACAGACAGAAATGTGAACTCTTTTACAGTAGCACGGATAGCACTCTCTGATTACAGTCTACAATCTACAGTCTATACTAACACTATATTAATCTTTACTGAAAACTATTTATAGTACTGTACTGGTTAAATCTCGAATGGGTTGGTTGAAATCACATAAATTTGAGCAGTACTCAAGATTTGTGAAACCTTTTGTCAATTAAGGAGCATAACTTAATATGAAGTCAATCAAAATCTCTAATATAAAATATTTGGATAAAAGTGATACAAACTTACTAACCTAGCAATTTACTATCTGTTGAGACCCATAACCACTGAGCCCTAAAGTGTTTCATATAAAATGATTATATGAAATATCTGTGAAAGTATAGGCATATAAAATTCAGAAAATAAACAAATCACTTATTTGTCTTGCATTGTAAAAAGTCTTTAGTAATTATCTCACTATTACTATAACTAGTTAGCTAATCAGGGGTTCCAAGCCCAAAGCTATCAAGGCAGGTTTGTAGCTTTTAGTTGCTCAGCAGTGAAGAAACTGTGTTATAACTGTGTAATCCAACAGCAGATAACATAAACTGGTTTATTCAGTTGTCTTGGTTGCATTGTGAGAGTAAATCAAAACATGTTCCATGAAAAAGAAATAGGAATTGACTTATTAAGATGCAACAAGCAAAAGCCAGTTAACATCTCATGTGATCTGAGTCCATCAAGCTAGTTCAGAGGCCTTAGCACACTGTACCAAGAACAGAAATGCAACAAATGATCTGTGTCATTACTAATATATCTAACGCTAAATGGTTGAAAACGGTTAAACCAATCTGCCATAAAGAAATCAAAAATAATCATCACAATTTTTTTCTAATGCAAACTTGTGAAAATTGTGACTGTAGTTTGGGTATGAAATAACAATGGCAATTTTGAATAAAATGAGCACACTAATGCTGAGCATTAATACTATTTTTTATTCAAAACGATGATATCGTGGTTTAAGATTGTAACTGTTACAAAAATCAGAGCTTTTTTCTTGTTTCTCTAGAAAATTCTCATTCTTCCTAGGCGCCTCAATGCAGCGCTAATCCAGTTCTCTTATTTGATTGGATATTTCACGTGGCCTTCAAAATCTATTGTTCCAGTTGGTCAAAGCAAGCGTAGGCGGGCTTTGTTTCCAGGAAGTGAGCTGCGCTTCTCAACCGGACCCAACGGCCCTCACTTAATCGACAACACAACTTTTTGCTTGTCATCCCGCAGCTCACAATTTATTCAAGCCTTTCGTAATCTGCCATTATGGGTGATGATGAAGAAAAGTACGACGGCATGTTGCTTGTTATGGCGCAGCAACACGAAGGAGGGGTACAAGAGGTGGGGGAAAGTGTTCCTGATATGCTAAAGCTAACGTTAACGTGCCAATGTGGAAGCTAATGTAGTAGCCTGATAGGTTGAACACCCTGCCTTAACAATACGTATACACTTACAGAATATAACGTTATAAACTTGGCTATGGCTTATATTATTATCATAAGTCAGAAGTTTCTTTTTATGGGCAGACCGCTGCGTCATTAACGGAAATAAGAGGGGTGTTCTGTGAACTAGATGCACGTGACTAAGTAAGCAGCACAAAATTTTAATAAAATTATAATTTTGGTTCTCGTTAAAACTTATTTAAACCCAAAGTTATTTCCAAGAGAAAATGTTATGAACATGCGGTATTGACATTCGGGGACGTGTCTGGATGGTGTCAAATGACTGAAATTTCTAGAAGAATCAGATTTTTCCCTCGGTACATTGCTCTTAAGTAAAGAAAAAAAATAAATTGATCGAAAGGCAATTGACCAAAAGAAAGATTACCTTTTTGTAGAATTTTCAACCACAGCAAATGTAAAGATTTTTTATTTATATAAATCAATAACAGAAGATTATGATGATGTAGGCAAGGCTCAAGTCATATGGCATGGGATGGAATTTAACAACCTTTGTTTCTCTCAACAGTTAGTAAACACATTTTTCAGTTTTCTACGCCGCAAAACTGATTTCTTCACTGGTGGTGATTCAGGTGCAGCAGAGAAGGTGAGCAGTGTTGGTGTCTCTGCAGACTCTGTGGTATTTGACATTTCATTCATTACTTTGCAGAAACAGAAACGCACAGCACTTACATCTCATTTCTTCTCATCTCTGCCTTTCAGCTGGTCAAAGATGCTTTTGCCCACCACAGTAAGCTTGCACTGAAGGCCCACAAAGAGAAGCAGACAAAACAGGAGAAGGAAAAGAAAGAGAAAGCTGAAAGAGCCGCTAATCTAGCAGAAGAAGAGAAGAAAAGGAATGATCACGACGGTCCCAGAATTCAGGAACTGACTGATGAAGAAGCAGAAAAACTTCAGACTGAACTTGACAAGGTGAATTCTGGGAAAGTTGATGCTCTGTTGAATATAATTTACTGCTTTTTGTGTGAATCAATTGTTAAATAAGTTATTTTTCTCTAATATTTTAGAAAAAGAATGAAGAGGAGAAAATCATGAAGGCAGCAGAAAATGCAGAAAAGGCATCTGACAAAACAGAAAAAGAGAAAGGGGTGAGTGAACAGTTAGCTTTAAAGTGAAATATTGGTTAAAGAGTTTGGTGTTGGAAAACAGCAAATTCTGGTTTTGCTCATGTATATATCTCATTTTTAATTTCCACAGTCCGACTCGGAAGGAGAAGAGGATGAGAAAGACAAAGACAAACTGAAGCCTAATGCTGGAAACGGAGCTGACCTACCAAACTACAAGTGGACACAGACCCTTTCAGAAGTTGATGTGAGTGTCTTTTGACTTCAGTGTGTTGACTCGTCATTTCTTTGCAATGCTTTGCATCACCAGCCTGGATTAACTGAGCCTTGTTCATGCTGCACAAGATTTTTGAAAAATCCTTGACAATGACATCACCAAACGGTTCCTTCCCTCCTTCCATGACTGATTCTCTGTACTGACAGGCCCATTTGTACTAGTCTGTTTGTTGTACTGGATGTGACTATTCTTGTAATGAGCAAGTGCTTGCCCCTGTGTCACTTGACCCAATAATATCAAATTTTGGCATAAAAGCCTGTTCAGTTTGTATTTTTGTCCAAACGTTTCGAGAATTAAAAAAAAAAAACCCACTGTTCAGCAGTGACATCAGTATTATTTGCTCATAATGTTTACTGGCAAGGAGAGGCCTTGTTGTACGGAACAGATTGCAGAGTTCACAAGACAGTATTTGTGGAATCAAAATACTGGATTACAGAGCAGCAGTCAGCACCCGGAACTGTGGCAAATGTAAAAGCAGTTCACTTCAATACCTAAAAAGAAACTGATATTTTGTTTATTCATTTATTAATTAGCTACTTGGAGGCAGCAGAAGCAATTTGTAAACACACTGGCATAGCGTCATCTTTTAAGCTGATACGGCAAATCTGTTTGGAAAAAGTTGCCTGTAACACATCCAGCAGTTGCACAACAATATTCTCATTCATATGTTTCTGGCTCTTTAACCATGATTCCTATATTTACTCTCTTTAGCTCTGTTTATGGTTTCCATCAACTCCTTAGTAAAATATGAGGCTCTTGAGCTGCTACATTCACTAGCTAGCCTCTAGCTGTGTCTGTCTGTTGTTTGGTGCTTAACATGACCTTAATGGTTTCTGGGAAATGCAGTTAAACATGAGCTGTAGCTCCACATAAAATTCAGATTCAGGAGATTTTTCTGTACAGGTGCATCACCATTCCACATTGTTTTTACATTGTCATGTGATGAATTGTCATTTCAGAAATATTATTCTAAAAATTAACTTACTAAGCGGATAACTACAATGAATACTGTGACACTAGTCTACATTATTAACCACAAACTATGTCTTTTCCTGCAAAATCTCCTGCTGTCTCTGTCAATACAACAAGGAAGGTTGTGTGAGAGTGCATGTGTATGGCAGTGAGCAGAGGGGGGAAGCTTACACCCTTACTGACACTTTATTGTCACTATTTTGCAGTAAATAAGACTATGAGACCTCAGACTCTGCTTTATTAATGGGAAACACTGATGAGACAAACTAAGAGTACACTTACAAAATGGAATGTGGCAAAACTGTAATTTTTTTTCTCGATTACATTGTTTTGTGATCATTGGGAGCCGAAATTGAAATCAAAATTGATTAACTGCACAGCCTTAGTCTGCCTCACGAGTGACTTTTTTTTTTTTTTTTTTTAATTGTTTGCTGTCACACACAGATGTCTGCAGGTGTGTAAACAGATTTTTAATCATTTGGCTATGCATTTTATATAAAATTGTTCATTTCTTGAATATGTTAGAATCTTTGTTTAACTGTCACCTTCCTACACGTGGGTGTCTTGTCACTATTCAGGTTTGTTATATTAATGAACAAAATCAACAAGCATATGATTATAATAAGTTCAGTCCCAGAGGAACAATGGAAGATATGACCTTTTCCTCTCTCAGCTGAGATCCAGTGTGTTGATCTTAAAAGTGCTGCACCGGGTGATTCCAGCCAAGGTGTCTCTGACAGCAACAAATTCAACTGAATCTAACTTGTTGCTCTAACTACAATATCCTTCTACAGTTGTCGGTGCCTTTTGATGTCAACTTCCGCATTAAGGGAAGAGATGTAGTGGTGGACATCCAGAGACGCACCATCAAGGTTGGCCTGAAGGGACACCCTCCTATTGTTGAAGGCCAGCTGTACAACGAAGTGAAGGTGGAGGAAAGCTCCTGGCTCATCGACGATGGCAAAGTTGTCACAGTTCACTTGGAAAAGGTGAGGGTTTGTTTTTGTTTTTTTTTAGATCACTGTAGACAAAAGCATTGGTCTGTGTCTCAGCAACAAGTGATTGAAAGATCTGCCAAGTTGTAGAGCCTGATCACATTCTTTATTTACAGATTAATAAAATGGAGTGGTGGAGTAGGATTGTTACCACAGATCCAGAAATTAACACCAAGAAAGTGTGCCCAGAGAACTCAAAGGTAAAAGTGTATCTCTAAGCCTTCAGGTGCATTGTGCCTCCTATACTTTAAATGTGCAGTAATGATTTCCTGCCTCATCTTCGCTGTGTGGTTTTCCTGCCGAGCAGCTGTCAGATCTGGATGGAGAGACGCGTGGGATGGTGGAGAAGATGATGTATGACCAAAGGCAGAAATCAATGGGCCTGCCAACATCCGAAGAGCAGAAGAAACAAGACATTCTTAAAAAGTAAGTTGCCGGTGTTTCATCACTGCCAATTCACCTGCTCAGTTTAACTCTGTTTATGTTATCCTTGAACTTAAAAGATTTTTTATTCTGTCAGCTGACACCTATTGTGTTTTATTGGCTAACTCTTCAAAGCAGATACTGTGCCCAGTCAGTTTAGTAGAGGCTTTGTGTAAAGATTTTATTTGAAGAATGAATTTGAAAGCTGTCTGATTCTGTGTTACCTGCTTCTGCTCAAGGTCACAGTCACCTGCTGTAAGTGCAGGCAATAAAAAAATAGTGTGATGTTTGTACCAGTTTCTGCCACACACTGATGTAACCTGGTTCAAGGAGACACATCGGAACAAAAACAGTTTTTTTCTTTGATTCTACATCATTTGTATTCTCAGTGCAGCAGTGCTTTAAACTGCCATGTTATCTTTTAATAGTTTATTTCCCTATAGAATTGTTTTGCATAGTAAATCAAGTACCTCAATACCTAAAATAAAACCTTAGACCTTTGACTCAAGGTCCGCAAACAATATAAATATGTTTGGAATACTGAAAAACTTTAGATTCCAAATAATATTGAAATATTTTTGCGCATGTACACACAGTCACTGAGATATTTTATCCATAAAGAGAACAATAGGTACAGCAATTCCAAGAAAGAGGGATAAAAGTGAATGTGATCGCTGGCTAATCCTTTTTGACATAAAACTGAAAATGTTAAAACTCATAAACCTTATTGTTTTTTGGGTTTTTTTTTGATACATGCTTATTCTAGATTTAATGGCAGCAACAAAAGTCTGTTAAGTTATGAAATGCTCTTAAAAACACCTGAATGAAACATTCCACTGGTAAACAGGTTTATTGGTAACAGGTGACAGCATCGTGATTGGATATGAATGGCGCGTTCTGAAAAGGCTAAGTCATTCACAAGCAAGGATGGGTCGAGGTTCAACCCCCTCTGAAAAACATGATTGTATAAAAGATATTAATACACAACTGAGCAACTCCTCACTCTTCACCGTTGTCTATAAATGCAGCGCCTTTACAAAATGTTTTTTTCTTTACTCTATGTGACACGTCTTGGTCAAAATTTGAACATAAAAATGTTTTTGGTAGATCCTTTTTTCTATTCTCAACAATGCTTATGTTTTCTTATTTAAACTAAATATGATGTTCATCCCTCAGGCTGTTATCATTACATATATTGCCTTTTTGTTAACTTAACATACATTTTTATAATTACTTGTTATTTTAGAAATTCTGCTGTTAGAAACTTGAGGATTACAAATAGCCTGGGTAAAACTCCTGTTTTCTCAAAGTAGATACTTCGTGTCTCCAGAGGGAGCTGTGTGAAGTCTGAGAAATGTCCTTAAGTGAAAGCACTAGACTGAGCTTTGTGGGCTGTGTGAGGTTGAAAAGAAATGAGTTTTAGCAAACCTCTGTAGCCCACTCCTCATACCTGCTCAAGGCTAAGCTCCAGGCTACAGTATTTGCTACTAGCATAACATCCATCTCTCCAGCTGAACTGACAGCAGTCACGTAGCAGTTTTGAAAGGGAGGGAGAATGTGTGGAACAAAAGTCTGTGAATCCAACCATGTTACATTAGCACAATGTTAAATCTGTGCTCTTTGTAAAGGGTGTTTCATCACACAAGGCTGAGATTTTTTCTGATTTTAACACACTGCTTTGTTAAGTTGTTAAAGTCAAATACTGGTGAGAGACGATGTCAAGAAGACGGCAGTGTAAAAAGTTTAGGTGTCTGTGAAATCTTAAATGTCAGAATGTCTTTAATCACACCAACGAAGTATCAAACAAATCTAGGTGTTAGATGTTTGTGCCCTGCCTAAGGGCTGCAGATTACTGTTTGAACCCTATCATAGTCGTAAAAAGAACTCTCATCTCTGGTGATGATCCAGGCATGATGTTAGAGATCCTCTCACACTCCCACAATGTGCTGCTCCTGCTCGAGAGGCAGATAATTGCAAATGTACTTGTGCCAGTGGTCACGTAAAGGTTTGTCACACAGCTACTGATGATAATGGCCAAGCAATAAATCTAGAAATAATTCCTCACAAAAGTTATATCTTGCACTGCCACATGCTCATTACTGTACAGTGCTTCATTCATGCTCAGCAGGAACAGTATCAGTTGTTTCCATTTCACATTATATAAATGCAGCATGTAGTTCCCTGTAATGGATTACTTAAGCAAATAAGTACAAGTCTCTGAAAGTTGAATCTAATAGAGCAATAAAGTCATATAACATAATGGCCATCCAAGGAGATACAGATATAGTTTAAGAAAACAGTCAGCCATAAACTTAAATGCATCCTCTTCATGGTAAATGGGCTGTATCATAAAACCACCAGTGTGCTGTTTGAATCTGCATGTTAAAGAACTGCTTCAACTCCCGGACACTCAGAAGTGTAGAGTTGAATTAAGAGGTATATTAACCTCATGTACACATGTGGTGATTGTTCAGAATATGACAGTCTGGATGTCAGCCAGTCATTTCAGAGACAGTAGCCTTCAGTAAGTCAGTGGTCCATTCATAGCATGTGACGTTAAACTTTACACAGAACTGTAGTTAAGATAAGACCTGGATGTGGGCTAACATTAGAGCTATGAGACAGATGTGAAGGACCTCTCTTATCACTGTTGGTAGTAAATGACCCTTCCTCATCCTGCTGCTCCCAGTTCAGGCTAGAGCAGACATGTCTGCTCTTATTTTGACCTCCACTACCATTTTAAAGGTGTCTCTTAAAAGATCTTGTATAGTTTTATAAGGGTTAAACAACACCATTGTAGTGACTGTCGTCAAGACAGCTGCTCTTCGTTATTTTATTGACACAAAGTTCATACTGTGTTCATCCAATCAAATGTGTTGTCTGATGGTGTCATGTCAGAGTTATTTGCATTCCAAGAAATCCTCTCTTCAGTTAAATGGAGGTGCTATAGATAAGAGTGGCAAAAAACAAAACCAAACGCAATTTGCTTTTGTGATGTTGTGTTGTCTTGTATGTGACTTTGATTTCTTCAATCTACGCAGGTTCATGGCTCAGCACCCAGAGATGGATTTCTCTAAAGCCAAATTCAGCTGAGGCTGGCCGTTTTCAGCATCACCTCTAGAGTCTTCAAGTTCATCATATCTGAGCCAACGTCAGGCACCACCCAAATCCCCCCTTCATCTGTTCTCTCCATACTGAACATGATTTTGTTGACTAATGTGTCTTAAAGTTTGTCATAATAACAAGGTTGATGACTGTAATATCCACATTCTCCCTTTGCATGTTGTCTCAATATTTAAAGATTTGTCTGGATTTTTTAAATAAACAAATTAAAAATTAAAGTGTTGTAAAGCTTGAGTAATTATATTTCACTGAACTGTCAGCATTACCTTGTGCAGCAAAATAACAGAACATAGAAAATGCTTTCCAGAAGTTTCAAATTTAACATTCGCAGCCTTTTCTTGCTCTTCTTAGCATTTTACTAGTGCTGGATTTGGAAGTTCAAGGCCAGGCATAGAGAAGTTAAAAGCTCTCAGAGTCAGTGAACTCTACTTCAACTCAAATACTGTTTTTAATCACATCAGTGGTTACTGTTCTACAATGAAAACAGCTTCTCCAAGAGTTGTGAACATGCAGGTAAATTACAGGAAAATACAGGATGTCATATGAAGCCACAGTGGATGGTGAAGATTTGTGACTATTTGTGGTTAAGTTTTAGTTTTAAACATATCACTAACTATTGAAATTATTAAAAATATTTCACCTTATGTGTGTGTTACTTCTGTTCTTAAAATGTTTTGCTTGGCTAATGTGTGATGCACCATGCTCAAGCTTTTCCATTTTGAACCACAAGGGAGCAGTGTTTCCTTTGAAGTGTGAAGAGTGCTTTTGGATGGTTCAGTCTTATCCTCTACAATTGATTGACAATGAGAATAAATACTTAGATCAGTTGAGAGTTGTAGCAGGTAGTCTTCATGAAGATGCTGTAAGTAAAAACATTCATCTTCTATCGCTGAAGTGTGCTTTGGTTCATATTACTGCAAAAAATAGAACTACACTTGAAAAATGCTCTAAAAGTCAATTTAGGAGTTAAAAATTTTGCGCTAAAATAATGCAAAAATTATTTCTCCTCAGTGAAGAGTGAATTCATGTGATTACATAAAAAATGATAGAGAGCCAATCAGATGCCTGAACCTCCCTGGTCCATGGTCTGCTCTTGAAAAAAATACTGTTATGCTGCAGAAAAATATGTTTTGTTTTTAAAATGGCCTTTTTTAATGTGTGAAATCATTAAACACTCAAGTACCAATTCAGATTAACTCTTATTTTTAATATACTGTTGATAGTGATAAAATTTTGAACTTGGCTACAATGCACTGGGTGAAAACTCGTGCAGGGAGCAAGTGGCTGACTGAACCACAATGACAAGTTAATATGCATAAAAGTGATTACATACATTTTCAGTGCTACTGTGGCTTTAGTCCTGTTCACACCCATTGCTAATGCACAAAAAGTGGTTTGATTCCCTATGAAACGTGTGTTTGAGCAAACAGCTCGGAAAGCAGCAGTTTAAAAATGATAAAAACTACCCTGCTCCGAGTTATGCATATGGCTTTAGGTTATGAACAATATTTTTTGTACAGTCACTCCAAAATTTTAAGCAGATGCAGAGTGAAAGCAGTGAGGTTGAAAGCTCTAAAATAACATTAAGAAAGTAACACTACTTTACATAAATGCAGCATTTCCTTTGATGCTGGTGGGCAGTTTAAATCCAGCATGTCAATGGCAGACTGCCAATGTCAACTACAATATGAACAGAAAATTACTGAATGTATGATGATAAATAGTTACTGTTTAAAAACGTACTGAGCATAAAAAAGGTTAGATTAAATTAAGAATCTAACTTCCAAATATCTGAAAGTTAAAACAAGTTAAACAGTTTTTTTTTTTTTTTAGAAAGAGTAGGTGAAAGTGAAAAGTGTATTCCACTAATATGAACTCCTGTTACAAAACAACAACAAAAAAAGACTTATAAAAACACCTTATGCGCAATGCAACCAAACTGCCAAAAGTTCAGTCCATGATTTAGGTGACTTATGCTAGTAGCAACTAATTTAGCCTGGAGCTTAGCTGCTAGCAGAGATGAGTAACAGGCTACAGAGGTCTTGTACATGAACTTCTTTCCCAATTTACACCCCAGGATTTTCGTTAGTTTTAAACTTAAGTCTTCAGCCTCAACCGACCCTGACTCAAGTAACTTCAAGTAACAAGTATGACACTTCACACAGTTCCCCCAAAAGCAGCGCTTAAAGTGAACTTGTACTCACCAGTACGCAGGACATTTACTTTTTGGTGTTCAGTAACTTTTCTTTTTGTACACTTGTTCATGCTGTTACAAACACTACTTTGTGTGGTCAAAGAGCACAAGAGAGAGTCTCATTTCAGAAAAACTTCCTCACATTTTATACACTGGCAGGCTACACAGAGAAATCACATAAAAGGTAACTGCAATCATCATTTAGACATATTGTAATTTATTCTTTTCAAATGGTACTATTATCATACTGACTGGCGTGAATGGAGTACTTGACATGTCTGACAATCAGCATGCAGCTACCAATGAGTGAAAGACACGCTTTCTCACTCAGACCACACTGGATATCATGCATCTCTGCTAAATGTTACTTTAGTGAGGAGCAGTTTGCTTACAAGTCTATTCTCCCTGTGTGACCGTCCACAGCTATCTGGACTGGCCTGTCAGGGTGGTGAGAGGATGTCACCATCACTGTGGTGACCAAAAGGAAACATACATTAGCTTATGCTAGCTAGCAAGTCCTCCTAATGTGTGAAATTGCTCATGTAGTTCAAAAACAATCTTGGACATCTGTCTCATTGGGACAATGGGGTTTTAGCAAAGAAATGACCTGCTAATCACAGAGTGCTGGTCAACCCGACTGGTTTTAAGGCTGTGATCCACGTTACAACAAAAGGCCTGTAACAAGGCATTTATGTGTTGAATTCTGTGTCACTGACATTTAATAGTTGCTCAGATGTTATGATAATAAAAGCCAATGAGCCTGAGCATGACTGACAACATCCTCAAGCTCCAGACATGGACAGACTTTAGAATGAAAGCAGTGTTTCCCAACCTTTTCGGTTTGAGACCCCACATCACAGGTTAGGGTCAAAACATACACTTTACTTGCAAGAAATTCAAACAGATTAAGTCAATAGATTGCAAAGTTCAAATAAATGTATTTTTTCATTAAAAAAACATAATTTTGGATATTTGAGATATGTTTTCTTTTTTTGCTCTTTCAGTCACATACTTTCAAGCCATTTTTGGTCTCAAATTTTGAAGAACTAGTCATATCCAGTCAGGCTTGGTCTCAGTTTCAGGTCACCAGTGAACTGTTGTATGGGTTGATTGATTTTGAGTAATAGCTTCAAATTTCATCTTGTACTATAGATAATGAGGGTTGAATTGATTGGAATTTGCCAGAAATGTATCTGAAAGAAAAAAAAGAGTCCACTGGGGACCAGGGCTGCCACTGAGCTTGACAGCAACCCAGATCTAATGATCACACTGACAGAAGAAGACGCTGTCTGCCATCAGTTTGTACGATGCAACAGAAATCATTGTTTTTAAAAATTTGTTGGTAGAGGAGAGGAAATGCAAGGATTCTTCTACAAATTGATGATAGCTGTAGATGCCTGACTTTCAGTAGTTCCATTAACTAGAAAGAAGATGAAGCAAGAGGCCTGATGGGATTGCAGATGGGTGGGGTTGGCTGGATGACTTTGCAGAGGTTGAGGGCACGAAGGAGGCAGAGTCTGCTCAGCTGACAGCAATGTCTCACCAAGGTACCAGAATTTCTTCATTAACGAAGACACACAGACATCAGAGGGACGGGGTTGGGGTTTTGGGACGGACGAGGGGGCGGTCTGCAAACACACCTCCCCTCCGCTGCGCTGACTCGCTGTTCCAGACTTGACAACTTGTTTTTTGGCAGCGGCCCCCTCGTAAATCTTCCCCATGGCCTAGCACAATGTGACTCACCGTCATAATCTTAGTGTTTGTGGAGGCCGCTTCGCCTTGCTGTCTTCTTCCATAAGGCTGCTCGGTGGCTTATTCCTGGAAGTGAAGGAGGGATACATGAGAGGACACCAAGGCATAGATGAGATGTGAAGCATCTTCCTCATCTGCTAAATTTAAATTTCTAATGTGACTCATTGGACAAAAACACAACCACAGACACTCTCTCTATTGTTGTTCTTTATCTAAACAATGTCTGTGCTGTTAGTTTCATGTAATAATAATAAACTCAGAATTTGGTAACAAAATTGTAAGAGAATGTTGTTTTGGTGTGTTTCATTGCACTACAAACTGACGGTCACAATGAGGCAACAGTGACCCAACCCAACATCTGTTGTTGAGAGTGGTCGATCCTCCACACCTGGGTGCTGAGCACACTCTGTAAAGCGTATTTGGAACACACACTTTCAGGGGTGGAGAGGAGGCCAGTGTGCAAAGTCAAACTCCAATTGTCAATTAGCGAAGGCCAACACAGGCGGCGGGCTCGGGTGTACAGAGCAGATCAGCCATATTGGAGGACAAAAGCTTCGGTCAGCTTAAGGTCCTCAAATCAACACACACAAACACACACACAAGGGAGGTAAGGGATGACTGTGGGCCCAGCAGGACCCGTTTAAAGCTCCAGACTGAGTAAAGACCATCAGCAAACACCCTCTGCACCTAGTCTGGACAACTGCTCATAAACAGGCACTCATACACACAGAGACACACACACAGAAGATGAGTCTTTCATTGTCAGCTTGTGGTGTTTACCAATTATCATGAAATCAATCAACTTCAAATTACAATTCAATGGCCATGATGAGGAGTACTACAAGGCTACACTCACCTTAATCTATCCAGTGGTCGTTTCAGACACACCAGTGTTACATAGTGGTGATGGGCCGATGTTTCACACACACTGGCTTTGTTAAAATAATGTCAGTTTTTCATTGATCCAGTTAATCAAACATTTAAGTTGCAGGAGATATCCAACACACCATATATGAGAAATGCTTACACTACAACAAGACATGTTACATACAACCCAGTTGATTAAGTGTGCTGGATTTCAATATGGTATTTACAGTACATGCAGTACTGTATGTAAATATAGAAAAATAACACTTTAAAATACACTTTAAGAAAATTACTCATATATTGTTTCTATTATGTGATCTTAAAAAAATATGGCAGATTTCATCTGCACACTGAGGGAATTCAACAGCTGAGAGAGGAAATCTCTTTTTCCACTTTCTGGTGGAACTCGGTGTTTGTAGATGCTGAATGTCCTCCACTGTTTGGAGTGAAGCTTTGTCCTGGGGGGAGGCTTTGAGGATTAGATCATCTAAGTAGAACAAAACCCTGATCTCTTTCCTGCACAATGGTTCCACACTGAGAGAAGGTGTGTGGAGTCAGATATGAGCCAAAGGGTAGTCTGTTGTGCTGGTATAGCACACCTGGAGAGGCCCGGAAACTTTCTGTGCCTGGGAATGAGAGGGATGTGGAAAATGCATCTCTGTTGAACAGAGGCACAACCAAAATCATCCTCATGTGTTTTTCCATTTTGTGAGAGAAAAATAGAAATAAAGCCTTAGTTCTCCGTCCTTGATGGTCACAGGAGATCTCTTTCCTCCTTTCCTCCTTATTTACTGGCACATTCACACAATTTCAGTTGAGAGCAAAGTTTTCCTGATGTTTTTGTTGTCTTTTGTTTCCACTGCTTCCAAGAGATTAAAAAAATATTAAAGCAGATTATCATGCTCTAAATCAATGTTTATTAACAACTTAAAAACAGCCAGAGAAAGAGAACATTTAGTTAAGAACAGTAATTAGTTAAATTTGAGTTGTATTTTGTATTATTTAATTTTTTTGTTTCAATTTCTACTTCTATATCATTACAGTTCAAAAGACTAATAAGTTGCTATGATAATTAAATTTTTAAATGCAAAACAAATCAATTTATGTAAAAAATGAAAAACATTAAATAAAACAAGCAGGTAAAGTGACCTGTTATAATAGTTATAATAGAAATGTATATTTCATTTATGAATTCTTGTATGAGTGATAGTTGCAATTTTGTTTTGTTCTTTTGTTGTTTGTCAATTTTAAATTTAATAATTGTAAAGTAAGTACGAAAACTGCATGCTACTGCTAGAGAGGACTTGTGTATCCTATAGGCCAGGCATATATCATTAATGCTGTGATAACACAAGTGTTCTTCAATGGAAAAAAAAGGCCCCATACTATATGTTGATATGTTGATTTTCCCTTCTGAATGAATATTCTTAATTTGTAGTAAAAGCTGTGTCTCACAGAAGTCCACATCTGACAGTTTACACAAAGAAATCCCCTGTATTTTGTTTGGACTGATGGACATAAGCTCCTACAGTTGAAGCGGCAGTAAAGTGCAGGTTTTCAGGGATGTCAGCGCTTCAGTGTTTCATGAGGGGACCTTTGCTCCGCTGTAATCGGCCCTGCCAGCTGCAGGTCACATTGCTGCTTCATTACTGTTTGCTTGTGGCCCTGTGACCCTCCAGCCTTCATTTGCACCTCGGTGAGGACCACTCCATCACCGTTCAGGGGCCGAGCCTCTGTGGGCCTGACACATACATCACACCACTGACATCATGAGCACTCAGCCAAGCCACCGGTCCTCAAGTATGAGCTGGAGCTAAATCAACCGTAAAGCACTTTTTACTGTAGATTTTGGCTGTTTTTTTTCTTTAATCTTTTTTTTTTGGCTTGGTACAAATGCTATTTTTATTTTTATCTAAAGGTTTTTTGGTTGTTTTTTGCGTTTTTATTTTGTTCGTTGTTGTTTTTTCTTCCTCTGTATCGTCACTTACATTTATTAATGACATTCCGTTTTAGAGTAAGCCCCCAAATGGTTCCGATTTAAAGGTGTCTGTGCACTTTTACATTAACATGTATGTTAATACTTTATAATATATTAGTGTATTTTAGGGTAGTGTTTGCTTTTGAATGAATTGAATAGTTGTACATGCAGCAGCTTTACATACAAAGCTATATAAACTATGACCTCAACACGGTGCTGTGCAAAATGTATATACTACCTGCAATTACATAAAACAATAAATTAGATTACTTAGATTAAATTATAGATTACTAAAAAACTTATTACAAACCTGAAATTAGCTTTTCTCTGAAATATCTTGTCTTCATCTGACTTTGGTACATTTTTGCTCAAATCATAATAGAATATAAAATAATTTGTACCATAAACACTGTTGTCATTACAATAAGGTGCTTTAAGTCCATTTTAATAAATAAAATGTTGGCTAACTGAGCTATATTTTATTTTATGTCCACGCTGTTCCTGCTTATAATTGCAAAGTTAAGTTAATATGCTCATAACTATGTATTATATTCATTCCCAGGTGTTAGTGTTTTGGGCTCATATTCAGTGCCTTTGACTGTCCTCACATACGGATCTGAATGTGTTAGCCGTATGTCGCACCATAACGCAGATTGTAACAAAAGGGTGCCACTGATGGAAAAGTACCTTGATAGATTTCTTAAACTGGACACTTCTCCATCAACTCTGTGTTTCAATTGCATGTCAGAGGAGCCACTTTCACTTAGCGTAGCTGTGCAGACGCTGTTATTTAAAGAAAGCTCATATTGCAGGGTTAAAGTTTGGTGATTGAGGTTTCATGCATGAGACCAAAATATAGGTTCAAAATGAGAATGTTATTTTTGTGTTGTCTGAAGCATAACCCTTTCTTTGTTATTAATTAAACCACAGGGATCAAAATTTGCCCTTTGACCTTACAGATGTTAGAACTTTATTTATTTTGTTAATTTACATGTTTTTTTATGCTTTTTCTTTCTCTATTTTATGCTACATTATACAAAATTCACATTAACTGTGGTGCTTAAAGGTGCTTTTTATAGCTTTTAAACACCAACTACAGTATAAATCCTATATAGAGGTCAAATTTTTACTGCTAACTGTATGTACAGGGTTGATGTCCTATTAAGGATGTGCTGTGGAGGTACAGGAATGTTGAGCAGCATTATGAATGGTGGCTGAAAAACAGGTAACTGTTTTCACACTGGTATTCTTGGTTAAAACCAGGAACCTGAACTGCTAGATCGCATGGGACCCATACATTATTCAAACAGCGTTTTATATTGTGCCCCATCAACTAAGATTGTGCCAGATGCCTTGAAGCATATTTCAAGGCATGTACTGTGTTGTACTGTGGTAAGTGTTAAAAAACATATGTAACCACTTTTAAAGGTGAGAAAGCCTATATTTCTGGGTATAAAGGCATTTTGTAAGGTATAAATGAGTATCAAAGAGACAAAACGAAAGCCATGTTTGATAAAACAAACATTTTTAATTTATTATTAAATGACATAAATAAAACTCACAATGAGCTCAAATACAAATAGATAGTTATGTACAGGTGTTTGTGCAGGGAGGGTCTTTTTGCCCAACAAAACCCTGCCAGGATGCAGAAGGCACTTGTGTCTCTCAGTCTTAGAACATTTATTGCAATCAGAAAAGGCACATTTATACGGAAAACACTGGACGTTAATTTAATCTATTTACACACATTTACACATTTATGTTAGCAGAACCATTTTCTCATCTTTCATCTCATATATTCAAAAATAAAAACTAACATATCAAGGATTCTTCAGTTCAGTTTGGTTGTGAAGAGTATTGGGCAGGTGTATTTATCATGTTGTACTTTTGCAATGAGACTGGTTGGAATTACTAAGAGCAAAAGAAAGTTTGTGATCATGAAGCTATTCTTAGGTTTTTGTTCAGTATAGATGTATGATTGTCTTTCAAGTTCTTTCTTTGCACATCAACTTCCACCTTAACTTTACATCTTGTTTTACATAACAGACTCTGGGATGAATACTATAAGGCTTTTTCCAAAACAGGAGCCATAAGGGATGCTTGCAGGTCTTGTGACAGTTTCCACATCACTCGCAGGGTCTTCTGTGTGTGTCTTTGGTCCTGCACCTGAAGCCTCCAGCTTTCAGACATATTGAAGTTTCATCTGCTGTTCAGTAGCTCTGAGCCACAGGCGCCCAGGACGCAGTCAGCCTGGCGATGGAGCTCTCAAACTGGGCTTCCCCGACTCCAACCTCACTCAGGCTGGGGTCATACATAGAGGAAGGTGAGGACACAGGCAGCGAGGAGGTCAGGCCTGTGTAGGAGGAGCCCCTCAAAAACTGAGAGGTCAGACCACCAGGTATGGAGCCTGAGGCTGAGCCTGAAGGGGTGATGGTGGTGCCAGTTACTGACCATAGGCTGGGGTACTGACTGTGGACGAAGAGGGACAAAAGGTTATAATCTAATAATTCTGGTAGTACTTGATGATGTTTACTGAAAAAGTCAGGGTTCAAAGAAGGACACACAGAAATCATTGGGTCATCCCATCAAGTGTGCCCAGTGTTGAACCAGTCCTTTCCCTTACAGATGCCTTTTATAAACAGATAAAACTAAAAAAATGAAAGGCTCAAGAGGTTTACCTGGAGTTAGATGTAGAGTTGGTGGTGTGGGACAGAGTGCCCATGCCTGTGGAGTTGGGGATCTGAAGAGACCAGCTGTCATGAGTTGGCAAAGCCCCTGAAGAGTTGTCCATGTAGTTGTCTAAAAATTGAGGTTTAGAGCACATTTTAATGCTGATTCTCTTAATCCCCTTTTATTGTCATTCCTGACGAAAATCATTCCAATATGCAGTATATAAGTAGGGGTCTTACTTGTGCTGGAGGTGCGGTGGGGGTAGTGGCTGGGGTACGGGGCTGCTCTGTGGCTCCTCAGGCTGGAGTAG
Organism: Acanthurus lineatus; assembly: GCA_029814665.1. Taxonomy (NCBI): domain Eukaryota; kingdom Metazoa; phylum Chordata; class Actinopteri; order Acanthuriformes; family Acanthuridae; genus Acanthurus; species Acanthurus lineatus. The sequence continues at coordinate 19,157,926 of JAPZDV010000008.1, read as the reverse complement.
CGCTCGCAGTAGGAGCCAGAGGAGTGGCCCGCTGTGCCACTGAACTGAGGAGGGCTGCTGCTGGGGCAGATGGGACTCTGACCTGGGAGGAACCAACCTCCAACTGTGGAGTGAAACAATGAAACTTCAATCATATAACATATTACAGGATAAGCACTGTCACTTTCAACATTTTCCTTTTTTTTTCTATCAAGCAACTTTAAGTTTCTCTACAAATTCTTTGGTGCACAAAACTCCAGTAAAATGTAAGAATAAGTGAAACTCACGCTGAGAGTAGCCAGACTGGCTGTCTGCACTGTGATCAGGGACTTCTTTATGGTCACTCCTGCAATTAAAAACAATATTAGATGCTGCATTGTCATTACACCAACTTAATCATTTGAGAAAATGTTTCAGGTTTGAGTTGTTACCTTTCTTTGGCATCCAAGAAGGCTTTAGCAAAGGGATTGTGCTTTATCTTCAGGGCGGTAATCTGTGAGGAGGCCATGACAGCTGTTAGCATTTTAATCAAAATTCAAAACAAGTCAGTGGTTTCAGGGTCGATGTCGGACAATTACTCCATGTACAACTGACCTCTTCATTTTGATAAGCAGTGACAGCAATGAACTGTGTTTCAGGGAAGGACTGGCTGCTGATCATCTTCTGGATGCCGCCAACCTTCACAATGTGTATCCTCGGCTCATATTTGTGCAGAGAATTCAGCATGATCTACGGGAAAGGTCCACATAATGTTACTTTATGTCATTATAATAAACACCCAGTCCATTATTTTTTTTCTCAGAGCAAAAAAACAATAAAAGTCACATGAAACCAGCAGCGTCTGGTAAAATAACACCATTATCTTGGCTTTCCCTTGATACTGATGATCCACAGCAATTTGTCATTTAGCAAAAAACAAAAAATATTGGAAATAAATGCAAAATTACAGGAGGAAGGAATTTAAATTTCATATTCACTTGTTAATTATAATTATTGTTAAAATTAAGTAATCTTATTGAAGAAATATATCGTTTAGTATGTATTTGTGACCCTTCGGGTTTACCACGTCTCAGCTAAACTAGAGCACGAAGTGAAGTCACCATATTTAAAAGCACTTTGGCGCCTTGATTCTGAAAATTTTACGGTGTCCTCACCTGTCCGCCCCCGTTGAGTTTATTGGAGAGTTTCACTTTGCTGAAGGAAACGGGCGCTTTCATCCAGTGGGCTCCGAAGTTGGGGGAGTCTGGGTGGATGTAGACGCAACTGGGGCTCTGGGGCTCCGGTTTACCACCGGGAACCCACTCCCCGTTCACGTATTTCCACCGGTTGTTGTCCGCGGCCACGAAATCCAGCAGGACCGAATACATGGCGTTTGGGTCCAGGCCGGTGACGCTGGCCCTCAGCACCGGAAACATCCTCCTGGAAAACAACAAGGGTGGCATTTGTAATTTGTAAGTGCATTTTGCCAAGGTTGTATAGAGACAATTTAACATTTATTTAAACTCAGTGACAGAACCAAGTTTAGTTGCCATTTTTAAAAACCTCTCTTGGCCTCCAAGACCTGAGGAGAAGTTTGAGAATTGTCGTTTATGTAAACCCGTTATATACATTAAATAAAAACCTGCTGCACATCTTTTACAATTAATACTGTTTTTCGGACTAACTCTTACTCCTCACATTAAAAAAACACACAAAATGCGTCCGGCCTGTGCGCAAAAGCCACACCTGCTGCTTCGTTGGACATACCTTCCAGTTTTGGTGACAATCATCTCGTTGGTCAACTCTTTGAATTTGATCCATAAGTCTGCATCGTCCAGCGTCAGTTTAATATCCCTCTCGGACGCGTCTCCCTTCTCGCTGCCCTTCTGGAACTCGCTCTCCACGGCGCTGAGGAGATGCTCCAGGCGCTGGTCAGGGTTGGAAGAAGTCATATTTCCAAGCAGTGAAGACAAACTGAAATCCAAGTCGTTTTTTTGCAGGGTCTCACTGACTGTAGGTCAGCCGGTAACAGGTAGAGAAGGCCCGAGTGATATTGATTTGTAAACCCTGAGGCCTCGTCATATAAGGGCCCTCAGGGACCTCATGGGGATGCGGGGCGTGGTTTGCGTGCGTACATCTCTCCTCTCTGACCGGGTTCAACGTCCCCAAACGCCGCCCACACACCAGGTTTAACGTCTCCTTACAGTAAAGCAAATTATTAGAATAATTAAAATCAACTTTTACATTGTAAGCTGATATTTGTTTCCTCTACCAAACTCTACTCCAAAAAATCTACATTTTACGGCCTTTATAGATGCTGAAAGAATGACTTGGCAGTTCAAAATGTTATTTAGGTGAAGTTTAAGACTTATAGTTTTATATCAAAAAATCCTTTTAATCTATTACAACTGATGTCCTACATATTCAAAGCTGTGAGTTCAAACAAAAGAAGGGAAGCGAGGGAAGAGCCGCGTCTTTGAACTCTGTTGTATATTTGCAAATAGTGCTAATCTTTTGTTGTCTCAAATCCACATGGGAGAGGACTTGTGTTTACTGAGTATGGGCCATTAAGGCAGACTCTGTGTTCCTGTTGTGCCAAAGTGTGGACGGCCCACAAGTGATGCCTGGATTTGCATAATGGGCCTGCCTGTCTCCCTCTCAAATATTAAACATTTCAGCTGGTTGAAAGCTGAATGCTCAGTAGAGGGTTTATTATATTTAAATAAAAACAGTAATTTTTTAAAGTTGAGGAAATTTCTGTTTGCCTAATATTGTTTTAACATTCTTACTCTAGAAAACCCTGCTTGGGCTTATATTTGTTAATATATACACTTATATACACTTACACTTAAGGTGGAACTTGTGCCTCAAATCAGTGTGAGATACTTTACAGGACAGAGTTCTCAAAAATCTGTGAATGTTTGCACTAAATGACTTGCTGAATGTGCCGTTTTGCAAAAGATTCTTTGCTCTTTTTACTTAGTCTTTGTTTACTAGTGCAGTGGGTCAGCTTGTTTAGTCATCTGACGTCCTTAAGTACCATTTTGTGTAACTTCTTTTCGTGTGCATCCTTACTTCTTACGCTGCCGTATCTTTCTATTCCACCACATTCCAAGGGGAATTGTTGAACTTAAATAAAGTCCATTTTTATTAAGAGACAAATGTAAGAGTTTACAACCCCACTTTTTTTTTAAAGTTAATAGTGCCCAGGAAGAATTAAATAAAATTATAATTTAAAAAATAACTTGTTAATTTGTCATTTTCAGTAAATAATAACAGTAACATTTTATTTATGAACAGATAGATGACGTACATGTTGTGATGAATTACTTTTTATATGTTAAATTTGTGAAATTTCACCATGTTTTTGGTAGGGGCTCTGTTTTGTATGTATTTATGTTTGTAACTTTGTTTTTTCTGATGGTAAATAAATTTCAAGAAAATATACATTTTACTTAATAGTAAAACACTGTGCAGATTATCATTTGACGGGTTTATAAATGATAATACACTACTAATTGAGCTATCTGACTGTAAATAAAAGTGGATTAAATTAGCTCCACCTTGGCCTGCACAACATTATAGCGCTTATTGTAGAAAAATTTAAAAAAATTGTCCAAATTTTAACCTTTATTGCTTGATTGTAAGTTTTACATCTATATATATATTACTTTACTGTACTTTTAAGTTAAAACACATATCTTGAAATCCTTGCTTTTTCTGCAAGATAGGAACAAATAGCTCTTATCAGCCATGTTACAGTGCACCTTCTTTATAATCAAATGCTCCAGTTTATGAAGCAGGTTTTTTTTGTAGACCCATACTGAAACATTAATCCTTCCCTTTATTTGAAATGCTCAAAACATTCACACTTGGAAATGCATGGCTTTCACTTGCCAAGGACAATATATATCATGTCGTAATCTTTTACAAAGTGGTGTCTCTCTTGTTTTGGGGCAACATGTGAGCACTTCTTCCTTCACCGTGTATTAATACTGAGCTCCCAGCTGTCGAGCCGTCGCCTGGCTTACGGTAGTTCCTTACAATGCTTACATTGTCTCCTCTGAAGGTTTCTTCTGATCTGAGCCTGCCTGTTTTTTTCCCGTCGCCTCTGATTCTACTGTCTGTGATGTACTTGGAATTGAGTAAGGGCTTTGGAGCGTGACTCCTCTTTACTACACCACTTCCTCCAGTTCTACAGAGGCCATAAATGTAAAGGGGTTCTCTCACACCTTTCCATCCCGTATCATTCAGCAGCCTCTTCCTTTTCCCCCTCTGTGTGTGAGTGTGTGAGAGTGTTTTTTAATTTTGGAGGATGAGAGAAAGAGACAGAGAGTGTTAAACAGCGGCTGCATACAAGACACAACCCCCCCCTCCCCAGACTATTCCAGGAGGCTCTGCTTACACTGACAGAGAGCTGCCTCGTAACTCCAAATTAGGATGTAATTCAGCAAACAAGTCAGGGGTCAATCATCTGCAGCTGCAGCAACAAAACAATCTTTTGGCCGAACTTCAGCTCTGTGCCGTGGTTGTCAGGTGTTGCCAAGAGAGAAGTACTAAGTACAAAATATCCTCACAGTTTGACTGACAGGCGGAGTCCAAATTAAAGCTAAAGGAGGAGCATCTCAATCCCACACGGTGAGCGAATGTCTGCTCTGAAATATGAAGTTTACTCGAAAATACACCAGAGGTTTCCCACAACTTTTTTTCCCCTCATACACACACTGCTGCTGCTGCTGCTGCTGCCCAGCGAGCTGAGGGTTAACCGCAGCAGGCCCTGCTCTGGCATCGGCACACACTCACCTAGGTGAGAAATATTGCAGAGGTCTGGTGCTTCACAAAGGGACAGTTATAACGATGCATATTTTCCAGAGGACTTTGCTGGGCTAAATAAGTAAACACGAGGGAGGCGGATGAGTCAGTTCTGGGAACGAAAAAAAACCACTCACACACACATGTTCAAATACACTCACAATTTTTATCCATGAATTATGACATAAGTTGATTAAAGTACATAACAGCTCAAAAACTTATGCTCCTTCTTTACTGAAAAGGACCAGATAAAAACCCAAAGTCACACAATACTTCTCATAATAAAGCTTGGTCTGTTCTTATATGTTTGTGGTCATGATGTGACATTTTTTGTGTGTTATCTGTTGTATGTTCTCAGTCAGGTTAAAAACAGATAAGAACATTAAATATAAAAATACATAAAAGCATATGTATGTGTGTAAATAAAATATATATGTAAAATGAAAGAGAAAAATTTGATTTTGATTTTTTTATTAGTCTTTGAAAATAAAAAAATACAACAAAACCAATGTATTAATGTAAATGACATCAACAAATGCATAAATAAGTTTTCCTCTCCATGCATACTCTTGTTTTTTAGTTATTTAGGTACATTAGTAAAAAAAAGTATCAAAGAACTAATTATTTATTTTATTGGTGCTGAAAGGTGTTCAAAATGTTTTAATGTTGTAGTTATTGGAACAAACACATACTCTTTTGCCAGTTTAAATATTAAAATACTTTTTATTCTGTTTAAATATCCTATGTCTCGATCTAGAGCAGTCAGATATATTTAGTGTAATAATTTCAGTTTTAGAATTCACAAATATAAAGTTGCCTCTAAAGACAGAAAGAGCTGCAAGTGGAGCAACTACCAGCCAACACTTCCTCACCTCCCAAAGTAAGTCTAGAGGTAAATACTTAGGAGTCCCCAACACACACACACACACACACACACACACACACATGCAGAGCCCCAGCCCTCCCAGATGTGGATTGAGCCCTGAGCTTCGTCTGTCACTTTTGCGTTTCCACTTCAAGTTCAGGAAATCTAAACTTTCCTCTTCTAATCACCCGTCCCTTTGAAAGGGATAAAAAGAATTAGTGGGGACAGTAATTGCCCCCCCTCAACCCCCACTGGCCCTAATCTAGATGCCCTACAGTAGACCTTGAGACCTTTGGCATGCTAATGGAAGGCTCAGCTTTGACACTCCAGGGACCGACCCAGCCGCTGCTGCAGAGGGAGAGCTGGGGAGGAGACCGCAGGAGGACGGTCTGCCAAGTCAGCATTAAGCCTTTTTAAAATGACCCTTAAATGAAGACACAGCTTCCATGTGGAAGACTGTTAAACTGTAGCAACATTTGCTGATAAAGATTTAAACATCATGTCAGGATTTGAAACATTCAGGTATGATGATAAATGAGAGAATTTTTAAAAACAACCCCATTAAAAGTTTTTCCATTGGCCATTTTATACTTGAAAAAACATTCAAAACTGCATCAATAAAACTCTGTCGTTAGGTCTGACATTTTATTTATGTCTAAAAACATTTTTTTTCTTCTTCAAAGAAACAAAAACAGAAGCTTGATTTATCTTGGATGATGTTACAATTGGTCAGATCAGAGCAGAATCAATGAAAGTTTCTTGTAAAGGGAAATCCTTTCTGTGAAAGAAGAAGAGGGAAAGAACAGAAATGAGTCACTGTTTTTAATAATTTAGTGTTTACACTCATTTTTGTGATAACTTTGGTAATAAGCACAGCAGTCTTTGTTGTTCTCCTGACTTTATGCTGCTCAAGACCCACTGGAGAAATAATTTAGTGAGAGTTGATGCTCCAGCTTGGAAAAAGTTACAGTGGAAATTTTCTGTTTTAACTTGGACTTGTACAAAAGCACGAAAAGGTAAAAGTTTTTTCATTTTTTTAATAAAATTGGTGGAATAAAATTATTACTATAAAATTAAATTATTGTTATAAAATTAAGGCTGTTCTTACAGAACAAATGCATAATCATATAGAGTGATCCTTTATTTTCTATTATTTATACTTATATATATTTCTATTTTATATTAATGTTATATAATTTCTATTATATAATTTCTATTTCTATTTTATATATTATATATTAAACATTGCTGAGCAGAAAAATGGATAATTAATAAATTAAAATACTCAAGTTAATACAAATGCCCTCTAGTTATTCTTAATTGGCTCTTAAGAAACTGTTTTCTCCTTCATCAATAAGTCAGAAAGAGTTTTCTGGAGCACCCAAAAAAGCAAAAATGCTGCTTAAAAAATTTTTTAAAAGTGCAAAAATTGAACACAGTTAACACAGAGCAAGAGATGATCAACAAACTGTGTTAATACATGTAAGTTTGTACCATACAGACTCAGAGTACGGAGAGTGCAAAGAATGCTTAAAAAAGACTTTTCAGATTATAAATGACTCTATGCGCAGAGGTGAGTCAGCATGCATCCATCAAGGGTGCAGAACATGTTATTACTCTCCACTATATTAAAACTCTGGTTGTTGTTGTTTTCCTAATACATGCCTTCAGCTCTCTATATACTGTTTGTATCTAATGTAAAATATCGTTAAAAATAAAGCAAAACTGAAAAGTGAAACGAAGGGAAAGTATAAAGATTTATACCATATTCTGCTGTAATAAGTCACAACTGCAAAGTTTCTATTTTGAAGTGTTTCATTAAATTCTAATAGAAATACGCAGCAGATTTGGATTGATCTTTATTATACTTACTAATCATCATATGAAAACTTCTTCAACTTTACAACAGCAGCCTGACAGAGTGCCAGTAATGATAACAACTGATTGTGCATGCGCTCTGTGTGTGTTATTTGTCCTCAGAGGTTTCAGACAGCTCAGTGTTGCTTACAAATATTGATTCATATAGGTTATAATCAATACTGTGCTGTATACAGACATAAAAACACAGAAAAACATTGTCATTAATTTATGGTTTTTCCACTCTGGTAGACAGTGAAGTTGTGTTTTCTTCCTCCCAGGTTTGTTTTCGCCTGTTTCCTCTTTTTTTTCCACTGCCATCGGTGTTGCCTGATGTAAATATGAGCAGCTGAGGCCAGCAGACACCAGTGTGTGAGAAAACACTGTTAAATCTCTCTGCTGCAGCCCTTAGCTGTGTGCACATGCACCCACACATGCACACACACACACACACACGCACACACACACACACACACATTTCAGGAGCAGGGCCTGTGGAGTGAGCTCACACTTCAGCCTATCTCTTTCTGACGTGAAGAGGGATCAGCCCGAGCTGTGCTGGGAAGCTGTGAAGGACATTAGCAAATATTAGCAGATATTAATCACAACTTTGGGCTGGATCATCACAACCGGGCCCCGCTGTCTGCTCAGGAAGTCCTTTCAGAACCACCTCAGTGTCTGCTACAGGACGCTCTCCCTCTCCCTGAGCTCTGAGCTGGGTGGCTGAGTATTTTTAGTGGGAGAGTTGAATAGGCAGAGGGGAGATCAAAAGGAGCAAGGCCAGTTTCCACTGACAAACAGTAAGTGTTAAAGACAGAGGATTAATGATAGGTGCAGCCAGGAACATTATTTACCCAGAGTCAGAGGATGTGTGACTTCAGAGCTCATCACCCTCTTCCTCTGGCGGCACTTCCTCTCTCTGTAAATGCACAATTAAAATGAGATGTTCACACAACTCGCTGTCACCTTCCAATGCAAGGCCAATCAGCCGTCAGCACCACACTGTTTGTCAAATAATATAGAAATAATGACACCATAATATGGATGATTGGTAATAGCACCTTACACACACACAATATATAAGCAATCTGTAAATCTAAGTTAGAAAGGATGTAATGGCTTAAAAAGTAAGAGTTTGGGACAAAACAGTAAGTGCTGTTTTTTGACAGGTGCAAGTGTTGGATGTTAGAATATGCACCTAATGTTGTCGCTGCAGCTGCAATACACAAAGTTTTCTATTTACACCGATGGATGCCGACATGAGACACGAGAGGAGTCTGTAGTGTCACAGGATACTGACAGGAGAGGAAAGGAAGAGACACTTTGCCCCAGTTTGGTCATCAAAATTTTATATATATTATTATTATTTTTATTTTATTTTATTTTATTTTTATCATCCTCCAAGTTCCATTTTTTTTTACCTTTTAATCTTATGAGTGAGTAGCTAAAGCCTTATGCTCAAGCCTTATGAAAAAACTTTATTCAAAACAAGGAAAGATGTCACAGAACACTTTAGCTGTGATGCATACTCAAACTGGGATATTAAAAAATGGTT
>JAPZDV010000008.1:19033017-19148779 GCA_029814665.1 Acanthurus lineatus | reverse complement strand
GACACGAGATGAGTCTGTAGTGTCACAGGATACTGACAGGAGAGGAAAGGAAGATACACTTTGCCCCAGTTTTGTCTTCAAAATTTTATATATATTATTATTTTTTTTATTTTATTTTATTTTATTTGTATCATCCTCCAAGTTACATTTTTTTTGCCTCTCAATCTTATGAGTGAGTAGCTAAAAAATCTTCAAGCCTTATGAAAATACTTTATTCAAAACAAGGAAAGATGACCAAGGACACTTTAGCTGTGATGCATACTCAAACTGGGCTATTAAAAAATTATCTTAAATACCATGCTCGTTATAAATAAATGAAGAGACACTGTAAAATTATGTAAAATTTAAATTATCCAACCTTTTTCTTACTCCTGCTATAATGCAGAATGCATTGATGTCTACTGTCACATTTGAGAATTTTTTCACAGAACATGATGATCATCATTTAGCAACCAATCCTAATCATAATACACTGGATATTTGCAGATACTATTGTACCTGTAAAAGAGCAAAATAAACAAATTCAAGAGCAGTACAAACAAGGAAAAACTATATAAATTTGACTTAAATACAGCAGTAAACAGTATGATTATTCCAACGGGAATTTATAAAATTTATTAAAAAGTTGTCTGCCCATTATAGTCATGTAGGACCACTGCTGCTCTCTCTATAGATACTCAATCTAAAAAGTCTTGAAGTCATTACTTGTAACTTTTTATACTTTTAACCAAAAAATACACACTGCTTGGCATCCGTAGTGTATCTGTGTTGAATATACACATCCACTCCCAGTGACAGAATGGTTACAGTTTTCTGTCTAAGTTTATAGTTCATATCGGGCAGTTGTGATGTCACTAAATCCTGCTCCTAAGTCCGCCTGTTAAACTGAGATTTAATGGCAGCTCAGAAAAGCATTCAGCTCTCAGCAGCTGAATGTGAAAAAACTGTGCAAACTTTTCATTCATTGTTATTTGGGGGGGTTAATATAGAGCCTATTGTGTATGTGAATTGCTGTAAATTTCAATGTTTTTCCCTGCATGTACTGTGTATGTTCATCCTTGTGTGAAATCCCTCTTTGAGAAATAGTTTTTGATCACAGAGAGACCACATAGTTAATGAGGACATTGAGTACAACTAAAAGTGGAAATGGTGTTATCCAGTTGTTGCAGTATTCTTTTCAAAATGGAGCCAAAAAATAAAAGCTTTTCTGTCTCTTACGCTCACACAGCCTCTCCATGTCTGTGAAGGTTCTCAGCCGTCCAGGTCATGGCTGTCCACAGAATGTTATATCTAGTGCAACTCAGTTTTGTTAGAGGAACCTGAAAATGTTTTCCTCTCATCTCAGGGGCTTCGGATGAGAGCTGAAATTTTTCCATGTACATACAGCAAAGTCCAGTAGCTCCAGATCCAACCCACTTAGGACTGCTGTTCACTGTTTTCACGCTACTTTTCCAGCAGAAAGAGTTCAGATGTGTAGATTATTCAGAGTAACTGGGACACTGTCATCATGTGGTAATGTAACTTGCTGCTGAGTGCTTCAAAAGTTACTTTTTTTAGTTCTGTGAGCAGCAAAGAAGAAATCCCGTTCAACATCACTGTGTTATGTGTTTTGGCCATAACTCCGTATATGATGCTGCTGCAAACTGCAGCCTTTTCTCCTGCTTTACCCATAAAACCCCTCTTCTATGTGTATCGGTGTTCTCTTTTAACCATCTCATTCTTGTTTGGCCACAGTTTTAAGGTAACACTCATTTCCTGCTCTGACGGAAGCATCGCTGCGTGGGAGCCCTGGCAGGCAGCTTTACCTCTACGGGTGTCCAGGGGCCCCAGCGAGGCCGCCAGCGTCTGCCTGCAGAGTCTAGAGGCCAGGCACAACTATAGGAAAGAGAAGGGGGGTGTCTGCACCGTAAACTGGAGGGGGGGTAAACAAAGGGGCCGGGCTGCTTTTACTGCCTTCCCACGCCAGGCAGCAGCAGCAGCTGACTGGAAAGTGTTACCTGGAATATGCCCCCCTCCACCCCCACCCCCCACAACCCCTGCACTAGCACACAGCCAATCTGAATGCAGGCGCAGCAACCCAGGTGTACAAACAGCAAACAGTGGGGCCACATCAAAGGGTCTCATTAAAAGACAATAGATGCAGCTCTCCTCCTCATCTCCCCTGCCTCCCCCCAGGGCCTGCCAGGGCCTCTGCCACAACACACACACACACACACTGCATCCCACCTGAGACCAGCACACTGCCCCCTTCTGTCCAGTGTGGAGGTGAGGTGGGACGATCTCAGCTTCATCCAGGATCCCATCCCTTCACTGCAAGAACAGACAGGAGGAATATTACAGTTTGTCTGGAGCATCAGCGTGTCAATTCAACATCACAGCAAACGTAAAGACGGCTGTAATTCACTGATTTATGTTTATGGAAAACTGTTGTGGTACAATCAGGTTCATCTCATCAACATTTGTATAACATCCCAGTGCAGTGGCATCAGGTCATAACACTGACAGTTGGTGATGCATATTTTCACTACAAACATTTTCATCGATCAGATTAATGTTCAGAGCCTGATGCATCTTGTTTCCCTTCGCCACAGAGCTCAAACAGGAACATGTGCTTACAATACAAAGAAGACTTTCCAATTTGTGTTAGTCTTTTGGTGAAAATAGTTGTTGAAACTGAACAATTCCCCCCTTTTACAGCTATGTCAGCTCAGCACCACGGTGCCTGCTGTTAACAAAAAACGTCTAAACCTTTTTTTGAAAACAAACTATAATTGTAACCTGTTTTTAAAGAGCTGCGTCTTCAGTTAGAACAAATAAGTTGCCCGTTCTTACAAACCACCTGCACTTTAAACAAGAGCCTACTTTATCTTTTTTTTTTTTTACCTCTACTACAATACTTTAGCCATTTAAATGTATCTTTTTACCATATAAGGTACACATTGGTTTCTATTTATTTTAGTATGAACATCAGTTAGTTCACTTATGACACTGATTTGTAATCTGGAGCACTGAGTATTTAGTGTTGATTAAATTAGTTAAGTTTAAATTAAAGCATTAATTTACACTTACAGTGTTGTTGTGAGGTAATGCAGCACAGACTCTTCATTCAAGATTCACCAAATGGTTTTGCTGGTAAATAACTGAAAACCAATGGCTGCATAGAACAAGGGAAGAAATGCATCCAAAACTGTGTAGCATGAATATGAACTGCTCAAAATGCTCATATCTTCCAATTTTTAGCTGTTGATTTTATTAATGCATTTCCTTTCTCTTGTTTTTTTAATAATTTTTGAAAATAACTGTTCTTCATGATAAAACTACCTGCTTTTTATAGAATAAACATGTATAATGATAAAACACCAAATGTAGAGCTCTATTCTTTAATTTGATCACTTAGGTCACCTTCCAAATATTGGCCACAATGAACAATGAGTATCTCTCTCAGCTGTCAGTGCAGAGATGTGACAGATGTGCAGCTGACGGTAAACACACAGGAAGTTAATGCACTTCAAATAAAGTTGATGATTATTATTAATAAAATTTATCTCTGAGCACTCAGCGATAATTACAGGGAAACATCTTCAAAGCCGAAACAAAAATCGATTGCAGCACTGCATCTGCCTCACAGTACGTCTCTGATGTAAGCGCTGAATTTAAAAATTGGGTCACTAAAGTTGCCAGTGAAATGCTAAGGATTACTTTCACCGTCATTAGATGTGAAACCCAGGCAGACGTCATCAGCCATCCCTGCAAAAAAAAGGCTAAAAACACATACACACACACACATCTTAAAGCAGCACCCTAAAAGCCTGCGATGTGCCGTTAGATGTGAGCTGGCCTGGGAAAAGCCTATCTGGACTCCGCAGACAGCAGCAGCCTCCAGCTTTGATGGGGAAGCCTCTTTGTAGTTGGCCTGGAGATGGCTTGTTAGTCAGTAAAAGTGAGGGCTAAATGGCTCCCTAACAGGAAGCAGTTTACACGGTGACGCTCAACCTGCCTGTGGCCCTCTATTGTCCCGAGCCCCATGTCCCACTTCATTACCATTTCCATAAGAAAGGAACAGTAATTGCCCCTTTTCTTCTGCTGCCCCTTCATCTTAGAGTGTCTCCTCTTTTTTTTACCCCCCCTTCCTTCTTCTCTGCTCAGTCCTTCTCTATCTGTCCATCCTCTGAGAGGTGCATTCAAACGGACTGGGAAATACTTCATTTCATGCACTTTATGAGCAGCAAGTATTGTATGTAGCTAATCTAAGAGTGTAGAAACCCAACTCTTTTTTTTTCATTTTCTCAACTTTTTTTTAAAGTACATCCTTAAAATATTAGAAGAAAAGGGGGTTAATTAATCATTCTTGCACAAAAGACATTAGCAAAGTCCTCCTACCTTCCAAAACCAAAAGGTCCGAAGTATCAGAGCAGTGTTTGTGCTGGAGATGACCTGAGACTCTCCTGACCTTTGACCTGACCTTAGATTGAGGATATGTCTGCTTAGGGGACTGACTGATGAGTGCAGAGAATCTTTAGCCCTTTTGACACAGAGATCCCACAATACTGCCAAAAAGAGGACTCGTCTTTACACCAGCTTTGCTTTGCAACACTGAACCAAAGATGGCGGCATGATGCTGCTGCAAATTTGTGATTTTGAAAGCAAAAGAGGCACGATGTGTCTACTGCAAGGTTTATATAAATGTCCAGCAGCCTCTCCTAAACAGTAATAATGGCCTAATATTACCACTCGTTTGCCGTCCTTGCTTGAAGGGTGAGGAGTTTTGGATGCCCTTGTCTCTTCAGTTGGCAGACGTTTTTGTCTGCTCGTTTTCCTCTTCTCTAAGTTAGCTGATAACCACTGCTGGCTGCTTTTGGAATCTTCTGTTAATGCAAAGGTAAAATGTCATCAAAACTTTGCACCTCTGTCAAGTCACTGGCTACATTTTTTATTTAACACAGAGGTTGATTCAATCTATTACTGCTTCAGCTACCAGCTTTAAGGTGGAACAACACTGAGCCCCCATTCCATTTCATAAAAACAGCAAGGTGGAAAAATTGCTAAATAGTCTTGCCATGAACAGGCTCTATAAATTCAATTTACTACCATCTCATATTGACCCTAGTTTTAGCGTATTTGTATTTAATATATTCTGCATTGATTGTGGTCTTCCTATTATTAAACATGTGATTTAAGCACAATTTCACACTGCTGAAATACAATGTATTTCTACTGAATTCTTCTGTAAAACTACCATGAACTTATGTTTAAATGAATGCATTTTTATATGTGATGTGTACTGCTACTGAATACATTCTATATATTACAGGTCCAGAAAAAAAATAATCCTATTTGCTAAATTTGTCTCTGCCTTGATAAAAGCATTTATTTAAATAACATCTACTTTTCAATAGCTTGGGTAAAAAAGCCTTGTTTACAGCTTGTGTATATATGTAATGCATTTTTCAGACAAACCAACAAGTTTTTAAAGTGTTTATTTAGATCAAATTAATTAGTTTTTTAAAAACAGAGAGAAAACTCCTTTGGTTTCTGTGAAAATTTCTAGGTAAGAAAATAATGTATGTTTTGTCTTTGCACAGTTACAAATTAAATATGTAGTTTTCTCTGTGTACTCTTATCTGGAAAGTAAATATGTAAATAAGCCATTTTAAGGAAAGTTTTCTGTTAACAATTTCTTATTTTAAGAATTTATCACCTGTCTATACACACCTCTGTATGTGTTGTCTGTCTCAAGGAATATTAGGGAACACTAATGGCTCCTGTGGAGAAACCAGATCATTGCTGTAAGTAGTCCAGCTAGGAAACAGACTATGATTCTAAATATAACAGACTGGGATTTTCAACAAAACTATTCTCCACAGACTTTTTAAACAGTTATTTATAATATGTAACAATAACAAATAAAATATGTGTGAAAGTGTACAATAACCTTAGAAATCTGATTAAATAAGCAAATGCAGACCCATTACAAGACATTACACAGATTTTGAGACTAATACAACTATCTAGCAAAGTGGAGACATATCAGAATCTGGAATCAACACTTGAGACACAGGGCCAGAGAGGATACACACACTCTTACACTTTCACACTGTGTCCCATCACAGGCCTTTGTTGCCTCACTTTGAACTTCCAAGGTGACAAAAGGTAAATGCAGCGACAACAGAATGAATCTATGCGGGGAGAACGATCGACAGCCTCCGTGCGTCAGTAATCCTATCAGCAGCAGCGTGGATACATGCAAACAACTAAAGTCAAACACGTTGCTTCACACACACGCCTGGTAGGATGCCTGGACCCTGCTGATGTCTCCCCAGCTGACACTATAAGCCAGTTGATTTTAAAGGCTGGAATTATATTTGCAAGTTATACCTGAACTCAAATGATTTTATATATTTATATACATTATTTGCGTGGGTGTTGAGATGCTTGAGATTTTTCCTCACTGGCGAAAAGTTCTGGGCGAAACACTCCTGTCTCCCTGGTTTCCTGTGGCCCTCCATGGGAACGCTGCAGGTAGAGCTGCTGTCAAGGGAAGGGGAGGGCCACAGGACCCCCTTGGTGAGGTGAACTGTTTTAATCATGGCCCCATGTGGACCCCAACAAAAGAGCTAAGTTGGAATCACCGTCTGCTCTTTTGTTGTAGGGGGAGCCACAGAGGCTGGGAGTGGGCTACAGGCTCAGTCCCTGCTCCCCTCACCACAGCAGGCCTCCTGTTTATTTGCCTTGGAGATTGTTTTATCCCAGGTGACAGTAAAGGTAGCAGGTTCCCAGGATGATATATTGCACTGTAATCGTTTTTACCAGTCAGCCAGCTATGGTTGTCAACAAAGCTGCTGTAAGGAGACACACACACACACGCAAACACTGACGTGCTCCACAGCTGGTAAAGTTAAGACCTTCATTACTTCACATGAAGCCAATTCTAAAAAACAAATATTCCAGTTTTTATTATACAAGCACGCAGCTCCTTTTCAGTAATCAATTCAGCTCGATTCAGTAAGAATTTACAAGCAATATGAATTCAGATGTAATTCATATCTCACACCGATAGTTCAACTGTATATATTGTGGCTACAACCTTACAGATGTTTACAGATATCTAATGCTTCTCAATACAAACTATTTACTTTAATAGTACTTATATAAATATTAAGTTTATAGTCCATGCAATTAATCAATAGCATCACTTTAAATCATTTTTGTACCTTGATCTATAATCAAGGTACACTTGTAGGTCAGTCATGATTACAGATTTTAGCTTTATGTTTATGGCCTAAAGCATTTTTGATAACAATATTAATGTGATATCCATTGAAAATTTGAAGGAAGCTATAATTTAAATTCCCTTGGGATGTAAATGAGTAGTGTATTGAGATTCTGTGACTGTGACAGTACAAAAGTACACAAAAGTTATTACACTGATAAAGAAAGAGCAGAAAGTAGTGAAAATGGTTTAGGAGGTACTCATTTTTAATCCATCACAGCCAACCATCAATCCACCTATTAGTTTTTTCTGGAAATTTCAACCGAAGACTTTTTTTTTTTACACTGAGACTGGAGCAAAACTACAGTCTAGGTCCCATGATGGCATCCAAGCCATCCCCATGACAACTAAGCAAAGGTGTGATAAAAGCTCTGGAAAAGTGAGCTTTTTGTCAAACTGTTTTCTCCCAGTTACATTAAATTTCACACTCAATAAAGCTATTATTTAGTAAAATAATCACATTGACAGGTTCATTCAAAATCAAAATGCCCCGAAGCTCAGAGCCTTCAGTAGCTTTTGGGTTGGATTAATATTTCAGTTCTAATTTTCAACACTTAACTAAAGCTGTACAATTATTTATTAAATAATTTCTCACATTGAATATGCTGTGTTTTTTTTATATTGCATACACATGAGATGAAAATATTTTAGTAAACTTGATTTAAATTTTTTAAATCTACATTTTAACTGTAACACATTTAAACACAAAAGAAACACTCCAATGCAACAGTGCTTCATTGCATCAGCATGAGATCAGTGAAATTATCCAGATGAAGCACCTTATTTGTATCGATC
Organism: Acanthurus lineatus; assembly: GCA_029814665.1. Taxonomy (NCBI): domain Eukaryota; kingdom Metazoa; phylum Chordata; class Actinopteri; order Acanthuriformes; family Acanthuridae; genus Acanthurus; species Acanthurus lineatus. Next base: position 19,140,714 of record JAPZDV010000008.1, on the reverse strand, counting down.
ACTGGGCCCCTACAGATGAGGACACAGTCGCTCCTGTCACTCCTCTGCTGCTTTTAAGAGACACAGCTGCCAACACTCTTTCGACGTTTGGTGACATTTTCATTGATCCTCGCAGTGATCTCTGGCTAAATGCCCCCCTGGTGTTTATGACAGAAGAGGATGGAGAGGAAAACATCTGTACAAATGAAGGGTTAGAATAGGAAACTCTGCTATGAGCTCCAGTTTAGCTCTCTGGGGAGTTTTAAGTAAGGTGTCTAATCATACACTGTTTTGGTGGCTGCTGTTTCCTGTGACATAATCCTTATTTGCAGTTGGTTGGCCTCCTGAGTTTTTGCTTCATCCACATTGGCCGGTCTTTAAATAATGCATGGTCCCCCTCTGGTGGCCACAATAGTTACCACTCTTTCCTGTGGAGTGCTGGAAGTAATCTTCATGCATCAGCCTTGCACTATGTTGGATATATTAATGTAATCTTTTCCAAATGTGAATCCAAAACAGTGCACAATGTTGCTTTTCCAACAGCATGCATAAGACTGATGATGAATAAGCCACAAATCATATAGAGAGGTGACAAAAATGCATGTGTCTCTGTAGTTTCACTTTTCCGGGCCTGCTTTTGTTGCCATGAATATTACGCTGAGAATCAAATTACAGGCACAAGCTTTGTGAATGATTGATATGATGCAACAGCATGCAGTAAAAATGACTATGGGATGTTTTATTCATGAGAGGTTAGATAAACAATAAAAATCTGGGCTGAAACGTGAACACCCACAGAACAATAGATTCATGAGAACGGCAAACACATTAGACTGTTGTATAATCGTTCGTTCATGGTGTTATCACTTGAAAATGTATAAATTTTTCCTGGTCTGAATGTAATTTAAATTCTGATGTCAGCAGCAGCGGGCAAAATATGTCTTCGTCTCTGCTTTGAAGATCTACACTTCAGAGAGGAACATTTTTTAATACTCCTCATCAAACTTTATGGAATTTATATAAGTGCGTTTGCATTCAGGTTGGACTTTTCGTCTCCTCTGCTTTTTGATTTGGACATTTTCATTTATGCCAGTGTCTTTCACTCTTTCCAAACCATGACAAACAGATGCATTAGCTCCCTAATTGCTGAGATTACCAATGAGATGCCTTATGGGTTACCAGGGTTGCCTCCTAGAAATGAAAGCCCCGGCCAATTTGCATTGGAGGTAATTGAATCGCCTGCAGTAAGGGAGAGAGGAGACGTGCCACGCATCACAGCCCAATTGGCTTCTCTGAGAGTGTGGCATGAAAAGCCATTTTCAAGCACTGAATGCCAAGGGTTTGCTCTCTCATTCATGTAGAGTCCACTTCTCGCAGCTTTTCCCATCCACTCCAGTGTTTCTCCGGTCCGCTTGATGGCTGCTGAATGAGGGTTACATTTGGGGGCCCTCGCACTTATAGGGAAATGACCAATCACTCCCTCATCTGGAAATCCTGAGAACAGTCAGGGGAGAGAGGGGGAGACATGACAATCTGTGGGAACGTGGAATAAGATGAACTAGTGCTGTACAATGCTCTAAAGCAGGGCTGAGAAATGCTTTGGGACAGTGGTGAGATGTAAATGTCGTATGTTATTAACATGTGCAAACTGAATGCACTGATGAGGTGAATAATCTCTACACAGCTACACACTCGGCACCACGGACAGTTGCATCCCTGTTAAAGTGAATATGACACACTTTTTATGTAGGAACCCTTTTTGCTGGAAGTAATGTGTTCTCTGAATGTAATTTATTGACAGTTTGATACAATGAAATACATTTTGCACTCATTCCGCCTATGTTATTTCTTTCTTTTGCTCATTCGCATGTTTTGTTTCCTTTTGTCTTTGCAGCATTTTTAACATGGTGATGTAATAGTCTGAGAATAGCTGTCATACTCTTGATCCAACCATATTATTTAGTGTGCTCTGCCAACTATCTGGTCAAAAGTATGTGGACACACATCTATACATGCTGTCAATTCAGGGTTATTTTTAATGTCTTCATTTATTTATTTGCTTAAATGCGTCCCAATTCAATTAAATTTTAATGCTAAAGCATATGCTGATATTTGAGATAAGAGTGCGCCTCCAAATTTATGATACTGCAACAGTGCCTGCAGAGAGCCCATATACCATTCTTCAAAGAGTCACACTAAAGGACGCTTAACAGCCAACTTGGGAGTAAATATGTTTGCAATAAGTCTGCCCTCAACAGAAACATCATATTAGAGAGTTGAGTTTACCCTACAGCTGCTATATTGTTATGCCTCTAAAAATAATTCAAATTTCTCTAAATGACAGGTCATTCTGCAACGTAGGTGGGCAGACATTAAAGGTATAAGCAAAGTGACTACAGATATATTCAATACCCGCTTAATTCTTGTCGTTTTTGCTCCATATATGCAAAAAAGGAAAAACTAAATGTGTTGTAATATCCTGAATGTTCAAATCACGTGTAAATGTTCTAAGCTAAAACTCCCCTGAAGAATTCTCATTACTTTAGTTAGAATACTCGTCCTTACCCAGGACTCCGTCACTAGCTCAAAGGGTGAATGCTCACATGTGTGTCTGAAGATCAACTTTAACCAGGAGAGCACTGCAGCTTTCTTAAATGTAGGAAATTGAATTTGCTTTCAAACAGCTGGAAAAAAAATGGATGCTGACCTTAACCCCAGCCAAAACTTACAGGTTAATCTACTGTAGAACACCTGACTGAGAGCTGGAGCTGCAGCCTTTTACAACAGCAGGTTAATGACCATGGTTTTGGAGAGTGAAATGTTTCAGTTGTCCACAAACTTTTGAACATGTAGTTTAAACCCCATTAGCTGTCTCTTTATTAATAATCAATCTTTGCATTTTACATCTTTTTCTGCAGGGCCCCAGTTTCACTCTGTAATCACTGAGTTTCCTTTCATCACATATATGTTTCATGGGGTCATTTACTGCATATGGATACGTCTGCGGTGATGATACAGCGCAAACTGAAATAAATGAAACCTTTCATTCCGACGGCATCACCGTAATGAAAGTGATGTGACAGTCAAAACAATATTAATTTTCTGCACTGTATGTATCATCCTGAAGCCTGTCAGCATGGAAGGACAACAGACGAGGGTCTCTATCCTTTTCATTTGCTGCCTCTGCATCTCTATTGTCATTAGAGCACAGAAAAGGGAAACACACTCCACTCTTATTTATTTTTAGTCCCGGCCTCAAATGGGAATGAGGCCGATTACACTTCCAAGATTGACAATTTTATGCTGCCAAATTAAAAGAACCCTGTGAATTAGTGAGATAATTGCATGCAATCTCCCTTTAATGGGCCTGTCAGTGATTACTGGCTGCCTCGACCAACCCTATCAGTGGCAGGGGAGGGGAGTGTGCTGAAATGAAATGTCAATCATATTAGAATAAATGAGTAAATTAGCGCAAGTAGCTCATTGTCAGAGCGAATCAGTCCTAACGTGCCACCCTCCTACCCACAGCGGGGACTGACACCGTGAGGAAGGGAGGATGAAGAGGACGAAAACAGAAAGAGAGAGAGAGAGGGAAAAGAAGGAGGGAGGGAGGAGTAAGAGAGACAAAGAAATTATATGTGAGCACATGGCGCTGACAGCTTATGAGATGTACAATTATTATCTTCAATTGGTGAAGCGCAGCGTCGTGGCAAAGAACAGTCGACAATCATTTCTCTTCATCTTCTCTTGTGTTTTGTTCGTTGGGTGGATGTTGTCTACTGCCAGCTGCAGCGTTTGCGGCCTTCACAGCAGCATTACTGAAGAGGAAGAAATTTAAGGAAGTTCTTGAAGAGGGCTTTCAAGTGCAGTTCCCCAATATTTGCTTTAGATTAGTCTCTTCTCTTACAGACCTCTCTTTGTTTGACACAGAGGAATTTTCCCAAACACCATCTTACCTCACAATCACAGTGTAAACATGAATAAAAGAGGAGCTTTCCTCTCTCACTGCAGCTCATAGAACTTTCACAATGATGTTTTACTTTAAGTAACTTACTTCCTTTCTGCATTTTGACTATGAGCTTATTTAGGCTTAGTCATGACTCTCACTTCTGTTTTTTAGCAAAGCCTGAAACATTTTGCAATAACAGTAAATCCACCTGTGCTCATGCATTTTCTGATATGTGTGTTTTGCCCAATTGAGGCTCAGGATTTCTGACAACTACAATATGTTATCTCCTATTTGTAGAAAAGAACTACAGGGGGCCGTAAAGCCACATCATCGGCAGTTATAACTACATAAAATCTCATTTTATTTGAACAGGGTTATTCACAACAGCTACAAAATACAAAACACAATAAAAGTAGCAAACTTACACCTTTTATCTGGTCTGATGTGAGATGGTGGATGCATCCAGAGATCTAGAGATCATGCTGCCATTTGCCTTACAAAAGCCTTTTCCCCAGAGACAGTTATTTTTAAAAAAAAAACACATATCTGGACATCTCCAACTGCAAACACAATCAATTATTGATCATGGTGTCATGCGTTCCTATACTGTCAGGGTTTTGCTTTTTTGTTTAACATTCCCAGAGCCTGTTCTAGACTCTATTTTATTTTCCTGATATCATCCCACTGTAGAGTCTGTGGGCTGAGTGGGGCCACGAAGAAAGACAGGAACAAAATATGACCGCTTCCAAGTCAAAATATCAGCAGGTTTTTCTTTTTGTACTATTTTGTCAACAGTGCATGAATGTAGGCCTAAAAGTATACTATGTTATGGCACACGTTAGCAATGGGTTACTTCTTCACATACTGTCAGACAGATATGGAGTCAAAATATCATTCATTCAGAGTCATATTTCTGACCAGCTAAAAAATGTTATTCCAATATTCACTCCCCTTTTAGCTCTGCTTTATTCTCCCAACTCCTGATGAATTTATGTCTCTATTCAGCTGCTAAATGTTGCGTTAGCCATATTGATGCAGTGTGCCACTTTTGGCAGGTAGAGTCCTGTAGGTTTATCAGTTCTGAGAGCAGCTGTCTAGAAACAGAGTGGATAAGAGTGCAGTTTGTCACCTGATAGAACCAAAACAATTAGACGAAGAGGATAAAATGCTTCATGGGTAACTGCAGATTTAGGTGTTGGTTTTCCTCTGGTCTGTCATTGTGAGTGACACCTTTAACATTACACACAGTCGTTTGATCTGTTGTGAATGTGAAGATGTTCACTAGTTCAGCATTTAAACAGAATCTGTTCAAAGAATCTGCTTTAGTGTAAATGCAGGCACAGTTTAAATTAAAAAAGAGGCACATTTGTTCTTAAGGACCTTATATAAAATTGGGTGACACACAAGAAGTGGCTTAAAAAAGTCCAAATTTAAAAACAGAAAAGGCCGAGATATTGTGACCTACTATAAAGTCAAACCAGAAAACAAACTGGATTCTAAACTTTATTTAATGCATTTAATAGCATCCTTTCCTTAGATACCTCACTGCCTGATAAATTCTAATATCTCTCAAAGTCCACATTTGTTGCATAAGCTTTCAGTAATGGATGTGTAGTAAGTAATGCCATCATCAGGGTTTAATTTCTTGAGATTTGACAAAGCTTCTTCAGAGCCACAAGAGATTTTATATAACTCTTTTAAAAGGCTGAATAGTGCTTGTCATTACAAGTGAAAATGACCTTGATTTGTAAAGTTGTTGCAGTTCTCCTTAAGACTTTTTAAATAATGAAGTTTGACAAAGAGAACACTTAATAGTGTTAAAAGTTTTGTATGCGGTGAACAAAACATCATTTAACTTCTGTCACTCTTATTCCAAGTTTACTGCACACTCTCTGCATCTCTCAAACACACGATTTCCTTCCCCAACGATTTCCCCACAGGCAGTGGGAAGCGAGTGTAAATCAAGGCAGAATTCCTTCAGTTCGACAATTCATTTGTCCACAGGCTTGTTAGGCAGGAAGAAGCAGGAGAGGGAGCGTGTGTCAATAAATCATCTGACGCCCGGCTATATTTATGCCCTCAGCAATGAGTTTAACAAGGAGAGCAGTCCTTGAAGCAATATCCTAAGTGGCACTTCATCCCTGTCTCCTTCTTCTACACTCCCTCTCCCTCCTTCCCTCCTCATCCCCCCCACTCTTCATCCCTCGGGAGGCGTCTGATTGTGAAGTGGGAGAAGATGCTTCAGCTATAGCGCGCAGACAGAGAGAAGACGGACCGAGACACCCGCTGCCGTCTCTCGGCTAAAATTATCCCATGAGCCAGAGATTTGGAGAACTTCATTTCCTTGTTCATAATTAAACTCCTCAACCTTAATCTGACCTAGTCATTCTCCTGCTGGAGCCGAGCTGGGGCTTCCTGCAGCACTTATTGAGCCCTACTTATTACAGGGATCAGAATCCATCCTCCACTTCAGCTGCCAAGTGTGGGTCACCCTATTCAATTATTTTTGCCATTCATAGTATAAGGAGATGATAGATCCTGGAGATCCGTCCAGTCTCCGCTCTCTCATAGTGGTGAGGGGTGAGTTCATGAGAGGTGACTGGGATTTCTGTCTCCACTATACATGATATCATTGCATATTTCCATTCAATGCAAATTATAACTACAGATAAAGACATATAACAAAGCACTATGCATGTGTTATACTGCATTATGCTTGTAACACCACTAGGTGGCAATCCTGAACCAGCCCTCTTACACCATCTCTGCTTCTTTTCCCACACTCTTTCCACCCACTGCTGGTTTAATTACTGGCATAAAAGAGGGAGCTGTTTGTTCTGTTCGCTCCTCGTAGACCATCATCATTCCTCTGACTGAGACAGACACTCTTGTTTTGCTGTCAAAGCTGTTTGCGATTCAAGAATAGCCCGACTAAAAAATTTGAAAATGAAGCTTATTGCAGCAAATCGACACTGAAAATAGCAGCTGCCCCTTTTCCTCCTGACCTTCTTTGCCAATTATCTTTGCTTTATAGAAATCTTATTATGAAGAATGAAAGAAAATGAGGAAATCAAACATATCCCCTTCTCGTTTGAATACAACAGCTTTCAACTTGTTCTCAGCTTTCCACACCGAGGCAGGGACAGCTTTTCAGTAGTTGTTATTAATTTTTTGCAGGTAAACCAAAGATGTCATAATCACCACACAGGGTTGGCTGCTTCTACTTCACCTTATGACCCGTGTGAGCACCAGACAACACCTGAGACAAAAAAGGAACAGGTAGGTTATCAGGCACTTTCACCAGCTCTGATAGCCTGGAAGTGTATCTGACACTGTGACAGGATTAGTAGATTTGTCAGTGTCAGCCTCACTCCCTCAGCATCAGTTTAATATCATGGAAAGAAATGTGCGATCCATCCGAGTTAACCCCAAGACTGTGTGGGCAGGAAAACAACAGCAGTCGGATGACCAGCTCTGTTTCCATTGTTTTGCACCCTTTCTGAAGCTGATTTAGTGTGAGGCCAGAAGTGTGTCTTTTTGCTCAGCTACATGATTTGAGCCAGGGTGGAGAATGGGATACAAGCTCGGCTCCATAGAAAAGCCCCCGCGCTCGGGTCGCAGTGGTGAGCCTCTGACCTCTCTCTCTCAATGGGTATTGTCTGGCCCCGTGGATCGGAGGGTGAAACAATCCATATAGATTTAACAGGCATGAAGCAGGGCGGATAAAGCTCTGGGACACTGGAAGGAGAGGTAGTCATCAAATTCAAAGGGGCCTTGCCCTCGATGTGGTGCGGGTCAAGGGCAGTTGGGTAATCTGCAGGGGAAAAGGTCACTGACATGAAGACAGAAGCTGGTTGAAGCCCACTTACCTGAACAAACCATGAATATGTGAGCAGATTTTAGTTTTGGACTTAATCTTACTCCTCTTTATTTGTTGTCTAACATGTTCCAATCCATCTCAGTTTTATAAAGTCCAATTTGCTACATCTATAGGAATAACAAGAAAGGACCAGCATTCAACGGGTAACAGCCCAGACAAGGGGATTAGTACGCTATGACCTGCTTTACCATCAGCACAAACAATAGCCCCTCCTTTGTTTTTATTCGTTGTCTTAAACTTTTATGCATTCCACCTTTTTCTAAAGCCTGTTTTTTGCATTATATGAGCACAATGAAGATGTGACCAGGCAATATTCTTTGTAAGGGTTCATATCAAGTCTCACCATGGTCCCCGTGTTCTTTGATGTAACCTACTTTTTCTGTCTTTTTTTTTTTTTATGTAATTCTGATCCGAAAAATGAATCTACAGCTGAATTCCAGGATTAGGCCCTGTGTCAAATTAATTCAGTTTTACCGGCCTATGGAACAGATGGCTGTTTCATTCAGGACTCAGGGTAGTTTTGTTGCCTGGCAATCTTTAGCCAAACCAAATCAAAGACCATAAACTGTCACTTAGGGGCAGTGGAATCTGGTTTTGCAAGCAATCTGACTGCAAAAGCATCAGTCATCTTACAACCACATCGCATCTACTAAGAACCTGGTCAGAAATTAATTGATGGTTAAGATGCAAAGCCGATAAGAATCTGCTTCTTTTGGGTGGCTTCCAAGAAAACCCACAAAAGAAGGCTAAAGTCACAAAACAGCGCAGCTAGCTATAAACCCCATGTTATGGGAGTACTTAAGTGACATGATATGTGATATAATATAAGATAAAGGCACTGCAGACCCACATTTGAGTGGTACAGATGTATTTTATAGTCCCAACAGAAATATGAGTAGAGTATTATCAATTGTCTTTTTATGGGAGAACCTCATTTCAGATAACCTCTCTTTTATTTTCGGGATTCAGTGTTGTGAATTGATCAAACTGATCTAAAATAAAATTATACGAATGAAAAATACTCATTCATTTTTCAGTAGGCCTATGTTTAAATGTCAGGTAACGAGGCAGCCATTCATTTGTTGTCTTTTAGCACTTAATGTAGTGGACTATGAGAACCGAATCGTTTGTTATCCAGGTAGTTTTGTTGAGTCAAATGATAATTCAACACTCTTATATGTGTGAGTCATTATTTTATTATGTGATTACTGTGTTCATTATATCCAGAAAACTTGATGTGGGCTCTATAATGGAATATGAACTCCAGTGTGGTTGCTGTGGGACTGGTTGTTTTATAGGGCTTTTCCATTCACTCTCTTCGTTCTCTGTCTGTGTCTCTCTGCCTCTCTCGCTCATCAAGTCAAGGCGGGAGTTTACAGGAACAGCAGGCAGGCAGGGCCTTGTCACACCGCGGAACAACACAGGAATGTATTGTATGCGTTAGAAAGACAGGACAGCTGGGGCAAAATAGTGCACCAACTTCCCTAAGCGTGGCCTGTGGATGTGAGGACGCATTATATTTACGATCCCGTGAAAATACAATCAAAACCAGCTATTGTAGGTTATTTTACGTGGCGTTATATGATACGTTTCGCATCGCTTTGTGCTGTAAAACAAGAGTCACATACACGCACACACAAGTGAGCCGCGGAGGAATCCTAAAGGTTGCCAGTGAGTTCTGCGGCACTGAAAGCACACACAGTAAATTGAGGCTCCGGCTTTGAGAAAAACCCGGACTGGAGTTTGATTTTAATCTGAAGGAAAAACACATTTTAAAAGTGTTAAACTAAAAGATCAAAGTATTTCTGTGCTGTACATTGCTTAGCAAATAAGTTATTCCAAAGTGTGACTGTTAAATCTCTCAAATGTTGATGCATTTTATTGTTTTTAGCCTCTGTTTGCTAATGAGCTGACTGTGTGTTGGAGGGAGCGGTTGCTGTACTATGACCTCTATCTAGACTTGACTATCTCTGGCTCAACTGCGAGAGCGCCAGACACCAGCTACACAGGGAGTGAAACTGGTTATACTGGTGGCCGGTAAACTGGGACATTTCTGTGTCAAGAATGGCCCCAAAAGGGCAGTTAATAGTCTACCTAATCACAAAGAAATAAAATAGAGAGTTTTTTTCTTGCCTGAATTAACCATTCAGTACAGCTCTAAAGCCTGTGCACCAAAACAGACATGTTGAAATATGGAAACATTAGTATGACGTAAGCCTCCATGCAGTATAATAACTTCATGTCTTGCTTCTTATTAAAAATACGATGTGGTGAATAGTGAAAACAACTTGTTATATAGTCTAAAATATTCTGCTCAGTACATCTAATTCTCTGACTTCATGTAATGTTTTGTTCATATTTTCACAACAAACTGCTTTGGAAAAAGCCAGAATGTGTATGTATTAATGTAATATTGATTTCAAATAACTTGTTTTATATTTTGATGTTATTAACTATGCCTGCACTCTGCACACTTGTTACTGTGTTGTTTGTTTATATTTCAATATTTGCCTTTGCCCTTCATTTGAATTATAATCTTTTTTGCTCCATTATGCTGCTGGAGTAGTCTACTTTCATATAACATATTTTATGGACAATCACAAGTGTAAGTCATTAAGTTTGCTTGTTTTAAACAAGTTTATATTCATGCCAATATGCTCACACAAACATATAACAAACCCACAGCCAGTTTGCCTAAAGAGCATGTTGAAGGCCAGGTCTGTGTGACCAAAGACTTGTTTAGATCAACTGTATCTAGATGGCGGCCCTCATCCTGTACAATCTCTCCAGTCTGTCTGCCCTGGAATGCCGCCACTGACAGTGATTCTTCCCTGGAACAACAGGGAATTATTTGGAAAGGGTTGCAAAATCAACACACCGTCTGTCGATTATCCCCCTGCTATTCTGGGTCCTTTGGCTCCGCTGTGTGTTCAGAGCATCAAAGAGCCGTCAGAGATGTCGGCCTAAAGGGAGGCGATGCACAGTTTAATCAAACATTTTGGTGTCTCTGTGTTTAGTGTCATGTGCCACCGTCTCAAAGAATTACATATTAAGAAAAACAATAGGGAGAAATCACCCCCTTTGGAGCGAGGAGACTTCAAATCTATGCACATGTGCCTGTTCCCAATTTTTTTTAAGACCCAGAATCTGCATTGAGATGCATTTGCTTGAAATGCAACCAAGAACATTGTTGGGTGCACTTGAAAGAGAAAAAATCCTCTCATCCATTTCTGCATCACAGAAGGCAATAATTTCTGTTACCCCTGGGATAAATCATGACGCCAAAGCCAAGAAAATAAACTATTTTGGTTTATATTATTTTCTAGATCATATTTAAATTACAAGTTGCTGGCCCAGCGCTTGTTATCAAGGGCCACACAGATACAGTGTGTTACATGACATTTGATAAAGGGCCTCGAGGAAATGTTCATGTCGTGGCTGCACTTTTGCTTTGATTTGGAGTCCATCACTCAGTGTGTTTGTTATGGGTACTGTATGCCTCTGCCTGGCCTGATAATACCCTTTCTCTACCCCAGCCCTTTCTTGACTGTCACGTCTAGTTGACACAAAGTGCTGCCACACGGATGGGGGTTCACCCATCCCTTGAAAGCCCAGCTGTCAGTAGTTACATAATAGCAGAGCCTTGTTGGGCTCGCCGGACTGCTTTGTGCGCCTGTCACTGAATGTGATTGTGGGTAAGATTAAGCGGCGGGTGAGAAGCCACAGTTAAGGGGTTCCTACCTGGTCTCCAGCAGAGACGACAGAACAAACAGAATCAGAGGTTTTGGAGTGCGCTTTAATGTGGCTCAGCAAGAACCGTATCCCTTTTTCACACCACACATTGTGTTGATGAACAGTGTTTCTTGCTTACATGCTTGATGTTTTATGGATTGCCTAAGTAAAGACCTGCAAGGGAGAAGCTCAGCTGCATGGGCGGCCCATGAATTGAGCATCCAGAAGTGATATTTTTAAACAAATGACATTAACCAAATGCTATTTTTTTGGTGGATTTAAAGCCATAATGCAATTCCTCTGCACAGATTTAAAACCAAAGGCAATGCTGAATTTCTGTTGCCCACAGCTACAATCAATAAGTGCTTATGAAATATCATGTAATGGAATGAATTTACCCAAAAGGAAAAAAGGCACATTGGAAATCACAACCCAACAGCTATAGAGCTAGGACAAGGACATGCACATGATTCCAGTAAACATGATTTAATAATAAATGTGTTATTGAGCTTGAAACCATAAAATTCATGGATAGTGGGTGGTGGGCAGGGGTATATGGGGGGGGGGGGTTGCCAATTTATTGTAGAGAGACCTGATTTCCCCAGGGCTTTTGTTGTTAATTCAGTGTATTATAGCACTGTTTATCTAAAGAGGGGGCAGGAGCTGCCTCAATAGGGGGTACCGTCCTCTCAAAGACGTCACTCCCAGAAAGACCCAGGTTGGCCCAGGACCAGTGATTTCTACCAGACTCTGTCCTTTCAAAAGCTCCACGGTGTGCTCCGTCAGCAGGCTTGGCGGCATCCTAAGGCCGCTTGATGAGACTCTGTTTCCTCCTCTTCCATTCTCTGTCTCCATCTTCCTGTGAGTCCGGACCAGCTTTTTCCTCTCTCCGCTGCTTATAACTGAGCCAAGCCTTACATTAAATCTGTGTTTCTGCATAACCGGCCTTGTATGTTTTTTTTTTCCCCAGTCTGCTGGGCCCTCTTCTGTCTCTCTCTTCTTTCCCTTGCAATGGAAATAGCCCTAGCCAAGCCTCTCTGTGCTTCACTATCAGCGCTTTCTGCACAAGCTAAATTCTTTCAGCACAACAGCAAATAAACAGTGTTGCAAAAGTGTGTGTAAGGGGCTTACTGTGGACAGCACGACAGCGTCTTTTAAAACTGTGGCTATAGAAACCACTCTGTCTTCCCCCTTAATATGTGTTTACGTTGCTCGGTTTGACTGACAGATAAAGGCACACTGGGGGAAGAGCCTCTTCTAATATGCATTGTCTTCAGCACCTCCTCCCTCCTTTTTTATTTTCTCCTAAAATAGGCCTCTTTGGCAGGTTAAAATAAGGCAGAATAAATTACTTTAGCTATATTTTGCCCTTCTTTCCCTACTGTCTTGATTTGTACAGTTGCGGGACAGAAATTGCTCTCCTCGGTGCCTGAAATTAAACATTGCTGTTGTCCCTGCATGTTCCTAGAGCCCTTTTTATTGTAACAGTCTGAGTGAGGATTGCGTATGTGGCGCCTGCTGCTATCAAACGAGGAATATCGAAATCTCTTAGAGAGGCATTCTGCCAAAGAAGGTTCATGGTAAAGGGACTGAGGCAATATTGTGTATTTAATTTAGTTCTCCTCACCTGTTTTACATGCAATAGTGAGCATAAAAGTAAATAAACAAGTATAGGATACACTTATTTTTTTCATTCACCAATGCTGTGAATCTATAAGATAAAAGCTTTTATTGCACTTTGATTTTTTCTCATGAAATTCAATATAAAAGTCAGGCTGAGACTAAAGGGGGCTACAGCTCATGTGCACAAGTTTTTTACACCTTTACATTTTAAATTGATCATCTTTTTGCACCTCTCATCTCGCAGAGAGGCTGAGAGCTTTTTAATGAATCATTTTCAGTTTGTAATGCTTCTGTAACCTAATGCTAAGTTGTGTTTGGGCCAGTTGTCTGGAGGAGACAAGCCATACTACAGAGACACATGCCAAACAAAACCCTTGGTTGGCACTATGATGTGGGCATCATGCCTTTGCCAGCCTTCACTCTGTAGGGCCTGTGCCAACCTTTTATAAATGCCCTATTTGGCAAGAGCTGTGCCCAGCAGTGTCTCTTAAGGTTCTGGTTCAAATACCCTCTTCAAATGTGAACCTGATCCAAATCCTAAATGATCCAAATTATGCGTTCCAAATTGTAAGCTCTCATATCATATTCAGAGGAAACCGTGGATTATGTTTTATCAACTCGACTGGCAACAGATGGAGAAAAACTGGAAAGTCATGCACAGCCTCGTTTTTTTCTTTATTGTCACACATTATAGTAGATTTGTTCGTTAATCTCAGCATCCTCCTCCTTCTCCATGCATGGAGAAAAAGGTGGCAGCTGCAGCACATCAGTGTTCATGGTTTGTTTTCTTGGCATTCAGCTTGGAGGTGTGTCTCCCAGAATTACTGCAAAAGAGCAATTACAGCTGAATGTCCTCTCTTTCAACAGCATTTCAATGTAAAGGTTTGAGATCCGACCCCCAGCCGGTGCCACCCCCATCCTCAACCTCATCCCGCAGCCTCAGGCCGATAATCAGTTCCAAAGAATAGTTTCTGACCTCAAAAGCCTTGTAGTCCCCTATCTCACAGCCTCCCCATGGAGTCAAGATAAAGTTTTGTTTTCACAGTTGACTGGTGGGTGGTGCTGGACCCCCCTGTCGCCCCTCCAACCGCTGTCCTAGCAAGGATGCAAAAGGTCATTCATGAAGTGTGCCGCCCCACATGGAGACAATTCCCATCCCAAAAGAGGGGCCCTCAGTGCGTCATCATGCCCATACAGGAAGCCTACAGGCCTTTAGTCCAAGATTCTGTCTGCCCATGGCTGCCCCCCTATTAAACCTATTCTATTCTGATGTTGTCACCTTGCAAAGATTATGTTTTACATGCCAAAGTTTACTCCCCGTTTTCCAGATGGTCCCTGTTTAAGTTCATCCCCTTTCAAACGGACCTCTCTTGCTGTTTTTTAGCATCAACTCCACCACCTATCTCACATCAAACTGCTATGCAAATGCATTCCCCTCTTTTTTTCAATTTTTCTTCATCGTTGCCCTTTGTAAGTTAAGGCACTCATGCTTGAAACAGCACAAACATCAGCCCCCATAAGAGGGAAGAGTTCAGGCACAACAAAAGGCGCATCTGTAAACAATAGGCTAAAAGAGTGGGACAAGAAAGTGATTCAGCTGGTAACAGCTGAAATACATCCAATTTCAATATATGAGCAGATTGGTCTCTTGAGCATCTCAGGGGCCCAGGGAGTGAATTACATCAGCCGTTTTTCAATATAATTCCTCATATCAACATACTGATATTACGCACAGAAAATGGTTTCTCCATAAAATGCTCCTTTGGTTTCTACATAGACCCTATTTTCTGCGCTGGAGAAGTACAGCAGCTTGCAATTCTTTTTTCACATCCATTCATTCGCGTCCAATTCATTTGCTCAGCCTGCCACAGTTCATATTGATATATACTCAGGGGCTGTTTTGTAACAGGTAACTTAATCACTCCGTCTCCAACATGTCAATTTCGTCCATCTCTGTGCCAGCTCTCTCTGCTGTTCATCAGGTCTACATTACAGTTAGCTATTTCACCTCAAAACAAATGCAGGTCCCCTGACTGCCGCCATTGATTGCAACCCTATGGCTTTGGAATCACTAATTCAGACATGCATATTTGGTTCAATTATAGTTTTAAATATTCATAGCCTAGTCTATGTTTCTATCTTGAATGTATTGCATCAGCAGAATCTCAAGTCTATCATACAAACATAAAAACACAGGGCAGTATCATAAATATCAAAATATTACATTTTCTCTTGATTTTTACTCCTCATTCATCATTCTAAATATCTAAACATTTCATTCTCTTATCACTAGTGTTGAGCAGCAACAAATGACTTCTTGAAACATTTTGAAGTTAAAAAAAAGTCTTATTTTTTATTGCTGTATGAGAACACTAAGCCATTCCACCACCTATTATTCCAATGTCCTTTTTTCCAATGCTTTTACATCACAATGCCAATTCCTGATGTTCTCTCCTTTTTTATTTACAAAATCTTTGCTAATCAATCAAAACAAACAGGACATGCTTGAAACTGTTGCTGCATTTGCTCTATTAAGTGATGCAGACTCTTTAATGAAAGGTGGCATCATGTCATAATATTCAGAAAAAGAAGGCTTTATGTGACATAATAGATTTTCAAAAAGGATCATAGTCTATTCATTAAATTATTTAACAATTTAATTTTTATGGCATGTTTTGTCTGTATTTATTTCTGTTATTTTTATTTCATGTATTTATTTCAATTATTTATTTATTTTATTTTGCACAATGTAGGTCTCTTAATGTTGCCTTATGCAAAGTGATACTTTTGCAAAGCTCTTAGTGAAGCCTCTGTAACATCTGCATTTAAAACAGCAAAACTTTGAAGCGCAATCAGTGAAATTATAAAAATTACCACAAATGATGGATTTGCCCACGGCTGTGAGGTTAATCCTGTTTTTTTGTGTGTCAAATTTTAATGCAAAATTCTCCTGATGGAGCTATCTGACTTGACAGTGCTGACTTTTGATGGAATGGGGAGTCCAAAATTGAGGATGTGAAAATTGTGGCTCATCAGCCATTTATCAAAATGCAGTTCAATTTAACCCTCCTCTGCCAGAATAGAAACTGCCCAACCAATATGTCTCAAAACAGTTTGAGCCATATTTCTATTTTACAGCAAAAAAATACCTTATCTTTTCAAGTAAATAGCATAATAATAAACTTTGTGATCTTAGTTTCATTTGTTTCATATTAGACCAAGATAACTTGTTGACAATTAGCAAGCTAGCTTTAGAGAGCTTTCTTTTTTTTCTTTTTTTTTTGATAACTCTTTAGTTAATGAACTAATATGCCATCCCGAAATTAAAAGTTTTGAGTAAACCAGAATAACAGAAAGAAAGAAGCCTAGAGAGCTGCTATGACTGCCAAGTGTAAGCATTTTCCCAACTCGCAAGCATGTTAGCTGTTAGCTTGCTAGCAACCATCTGTACGCAAAAACAAAAGACTAAAAATCTTTTTCTGGTTTGACTGGCCTTATTTCTTTTGAACGATTAGAATATACATCTACAGGGCTAAATTCTAATATTTCATGTAGTTAAGCTGAGGATTACATGTATTTTTGAGAAACCCTGGGTATATTTCTGTTTTTGAGATTATTGCATGGTCTTTTTCTCCTCTCTGTATTTGCACTACCTCACAGCTGAATGCTGACAAGATGCTCTGTGTGATTTATAGGAATGGAACTGTTTGTCACTCGAGTAGAAGCTCACATACTGGGCTCTGTGACCCACAATAGAGCAGTTCCCAGTATGTTCACAGTGATGAGTTCCCTTACTACAGAGATGATTTCCCGCACGGTTTCTTTTCATTCCCAGTGAAAAGAGAGTGAGCACTTCTCTGTCCTTGCAGGGTGGACACCGTAATTTTGAGTGCTCTTAACCTTGTCTGGCTTTGTTGAGATCTGGGGTCCTTCCTTCACTTCACTTGAACACACTGCGAGAAAATGGAGTGTTTAGAATTCGGTGCCGGTGTAACTGTGTGGATTTTATGAATTCGGAGATTTTCAAAAAATGCCCCCTAGCAAATTATCACCCCCCACACAAAAAAGGTAGATAAAAGTACCCAAGTATAACCTGAATGTGTCCTATAAGCTTTTATTTGAAAGCCTGTCATGGGGCATTGAGGTCCCCCAGACTATTTTCACCTGAGTAACAGAGAGGATTTGCTTAGGCGAGAATAATACAAGGAGAGAGGAGCAACTGATTGAATGTCTGCTAAGCAGTTCAGGGTGAGCTGTGGCTCCTGTAAAGTTTGATCCCATTTGATCAAATCAGGTAAGAACAATGGCTGAGAGATTAATCTGAAATAAGACCTCATAAAGCACAGAAATAATTCAACAAGTGCTTTTTAATATCCTTCTATCTATCAAAGCTGTATGTTTGTATTAAATGTATACTGAGGCCCTGAAGAGAGACTGTGGTTTTGTAGAGTCAACACGAGAATGATTGTCCGTATTTATAAGGGAAGCCTGGAGGAAACCATGCAGGGCTTTTTAGCGCACATTCCTTATTCCTGTACTGTTTACAAAGTGGTGGGTGTGTGTTTGTCAGGTGTAAGTTTAAACGACAGGTTCCACACATGCACACACAGCATCTGGGAACGAGCCGGATGCCCATTGCACTTCGAAAAGTGGCACTTCCTTCCTCTACACACTCCAGACTATGCGTTGAACCGCTGCCTGGCAACCATCTGGACGGGACCCAACTGTTGTGTTGTGTGTGTTGTTTTAGTGTGTGTGTGAGGCCACAGCCTCGCTGTGGGATTGCCGCTTATGTTTGGCAAAGGTATGCATTAATGACTCTTGATGGCCATAAATTCTCAGTGTGTACATTATTGTAAGGTATGAGCGGTGTTTGGCTATTGCACACGTGGGTGTGTACAGTGCATCCATGTGTGTGTCTCTGAATTCAACTCCACTCTTGTTAGGAAATTCCACGCCACATTATTGGGTTGTCTTGGTGATTGTATGGCTCCATTCCCAGACTGGATCCCAAGGGATTAAAGTAAAAGAAAACCTCCTGAATGATCAGTCATCAGTTTACTCGCTCAACGAGAGTGACACTTTTACTGTTCAAAGCTGAGATTAATTGAAGAAAGTTATTACATTAAAAATGCATATGTAAGAATATCAAAGGCTTAAATAAATTAACAGAAATAGAATATTGTGGCTTAGATAAGTTAGTAAAATATTTATGACCCTAGCCTGTCCACAGAAATTTGGGTTTTGCATTCATAACTAGATTTGATGACATGAATAATGAACTCCCTCTAATTCTTTGCATCTCTAAATGCAGCTTTTCACCACAGCTTTTGATGTTACTTTATTTTTCTTCTCTCTAATCTACTCCTAATATCAATTTATTAATGATTTAAAAAGAAAAGGGCCTCTGGATGAAGTTCAAGCTGCTGCCTTGGTGATAGCGCGGGAGGCCACGGCATCGGGCCGAAGGTGATGCATCACAATCATCCTTGCGGGGAGGTGGTGGTTGGGCACAAGTAAACACTCTTAAATCATCATCCTGGGACAGATGGGGGGTGTCACATGACCCCCCCCCTCGCACACACACACACCATCGCCTATCCCTCTACACACACTATCAACAGTCAAAGTAAAGAGACAACTGACAGAGTCCAGACAGCATTTAAAAAAAGTTCAGATTTTCCTCTTTTGTTTTAAATGACTCAGTTACAAAAATGACAAGTCATTAGGGGGCTATACAATATAGGATTGAGAGGGAAAAGTGAATCTTATTCTATATGAGCCAGACAAGACTATGACAGGGCATGACAGCAACAAGCTTTCATGGTAACACCTTTTCGTCAAGTCATTCTTCGTCTGTGGGTGGTAACAGTTATAGCAGGCCTATAGTAACTATATATGAACAGCTGGCTGCATGATGTGGAATTAAATCATACGTCAGTATATTTATGTTGAATGGAGGCACTTGATACATATCTGTATTTTCAATTATGAAGTGGACTAAATATTGAGTTGTAAGTCAAAGCCACATGTGAAAAATCGTGGGCACTCGTATTATATCAGGTTATGGTCATAATAAAATGTAAAAGCATCTTTCCCAGTTTGAAAAACAACAATTGTAATACTGACTGTATTCCACTGTAGATAATGTCTTTCTAATTCAGCTTCAGTAGCCTGTTTCAGAATAAGAGAGTCTGCCTTCCAAGTCATATCAATTTCAACAATCATAGAGTACCTATTAATTCTGTGTTAAGGAGGTCCTCATGCTTGCTGTGGAGCTTGTCTGGACAAGCAGCATGGCATTTTAGAGAACACCATATCCGTGTAAAACAAGAATCACATAAATAAATGCATGACACTTAGCTGCACGGGAGGTCTTTAGCATCATGTTGTTGCTCTCCCACAGAGATTTAGCATAGCCTACTATATGATCTTAGTGCTTTTAAGTCACTTTGCAGCTAGAGAGAGGCAACAGAGGCGGCTGCACAACAGATGAATATTTTTCAAGTTGAGCACTGAAAATAAAGCACATTTTGAAGCACTTGTAAGAGAAGACCAGGAAAACAGCATAGAAAGCAGATTATGGTGCTCATTTCAAACATAGAAAACAGAGAAAAAAGACAGCACCCCTTGATAATAAACAGCAAGTTTATGCTAAAAAGAAAAAAGAAGCTCCCTACCCCCTCCTCCCTTACAGCCTAGTCTCTGCGCTTTCTGCTAACACACACGCGCGCACACACCACACCTCCTTTAGCCTATATAAGCAGACAGCAGCTGAGCTGACCCCCTCCACCCTGCATACTCTCCTTTATTAAACATACAAAAGCTGTATTTTCAGCTCTAAAATACATGTGTATATTTTTGATGGTTTCTAAGTAAAACTTAAAGTAAAAGAAGATCTCTTTTTCACGGGCAGAGTGAGCACTGTGAGCAGAAAGCCCCGCATTGTAGAGAGAAAGGGCTGAGTAGAGCAGAGAGCGGCTGCTTCCCATCCCCCACATTCACATAGCAAAGTTCTGCTGCTTTTGCAAGCGGTGATGCTGCCTTCACGTGCTCCACCCGAGGCTCGTTAACGCACAATGTCGCAGCGCTCGAGCGCTTTCTGGTTGAAAATGATACTCTTTAAGATATTACATAAGTATGAATTTGTTTTCTGTGGTAAACTTAAATAGCATACAAGCTTTACTTATGGTCCAGTTGATTATGTACCGTATTTTTGTAGTCTATACATAGATTTCTGCTGTTGATCTTTTATAACAAAAGAAATTGAATACTGTAATAGACTCAATTTTGACACGATTTTAAGTTTACTACGTCAGTTGTGACTATGGCACTGTTTATTGCATTCTAAAATAAACTCTATGTTTATATCGAAATCCAATCCAGTATTTTTTTTATCTTCTATACTCCGTGATCGTTTTTTGCTAGTAGACTGTGTCCCAATACAGCATGTGTCTAGTGTCACTAATGTGTTCTTCTGTTTAAATGACAGAGTTTTCACACGCTGTTTGAATGTCACGGAAACTTAGGTAGGCTGTGGTAGCCTTTGACATCTCAGGCTCTCCTTTGAAAAATATATCCTTTAATTTTACACTATATGAGTCGTTCGTTTATGACTCAGGGCGTGATTGCAAAAATTCCGATAGCACAGGAATGCAGCATGAAGGCTTCTGCTGCTAGGAGAGCGCGAGGCAGGCAGGCAGAGAGCACGAAGAAAGGGGGTGGGGAGAGAGAGAGCGGTGGAGAGACATAGGATGTCTGTTCCTATTAATTGCATAGGGCGACTTTTTGCCTTCTCCAAATCTCTTCTCGTTCTCGTTTGTGTTGGCGTGAGATTTGACTTTTAACAGATAACATGTGATGTGTTGAATTACAGCGGCCTATACACTGTCACTTTTCCACCACCACAGTTTCTCTTTGTATCTTCACTTCCTGCTCTGTGACTGGCTCAGTCCATCCCCCATCCTTCTTCCTTTTCTA
Source organism: Acanthurus lineatus (assembly GCA_029814665.1). Lineage (NCBI taxonomy): Eukaryota > Metazoa > Chordata > Actinopteri > Acanthuriformes > Acanthuridae > Acanthurus > Acanthurus lineatus. The sequence continues at coordinate 19,119,571 of JAPZDV010000008.1, read as the reverse complement.
TCCTCTCTCTCGTGCACACACACACATACACACAAATACACACACATACACACTGCACAGACATGCACAGGTTGTGATTTCAGGCTTTCCTCTACTTTGCTCCGCTGTACTCACTTCTCTCATTTGCTTTTGTCGACACATGGAAGCAGTATGGAGGCAGTCACTTCCACCCATTAGCCCACTTTAACAGAAGAAGCCTATTTTGTTCCACTCCTTTAACGAGCTAATAAGATAAAGTGCACAAATGAATGTAACAAAGAGCAACACACAGCTCATGCATGAAGCAATTTTTGTAATCTGAATGGTTGAGTAGTTATGGTTGACTTCAAGGCAGAGTAGTATGGAAAAGGAAGGGGTATTTTAATTGTTTAATACCATAAAGCTGTAGACAGAAAGTCTGGCACTAAGCAGTGTTATACAGGACCCTTGTATATGAAAGCTAATTTAAACATATCTGAACTAAAGTTAAATATATCAGACTGGTCATTGTTGAGGTCAGGGATGCAAAGCTGCTGAAATTCTGTTTACTTATTAGGACAGACATAGCTATTTAGCCATGGAGCATTCTTCGTTGATACCATAGCAAATATCATCAAGAAGATGTAGTAGCACACAAGCAAACATTATAGACACTGTTCATTTATAGGTCCTCCAATTAAAATAACGTATCTGATAGAGAGACTGTTTTGCAAAACTGCAATATATTTATATATGTATATGAACCTAAATCTCTCTAACTCACTGTGCCAGACAAGTCACTGCTGTGTATGTAAATTTGCATTAGCTTCCCACCTATATGCAACACTTAATTAGTCTCGGAACGACCAGTCTGTTATGCTAACAAATAGGGCTTTTCGAATACGTCGACATTTTTATGCATTAGCTCAGTCTAAAGCGCATTAGACTTACAATAATGGCTCTTCTTGGGTATAAACAATGTTGTTATTAGACAGCCAGGGTAGTCCGGATCCAGTTTTCACTGTACCGTCCGCTCCGGGTTTTTATTTTCTCGCGACAGGTCGGTAAGATGGCTGTGTCTCGCGGAGCCTCGTGCTGGTTTGGTTGATTTCTAGCTCGCGCTCTCGTTCTGTAGCAGAAGCCCCCCCTCCAACACACACACACTCACTTGTGTCGGTGAAATTCATTTCCCTGGCTCTGTATTTATATATTTTTTCTTTCACAAACTTTCCCTCTCTCTTTTAACTTTAAACGGAGTCGCGGTGGATTACCGGATACCGGTCCGGGCGGAGGGCAAAGGGGGGAATGAACCGGGACAGCGGGTACGTTGTTATAAATATAATTGTATTTATATTCAATGGTTATTCGGAGTTTGATTTTGAGTGAGTCGCCGTGCTGAGAGAGAGAGGCAGAGAAAGAGTGGGGAGAGAGAGAGAGGGATATCATGGCCGCTCAGGTTGCCAGCGTCGCCACTCTCAACACTAGCCCGCCATCCGAACTCAAAAAGCCGGATCGGGACCCACAGGAGGAGTCGGTACCGGGAGAGAAACAGCATGAAAATAAGGAACCGGGACCTGACGGTGGATCTCCTGGCCAGAAGGAGCTGCAGGACGGGACCGATGCTGGAAATGCTGGGGGAGGAGGGGAAACTGACATGAAGAACGGCAACGGGAATTTGCCTAGGGTAAATAATAATAGCAGTAATCAGAATGATACAGGAGGGCCCGAAGGGAATAACCATCCCGGAATGGGACACCACCACCCGGGCCCCTTTCCTCCACCTCCTTACGGTTACAACCAGCACTACAGCCGGGCCCCTTTTCATCAACATGGCGGACAACAAAGCCCTGGCATGGCAGCTGCATCGGGGCCGGGCATGATGGACTCTTACCCCCCTAATTCACACGAACACGGCTACCCCAACCATTATAACAACTACAGCCCGTTCCAGAGCAGGACTTCTTATCAGGGCCAAGGATACGGGGCCATGAATTCCCCGCGTAACAACCAGCCTCCGGCGGCTGGGGGGCAGCCAGGCAAGCAACAACCAGCAGGAGGAACCACAGCTATGGCTGCCTCTTACAATAATCAGAGGTATAACATGGGAAACCAACAACCTACGTCTACGCCAACTTTAAATCAGCTTTTGACATCCCCCAGCTCTGCCAGGAGCTACCCGAATTACCCCCAAGGAGACTATAACAACCAGGAAGGGGCCAACAAGGGACCAGCAGATATGGGCAGCAGTCAGTATGGTGGGGTCCATCCGGGTTGGCCACAAAGGACCCACCATCCGCCTCCCATGAGCCCGGGAAACACTGGACAGCCTCCTAACAGAAATCAGGTAAAGTTCACTTACTGCTCAGACACACTTTGACTGAGTTAAAGTCACCCAGTGGCTCAGAAAAAGCACTGTAGAGTTGCATATTGCATTGGACCAGCCATTGTCTATGTAGCAAGAGCTCTAAAATGGCTGCCTCTCTCTTTCTCCCAATACCACCCCCTGCAATAGTGTTTAGACAGAGAAAGAAGCTGCATATTCTCTTACAAACAACTTTCTGAGTTGTGGGTATTAGTGTGTGTCCCTGCTGGGTACAGGGCAAGAGTTTGACTAAGTAGAGCAAGAGTTTGTCAAGAGAAAGTGTACGTGCGTGCAGAGGGAGATAAGGTGATATTTCTTCGCAGTGCTTCTTTAGCCTCATTCTACATTTAAGTGCTGTAACCACTGTTATTTCTGTGAGAATCTGCGGCGAAATGGCTCGTTTTGGGTGCCGTGCTCGCACCAGTGCTATCAAAGTTGTGCCAATGACTGTCAGGGCAATAAACAAGATGCAAATGACAGCGATAGCCGTTAAATAACATTTGCATAATCATTAAGAAAAGACCCCGCTGTTGGTCAAAAAGCCGCCGCACAGTGGAGTGGAGATGTATCTTACAGTCCAGTAAATTGCAACAATTAGATCCGCTAAGTGTTTACTCGGATCAAAGTGTGATTGTGACCGCGATTGATTCATCCTGACGGAGGGTTTCATTCATTGTGGTTCGGTTCGATTCCGCTCGCCCTTTTTTTCTGCCTTTCTTCTTCCATGTGCCGCCTTGTAAACACGGCACCGCTGGTTGGAGTTGGAAAAGTGCAGATTGCCTTTGCTTTGGGATTTGAATTATGGAGGTAAAATCCTGCTGTCAGAGCCAGGAGACAGTTGGTCTTAGGTTGACATGCGAGCCGAGATCTGATTGGCTCCCCATCCCTCTGCTCTCGGCCATTTATAATTGCATCTAATGGAAGGCTGCAGAAAAACAGCCCCCTCTGCCCGGTTATATCCTCCACCGTGTCAAGACATCATATTTCCAGCGTCTTTTCGATGTTTTTATACATTTTGAATAATATTGTGCACATTTATTTACTTCTAAAATATTTTTACATTTTTTGAAAATTAAAAGAAATATGAATATTCTCTCATATTAACAGAGATATACACCAGAGACAACAGTGTTAATTTATAAGTATATTTTAGCGTTTTTATTTATTAAAAGCAGTCAGATTTCACTTCCTTCAGCTGCAGTAATTTGCATGATGACTGTAGTCATGTTCATCCACCATAGTTTTTTTTAATTAGTTTGATTAAACCTCCAGCTTATGTGCTGAGTCAGAACTTTACTGTCATTTTTAGCTGTTGACCCTTGACATGCACCTGAAGTTTTATGCTGTCGGGTACACTGTGTGCAATGCTTGTTAATATCGGCTGACTCTGGTACAGCAGATAGAGTAGGTGTGGTCATGTATACCCGTTGTACAACTGTGTTTTCCACTGCTTCCAGATCAGGAATGGAAGAGACTTGTGTGCCTCAATGCCTCATGGCCACGTGAGAGTCAGAGTGGCTACAGTTATGTTTACAAGCAACCAAAGGTGTCAGCCGAGTGTCACAGCATGCTTTTTTTCAGCGGGTTTACAATAGTCTAATTTACTTCCACATGCATGGAGAGTAACCATGTCAACAGTGCTTACCTACATCTCTAAAGTGATAACAGCCACATGTGTAGTGTTTTTACTCTCAAGTTAAGTGTCACATGTATCATAGACATCACATGTGGAGTGTGTAGCTCTGCCCCTACCCCAAAGGACTATTTTTATTCTTTGAAATAGAATTTTTATCTTCAATTTTATTTTTCTGTATAACTTCTCCAAGGGACAACATTTTGTGTGCATTCTCTCCCAATTTTCAAATCTTGACACTGCATGCTCTTGCTTGCTTTTTTTGACTTGGAGCTGTATGTTTGTTGGTGTATTGTTTTATCTTTACAAAACACTAGACATGCTGTTTTTACTACTTTATGTCCAGCAAGGTCTTTTAGGACAGACTGCTCATCTGGGGAAGTGATACCACCACTTGTTCCTTGAAATTTTAAGGTGTAAGCTTTTCACACAATTTGATTGTCACTTGCTGCATCACAAATGGGTAAATTATGGCCACTTAAAGCTGGACAATGCAACTTTGCACATTTATTGCTCTGTCCAAACGTCAGCAAAAGGGTTCAGCTCAAAATGTTTTAACCCATTTGTCCTGACTAGCTACTATAGACAGGATGGTCTTTCATCTACTGGGATGTTATGTCATTCTTTATAATGATGTACCTTTAGAGAGAGGACATGTCATGCTGGTGACTCTGTCTTTTTATTTAGTGCTGCTCACTGCTGTTTAGGGGAAAGTTTGGATTTCCCTTTTTCAATTCAGTTTGTCACTTCCTGTGCATAGAGAAGTGTCTAAACCCAGAGCCAGCTTTGCATGTACACCAACAGGGTAAATAGACAATATCTAAGTTACTGTGAATAGGGAGTTCTTTAAGCTAAAGGTAGTTTTTGGCCAAATCAGATGTGAAGTCGAGATGTAAACAAGTATTTTATTTGCTGTAGAGCAGGCTTTTTTATATCATCTAAGTTCATGTTTACCATCATTCACTTTTTGAGGCAATGTCTTGAGTGAAACTACATGGGGTTTATGTTCTTCTTCTTACCATAACACATTTATAAAATAAAAAATACATTCTAAAATGGCCTACTTTAATAACATATTTAATTTCAATATTTTTTTATATTGGTAGAATACAGTTTAGAAAAGAATCAGTTTGAATTAATGCACTATTTCTGTCTAGTTTGAATCTTAAATCTGGATGCACTTTGGACAAATCAAAGTCCAAAATTTTTCTTGTTTTCTGTCTGTCCAATTAGAGCTCTGTTCTTGGAAATAGTATAATGTGCTGTAAGAGCAGCATGCAAAGAAATCAACACCCTTCTTGAGTACATGGGTATAATATTTATTGAAACTGATCATTATGCAAGTGACACGTCTGTGTTACCATTATAGCAGCCAAGTACAGGTGAAGGTGTTGTGATTAGAGTAGTTTGCAGAAAGATTTGTTTGAGTTCATACCCTTGAAATCATATTCTTTCAATATCTTAAGGAAAAGACTGCTGCCTGCGTTGACACTCTTAACTCTTTTTCATTACTAGATTGTAATCAATGCAAAATTTTCTTTTGAGCTAATGTGCTTTTAAAGCAAATCTTTGCTAAAGAAGTCCAGGTTCATTCTTATTGTGCAGATGAAAGAAGAGTGTCTGTAAAGGTAATTTAATATTTTGGTTGTTGAGCATACCTAAAGGTAAGAGAAGCTGTAGTTTCACAGAGGGCAAAAGCCTCTGTCAAAATCTTATTAGTGTCACTGAATTTGGAGGAACTGGAGTCACTTTAAACTTGAGCTGAAGTGATTCTTTGAAATACTCAAATAACTCAGTTACTGAACAGACTTTTGATGCATCAAGGTGTTTAAGTCTACACAACCGTACACAGTGCATTGTGTTTCACATAGTTCATTTTAACTGCTGCAAACGTGCTTGTACTGTGTGCTGATTACATGAGAAAGATGTGATTCGATGGCAAAGATTTTAAAATGGATGAAAAGAGAAAATATTGAGAGGTGAAGAGAAGAAACAGGCAAGATAAAATGACAGAAAGTGCCCGAAGCTTTTGATCACTTTACTGAAAAAAACTAAGTTAAAACTTTTCACATGGTGTCTACTTAAGTCTGCACTAGCCAGTGCATCAACATGTATCAGCAGAAAGCACCAAGTCTAATATTACAAGGCACCTGCTCCATGAAATGGACCTGACACACTGTAACATTAACATATATGTTATCCTATATCAGTTTGATTTCAAGTTGATTGGAAGGCAAGACAATAAAATTGCATGCATTGACTCTCCTTTGAACCTTCTTGTCCATCAAAAAATGCCACAAAGCCAAATCTTATGTGCATGTACTGTCTTGAAATTTGGTGGATAATATTTTTGTATGTAATTACAACTATTTAAGTGTTGATTTTCTTTAAAAAAAAGGTGAAGAAAAATCAAACACTGGTTGGCGTTTAGCTTAAGTTATCATTTACTAGTGAAGTACAGGTAACAAAGCTGATCATCTAAAGCTGCCTGTTTGTCAACCAAATTGGGTTGCCCTTGACCAGGGTTTCTCCTGTTTCTTGGCATGAAATTGTGGGTGCCGTAGCCAGATTTTTGATTGGTCATTCTCAAAACATTTTAAATCCATGCCAGTTAAACACAACTTTAGATACTTTAGGCCAATCATTTGGGTTTATGACAACTTCGCCTAGAATAAGTGAATGTCTGCAATGTTTCACCTGTCCACATCACGGTCCTTCTCACGAAACTGCTTGCTTTTTAACCCTCTAAACATTAACCATTCACAGCAATGCCACCTCTCTTCTTCTCAGACAAAATGTAAGCACTGTGAGCAGTTGCAACCCTGCAGATTTGATCGACCCTGGACTGGTAAATCAAGGCAATACAAATTGAATATGTTATGGTAAAAAACAATCATTTATTTCATATCAGCACTCTGAAAGTTTTTTATTAACTAAAATAGCCAAGGAACGAGTGGTATGAGTGATGTGACGACACACAGCTATTTTTTTATTTAATTTTTTACTTGATTGGTGGTGCAATGGAAATTTCTCTTCGATATGTCAAAAAAAAACAAAACATAAAACTTATTGGACAAGTCTAAATGTCAAGCTGTGCCTTATTTCACTCTCTTCTACAAACTGGACCTTTAAACATGCTATATCAAAATCTCATTATCACTGAAATTGGAAGAATTGAAATCAGTAGGCTTTTTTTTTGTCTTGGTGTCAGGTGGTGCAGGTGCAGCGAACACATTACCTTAATGGATATAATCCCAGTCATGGTACCTTAAGGACACAACCTAGCATAAAGTGAAAATTGGCAGAAGGATTAAATGAATCATGTCCAGTTTTAGAACAAGAACTGTTGTCAAACCATGAAATGCAGATGTCACATAAAGCCACAACACCGCAATATTTTCTCACACATCATGTTCATTCAGAAGACTTGTGTGTTTTGTATTTGACTACAGAGATTGAGGTGACAGCCAATAGACTTATATTCAGGTGGAGAGTTTTGCAGACTGTCCCCTGCAGAGGAGCAGTTCATTAAAAGCATTGTTGGCTGTGCTCTAGCAAAGTGTATAAAATGCTTTAACTCTACTTTCATTAACAGCACCACAATTGACTTCTTTATTTGTGAATCTATCACTTGTAATGATTTGACAAGTGATTTTATTTTTGTTTGTTTGTTTGTTTTTTTATTGGTATTTTTTACTTTACTTGCTTTGGGCCACCAGCTAAAGATAAATTAATGGGCCTGTTGAGTGGATGGTGAGGGTCCATATAATAGGATTTCATTATGACTTACACTGGAATACTCTAAAGGGGATTGTCGTGGGGTTGTTTTGGGATGGTCCAACGCCAGGTGTTTCCTCCGCCTGACACTTGGGATTGAGCCATTGGGGATACCCTCTTAGCTCTGCAAGGCTGACTTTCCAAATTGAGTTTGAATTAAATCATAATCGAAGACACTTTGTAAATATTTCTTAGAGAGTCCCACAGTTGAAAACATAATGAGAAAAACACCAAAGCAAGGGTGTTAAATTGACTGCTCCTAATAGACGCACAGCTCTGCTGCTGATGTACAAGGGAAGCCCCACTGCAAATTGGAAAGTAGCGTACAAATAAACAGTTTCATGGCAGCTTTACTGTGTCAAAAACTCTCAAGAAATGAAGATGGAATATATTCATTAACAGAGCAAACTCCTGGTTTTGCACTGTTATTCAAAAGTAAAACTAATTAAAGCATTGAATAGACCAGTAGGCTCTTATTTAGCACACTAGAAATCTGCTAAGGGTGTAACATGCTTATAGACATACTGTAGCACTTATTTGAAATCATATTGTAAATAAAAAAAACAAAACAAACTGAAAGCCATGTGGCAGATGTGCCATCCTCCACCAAAACGAATTTTAAAAAACATTAAGTTTAATTGCAAGCTAAGGCTGCAATTATTTTTAATACCGATTGATTGTACGTTATTTTCTCAGTTGATTGAACATTTGGTCTATACATGCAACTAAATGTTGGTAAAACTTACACTTTGTTATTATTTCAATTTCCTGAAGCCCCACATGAGTCTACCTGTTGTCTGAGCAACTGTCCCAGACCCAAGGATATTTAGTTTTACAACTCATAACTTCAAGGAAAGGCAGAAAATTGTCAGATTCGAGCAGCTGGAATTGTAGAATTAGCATTGCCTGAAAATGACTGACTAGAGCCAGTTAGTCAAACAACAAAATAATCAGCAAGTATTTTGAGAGAATCGGCATGTTTTGTAACTGTTTCACAAAAAATGACACATTTTTTGCTGTTCCAGCTTTTCTGAAATAATGTTTGTTGATTTTCCTCATTTTACATGAGGGTAATTTGAATATGTTCAGCTTTTGGGCTGTTAATTGGAAAAGCTGACATTCAAAAACATCATCATAGTCTGGAAAATTGTAACAAGCAATTTCAACCTTTTATTTTGTCATTTTATAAAAAGAATGATTCATTGAAAAATAATCAGCTAATCAATCAATCCTTAGAAAAATTGTTTGATTCAGCCCTTGTTAAGTTAGCAAGCGTTATTTTGGTCCAGCTTTTTAAAAGATTCCCTGCTTTTCTTAGTTCAGTGTAACAGTAAATTGAATTCCACTGAGGAGCACACTTTTTGTCAGACATACGCCGTGATTTAAGGACACTATCATTGGCTTCTGAGGAGTTGTTAAAGCTGCAGATTTTGTTTTGATTGACTAAACAATTAATTGCTTAATTATAAATGACAACAATTGCTGGTTTCAGCTCTTACAGGCATTTTTGTGTTCAAAATGATACTTACATTATTTGAAACTAATAATTTTGAACGGATAAGAGTTGCATCACTGGACAGCACACTGTATCAACTTCGGCAAAATCACTAGATCATGCTTTCCCCTGACCCTTAATTGTTCTGAATTGTTCCTTTACACACTTATACAAACACACACACACACACACACACACACACACACACACACACACACACAAACACACACACAAACACACACACAGAGCAACTTGAAGAAAACATAAAGAAAAACTTCCAGCTACTGTTTCGACTTTGTTTTGTGGGGGTTGGTGCCGGGGAGAAGAGGAAGCCCCAGCATTCAAAAAGGAAGTTCACTCTCGGCTTTTAGTCTGCACTGCTGAGTAATGATTCTCCAAAGGCCACATGGACAGCATGCTGCCTCCCGGCAACTCTGTGTGTGTGTGTGTGTGAGTGTGTCAGACTGGATGGTGTGTGCGCATGAGGGAGAAACGGTGTCAGTAATACCCAGGGGAGGAGGGGTGGGTGTTTTGTGAATGATCTTCCTCTGCCCCTGACAGCTGTGTGTATGTGTGACTAAAGTGCGGCAGTTACTTGGTGGTCCTTGGGTGTGTATGTTTGTGTGTATGTGTATGTGTGTGTTTTTTGACATTGCCTCAGGAGCCTCTTTGACCTGCTCTTACTCCACGTGTCACCAACCATTCGATGTTCTTTCGTAACATCAGCCTTTTTCCTACTGACAGTAACAGACGGTATTACATTTTCCAGCATTTTTGTAGAGTTAACTGTTGTTTTTGTCTTGGTTGCACTACCCATAAAATCCCTTAATTATCCCTATGAGTTTTTGATACAGGGCATGTCAGGGGAAAAAAAAGCCAGAGCAAGCTGGCCAACTTGCAAATGCAAACAGATTGACTGAACACTTGGGAGTCAATAAACACAGGATTATTAACTTCCACAAGCTATAGAAAGTTATTCAGCAGTCCCTGGCAGTTGTTATTACTATTATTATAGTTATTATTAATCAGAATAATTGTATACTAAGTGTTGCACATTCAAAGAACACTGAGAAAAACAAGTCACTCTGCGGACAAAATGTCAAACTTGCGCTGTTGCATCAGGGCACACTGGAATGTAAACGTAATTCATTTCTTTTGACATTTACCTTCTAAAATGCTCCAGATTAGCATAGTAATATCTTTCTCCAAGCCTGTGTGAGACTACAGACTTCATTTACATGACGTATGGTGTTTGTGTTTTTATGCAATAAAGAGGTTAACCTTTAAATGGTTGCAGTTGTTGATGCTAGAAGGTAGAGAATGATACTTCCTCCCAGCCCTCACATAACATTCACCTTTGCTCCCTGTGAAAAAAGCCAACTGCTCCTATATATCATATAATATCTTAGTCAGGGCTTCAGACTAGTTGTACTGGTGCTTCCTACTGAAGACTTGAGGAGCACCAGCATAAAATTTAGAGCACCACTTAGACGACATAGAATGCAACACAATCATATTCTGAACTCTATTAGTGCTAAGTGCTTTGGTAATATATAGACAATTTACAAAAATAAAAAAGTGCTGTTTCATTCCAAGGAAAAAGTCACAAAGTAGTACTTTAAGAGAAAGTCAATTTTCCATGACTTTTTAAAAGCACCTCTTATATAACAAGATATTATGAAAATCATCAGCTGATGCTAACTAAAAGCTTAGTGTTATAAATATTGAGTGTGCTACATTGGATTGGCAAACAATTTTTTTTCAGCCAATATTTGTTCTAATTGATTCAATTTTTTTGGTCTCAATAAAGTCCAATCAGAAGAAGTGATCAGATCATGCAAAGTGTGAGACATTTTCTTACCAAAATGCCGTAGCGTAGCAGGGGCTCATGTCCAGTTGTTCCGGCCAGTGAAATTGTGTTAAAGATGAACAGAAATCTTTCAAAGTATGCCCTAAAGGACAAAACGGGGGGCCACATGAAAGATAAACTCTTAGCCTTGTGTAACTGTACATTTACTAGGTTTATTTGTTAAGCATTAACACTGCAAGCTGGATTCTCAACTTACAGTGACAAACATCTGGCTGAATGCTCACTGACTCATATAAATGGGTCGAACATGGGCCGAATGCATATCTGCCTTACATAAGTCTAATGTATAAAATGCTGTATCTTAATTTAGATGCACTTTTTTTTATCGCGATTTAGGGTCAGTATACCAGTAGAAACACAGCTCCTGGTGATTCACCTGATTAGGATGGTTTTAAAAAGGGGGCAACTTAGTTGAAAATGAAAAAAATTGGTCACAGTGTCATTAAAAAGGTTTGCAAAATTTTAATTGATCTGCAGCAGTCTGGATCCCTGATATAGAAAGCAGTAGAAAGGTAACATAAGCACAGTAAGAACAGTCAGTTTTCTCTCTGTGTCTTTTGTGGATTTTAGTCATGACATCTGCTTTTGTGGATTGTGCCCTCTAGCCATAGCCTTGCTTTTTTGTTTTGCTAAGGTGTTATGAACTGTTTCAATCTTTTTTAAGACTAATAAAACCAGAGCTGTTGAGTGCATTTTAGGAAGGCAGGAGCTGGTATTAAGCAGGCTATACAGGCTGAAGTAATCTTAGCAAATCAGTGATGTATCAATTGCAAAACCTTCTATCCAGTGCAAGCATCATGCTCTATATTCTTATACAAACAAAATAGGAAAACATTAATTGACTAAATGATCTGTCAGTCTATGGGCTGAAATTATTTAAATTAAAAGCAATGTGGATAGTTGTGAGAGTTGCTCTATAAAACCAAAATGTAAACTTTTTGCTGTTTCCAGCTTAAAATCAGGAATTATCTGCCCTGAAATTGCTGATATAATTTAATCAATTAATAGCTGATTGCCAGAGAAGTAATTTTCAGGATTTTTTATCAATTGATTTTTTTAAAAAAAACTGTAAAATCAAAATTTAATGGTAAAAGCAAAGTGTAGTTTCAGGAGATGTGAATATTTTTTGGGGGTTTTTATTTTCTTCATAGAGCTAACTAAATATTGTTGTTTTTCTTCTTTATATTTTATGAACCCATCTTTTAATCAAGTTTAGAATTGTCAGGTAAATGGGTGAAGAAATCAGTTTTAGCTCTAGCTTTATCCTATTCATAGAGAAGCATTTTGTAAAATTTTAGAATTGATCATGTAAAATAAGCAAAATTCACTGAATCCACATTCATATTTGCTGATTTTCTAGGTCTTCTATTATTAAATATGTCTTGATTTCAAACTGTTTTTGGGATTAAAAAAAAAGACACTTGAATGTCTCAGCTTGGGCTTTCAAAGCTTTTGATGCACAGTTATTGCCCAGAAAAAAAAAATTATTTATCAAACAAAAAAACTGCAGCACCTTCAGTGAAAAAAAATGTTTTAAGTTTTATCCTTAATTCATACCCTTTTTGGTCAGACAAAATTTAATGTTGCCTATGCCAAATTTGAAGGCAACTGTTTTTTTTCTACCGTTAAGAGACTGAAATACAAATTAGTTAATATTATAATTGAAAATAAACAAAATGAATAGATGCAAATCAAGCAATAACTTCACACTGTGCATTTATAGACCAACATGTAAGAGATAAAGTTTGGACATTTTATTTGTCAGTCTCAGAAAGTGCTCAGTCCAGAAAGAACTCTCGCTCTCAAAAGTAATGTGCTAGCTCTCATTTTTAGCTGGCTTAAATAATTAATGTGCATTTTTTCATAGAAATAGGCCAATGTTTACACAAGTTTAAATGCCACCTTTTTTCTGTACAGCAGTGTCCTGGGCGGCCAGTTAGCAGCTTGTTTGATACAGAGCCATTGTTTTGTTTTGATATGATCGGCTCATGAAAAAACAGAGCAGCCTGTGGTCAGCAGGGACGAAGTTACACAGACAAAAGCGACAGCAAAAAAGCTGTTTAGTTTCATTGTGTCTGGCTTGTGTGGCAGGTGACAGTGATTTATGCACCAAAGAGACATTTGAACAGTGTTTTGGTGCCTGACTGATGATGAAGTTTAGACTCTTGTAGTGCTTAAAAAGTGTGGTGATATGGTTGTGGAAAAGCTGAGCCAGATTGCATCTGTTTTGTCGACGAAAGAGTGCAAATTAACAATCCCAGCGGTCTCTCCAGTCCAGTTCAGTCCGTCGCTCATTTGTATTTAATAAGGCCTGAAACACATTGGACACAGTCCTTCACTGCAACGTAAGAGCTATTATTTAAAAGTGGACAGCTCTGCTACAATGCACAAACTCAATATTCCAATTAAATTACTCATCTGTGATTCAGTTTATGACCGAGTATGTTTTCCTCTGGTTGTGTGTGCGTGTGTGTGTGTGTCTGTGCGGAGCAGTGTGTCTGACGTCAGTGTCAGAGTTGTGACTCTAACCATGAGGCAGGCAGTGACCCAGCCAGGTCCTTAAGTGGCTTCGCCTCATTCAGTAGCCAGGGTATTTTTGGCATAGTAGTGAGTGACACACTTATCGTAATGGGTCGTCCAGGGTGCCAATGGTCAGCCTGAATAAGCATCCTTCTCGGCAGCGCGAGCTGAGCCTTGGCAATGTGATGTAACCGATCACTGTCTTGCCTCGAATGCTGACTGAGGGGTCGCTGCCTGCTAACGCATCAAGTGGCTTATCTCTGAGCAGGAGAGGAGAGTAGGGGCCTGCCTTTTTTCCCCCTGAGCGCTCTGGGTGAAGTGCTCATGTAACCTGAGCGCCGCTGCCATTCTTGCGCTGTGCCCACATTGTGGCCTTAAATGAGCCACACTGCTGTGTATTAAGGAGTTTTAGTCAACCGTAACTGTAAACACTTTTTGCAAAGGTGATGTATTTAACAGTGATCTGTTAAGCATTACTGTTTGACCGTTTAGCTATTTAACTCCAACTAAAAATGTTTAATAGGTAATGGTCAAAGAATTTGATTGTAAATGAGTCACAAGGACAAGGAAGTCAGCAGAGATACTAGTCATTCATAGGGCTGGGAATGGACGGTTTTTAATATAACACCTGAGTTTTGACACAAACACCACAATACTTTTTTTTTTTTTTGGTACAGCATTTGTCTGTCAACATTTTTAATACCTGGTGATACAAAGACGTTTAGGTCAGTTTTTCATAACAAGCTTGAGTCATTACCTTGACTACACAAAAAATTGTCAGTGTATCTCTTTTTCTACAGAATGCTTTTCATTCTCAAAAATAGAGACCTTTTTTTGCTAGATAAAAACATTCATCATTTTCTTTACTAACAGTGGAGACGGTAAAACTGTGTCTGCAGGTGCAGTATCCATCACTCTGACTTTACTATTACTCCACTGTTGAACAATAAACATCTGGTTTGCCCTTTATTACCACAATGTGCACCATGCCCACTGGCCCTGCTTTTAGCCTTTCTGAGCTCCCAGTCCAAACTTCCCTCGCCTCGTTTCACTCCTGAGATCCACTGCTGTCACCTGGAAATATAAGTTTGGCCTGTCAGGTCGACAGCCGGCAGTCAGGCCAAGTGTTCAATCCCTTGTACTGCCAGACTCAACATCACACTGTCAGGCCAGGCAGCAGCAGGGAGTCTTTTCTTTTCTTTTTTTTTCTTTTTTTTTTTTTGTTAGGCAATAACTGGATGGTCCTTGCAAGTTTTTTTCACAGAGCACACTGTGCTTGTCAGATCAGTGCTGGGAACCAGTTAACACATAGCAGCTATGTCGTTGCTGTCATTCACCACTAAGCATTTACTTAAAAGTGTCAAATTGCTTTTAATTTTTTAAGTTTCTTTTTATAAAAGGATTTTTTTTCACTAAAGTTTGAGATAAGGTGCAAATATTAACACACACGTTTTTTCCCTATTGCGTAATATTGATATTTATCATGATATGCTTTTTTGATCACTGGCAATTTAATATATATTGAGTATCCTGATAATGACTCAGGCCAGAGGGTTCAGAAGTTAACCTTTGTAATTTAATTTATTGACATAGAAATTAGAATAAAAATGTAAACATTTAACTGTACAAACATGCTTAATCTGCCTTTGCAGAACAAGGCAAGTTGGTTTGCTTTGTAATTTATTGAAATAATGGTGTGGTTGCTGAGTCAGTAACTGACTCAACTGTTTAATTGCTGGTAGGATTGCTGGAGTATCTAAAATAAGAAAACTTTAAACTTCCCCTGCTCTCAAACTACAGTTGAACTGCCCTAGGAACATCTATATTATTCTAATTTATTGATTAGTATGACATCTTCCTTTGGTTTCTTTTATTCGGAAACAAGATGCTCATAAACGCAGGGGGCCATTTCACCATGAGGGTGCAGATAAGTGTTTTTATTTTGTTTTGTTTTTTTTTTTTACCTCCTTTGTATGTTGTTGTTTCTGTTGCCCTTATCAATCTCAAATAGCCCTGGAAGAGCTTTGTTTTTCCCCTCATCTCTCAGAGATGTGAAAGCTGATTTGGTCATGTTAGTGTGTGTGTGTTCCCTTCCTCATCTCCTCCCTCAACATCTTTTGAATTCCTTGGAACAGCTGGGTGAACATCTGGGTGAGTAGGGTGCTGTTGCCTCTTCTGTTTGGATGATGGCACCAGCAGGCACAGGCTGCTTGCCCCCCTTTGCCCAATTCAGGTCCGCCTTGCTTTTATCCAGAGTCATGCAGCAGTCAGCTTGAACTTAAAACTTCTAAGGCTGATGTAGTGGGAAGCCAGACGAATTGCTTAATTGAGAAAATTGCCTTTTTGGTTGTTTTTTGTTTTTCTTGGTCTCGTTTCTTGGCTCCCTGTTTTCTCTGGCTTTTAGGTACAGATCTTTCCCTAGCTATTTGCTCACAGCAGTTGGCTATACCTTAAATTTTGTTAAAAGCTCATTTTAACAGCTTGTCTGGATTGTTTTAGTGTTATACAGCTGTAGAAATAGTATCTCATTGCTGTTGCTGCTGGGACTCAGCTGTGTGTTTGCTTTGGGTGTTTTTGGTATAAGCACCTAATATAAAAAGGAGGAAAAAATGTATAACTCCCTTGACGTTAATTGTTAAGATAAAAAGAATTTGTTAGATAGCACAGTGTCATAGTATGAATTTTCATATTCCATATTACCAATATCTACAAGGCAACGTTGCATTTGTGGTCTGGTTTTAGTTATTGTTTATGTGGAAGTTGGTTAATGCCACACTTTTCAAGTGTAACATTCAAGGTTGGCAGTAGGGATTTTTTTGAACATAGTTCCTGTAAGACCTGGTTATTGTTAAAAAAAAAAATAGAAGAAAAAAAGACAGTTCAAATGCTGCTTTTATACTCGAGTTCTATTTCCCATATACTTTTTGATGCACCACTTTTAGAGCTGGGAGATATGACAAAAAAATTATCATACTAATTTTTTCCACACTGATGAATATTGATACCTAAAAAGATATATAATTTAATTTTGCTGTCATTTGGTTAATGTGGTCTGACAGTGACTGAAGCCAGAAGAAACCAGAGTTGTCATTAGTTAAACTTAAGTGTATTCTATTTAGCCCTCTTGGTATCTTAATAAACAGTGGTGTTGTTGGGATGTTACATTTTTAGATGATAGAAGTGTGTGATTTGTTTTTTTTTTTTTAACTTTTGGTGTTTCTCATCTTGATTTGCACTAAACCGGTGACATATTTTGTTAGCTATATTAATATATGCTTTGTCATTTTTAATTTATTCAAACCACCTCCATATGGTTGACTTGTGATTTTTGGCAACAACTTCCTCAGCCTTAAAGGACGTGTCGAGTCATTCCCAACCTTTTAGCATAGCAAAATCTGGATGGCTGAGTGAAACAAACAGAATCTGAGAATCGGAGGGGACAGCAAGTTAATGAGCCAAAGTGACTAAAGACGTTTGTGCTGTGCTTGTTCCTCAGGTGTTCAAATTCCTTACTACACTCTCCTGCAAACAGGCAATGACGTAGATGTGACAGAGAAAATACAGAGAGGCAAAAGTTTCTTTTACAGCCCAGTTTTACTCATCACTTTTGTTCTAATCCAGACCCACATCCTCATCAACTTTCTTGACTAGAAGGTTTTATACAATTTCTGCAATAAGAAATAGGCCTGTTCTTAGTTCTGGCTGTTGTTGTGAGTGTTTAGATCTGTCCATATTGAGTAAAAGCTTGCATTGTTTGTTCTCTCAGCCCTACTTTCAGAAAGAAAATGTTTTTGTACCCTTTTCGTATCAAAATAGCAAGGTGTTCAAATGTTTTCTAAACATTCTATCGACTTTATTATGGAAATTATCTTAACTACCTCGTACAAATCTTAAAAGATATGATATATTTCCACCAGCAGCCCATCCTCATGTATCTATGTCTACGTTCCGCTTAAGCTTTTCTTTTATGTCTTAAGAAATGTGGTAGACATTACTCCTCATAGAGCAAGGAAGATGTCAGAAAAGAAAGTTTCCTCGAACCCTTCACTTCTGCAGTGGAAATGTTCAATGCCTGAACAGTGAAAGACTGGTCATACTGGGCATCTCTCACTGTGAACGTAGATATTTCCAACATTGATGAGGAGTAAGCAAAGTACATGGATTGAAACAAACAAATCTCACCTCTAAAGCTGACATTGCTAGTGAAGGGTACGCTGTCCCTCTCCACATGTGATGTGTGTGACTGCCAGCGTATGAGAGTGGCCTTTAACCACTGGTGTGTTAGTGCTGGTGTGTTGCGTGTTGTAGGGCTTTAACATAGAACAATGCTGTGTGTTGCCGAGCTGAGGCCATGTGGCCGAGTGGCGGATTAAATTAGCAGCAGTTGTTTATCGTCTGTCCCCCCCGCCCCCCCTGGTCCATCTGCTCCACTCTGCCCCATAGACTCTAGCTGTGCTCTCAGGCACTGCTCCAGAACACTCCCCACCTCCCCCAAATCCCACCCTCCCAAACCCCTTACAAATCCCTATCCCCATCCCCATGTCACAGACACACACACACACACACACACACAGTTTTGAATAGTTGCAATATCCACCAGCAGCCCAGTCATGACACAATATACTCAGTGCAACCTCTTCTGCCAAGAGTGCTCTGGCTTTCCTCTATGCAGATTAGCCATGTGCTAATTGTGGTTATTTATTTATTTTTTTTATGGAAGAGAGGGAAAAAAAGGGAGGGGAAGAGTTTTCCTCCAGAAATTGATTAGATGACTGAGCAGAAAAAAAGAGAGACAGTGTAGTGTTGTGAGTTAAGTTGCCATCCAGCGTGCATGTTTGAGACTTTGATGCTATATTGAAAAGCTGGTCTTAATCTTCAAGCTGTGAGGGGGAGACATGTCATGTCAGAAATGTTATGGCTTTTTAGTAAAAATCAAAACTTAAGCAAAAGCTCACTTAGCCCTGAATTGATTTTGATGAGAGGTTTTAATAGATGTTGATGATTATGTTTATAGTAAAATCCCTATTTTAAAAGAGAGTTGTAGTGGTTTTACCTCTGAAATTTGTTCCATAATTAAAAAAATTCTGAAAAAACATTGAAAACTGATGCTTTTTTAGGGAATGAGCCCGTAATTTTAGTTTGCTTTAATTTTTCTGTGTGGCCGAAATCTAACATGATTACAAAACAGTTTGAAAATGTAAATAAAAACAGAATGCATTCATTTGCAAAAAAAAAAAAAACTGTTTTTATCAGCAACAGTTTCATGATGTGTTCTTAAGCCTTTGTAGTATAATCCTTTGTAAAATGTGTTTTATAAAGTGGTGATACTCACCCCATCCTTCCTTGTAAACCACTGACCCTTTCAGGGATGCTGCTTTCATACCCAGTGATAATATTATCACCTGTTACCAGTGAATCTGTTTAAGGTGAAGTATTAAATATATGAGTTTTTATGTTTTTTGTTTTATGAAAAGAAAAAATTGACATTAAACATAGTATTTGTTTAGCACTTATGTCAGTTAATATATTTTTTAATCAATTGATCATACTGTCTGTCTGTCTATTTGTCATATATGATCAAACCTTAGATTTTGGAGCAAAAATCTTGCTGAAACAGTTTCAGAAACAAATGAGCAGGTTGCTGCAGTGCTCTTCCACCCACCTTCTGATCTGTGTGCGTCAGGGAATTTCCCTTCACAAAATCTTTTTAGTCACATTAATTTTATAGTGAGACTCAAAATAACCAATATTCATACTCCGTAGATATTTGTATTCCCTTTTATGGCTTAATAATATTGAGAATAAAATACAATTTATGTTTTGGTTATGAATTTTTTCAGAATCAATTGAAAAAAAGTGCAACAACTGGCTGTGTGCCAGTTTAGCCTTTTGGTTGTTTAACAACATTGGATCGATGGCACAAATGTACATGGATAAGTTGTGAGTGTTTTGTTTAAGTGGCACTAAGCTAAGACTTTATGTATTTTTCTGCACATTGTTTCGTCTCAGTTATCAAATTCTGTGTAACCGACACCACAGAGCAGTGAGTAAATACACAATTCCTGCTTTTTGCCTCAGGAGTATTTTTTTGTTCCTTAGTAAACACGGACAATGTGATGTATTGCAAGTGGCTGTCTTGCAGTGTATTAAGTGTCACAGAAACACTGTATTGTAGCAACATTGTTATCATGGGTAGTGTATTTGGGTAGTATCACATTGGAAGTTAGCCTGTGATTTCCACCCCTAGTCAAAACAGACCAAATTAAGCTGTAGCAACAAGACTCCTTTTTCCGATATTTCTATTATGTCACCTTAAAGCTGCATGAAAATATCAGATATTTGTCGTCCCAGTTTGTCACTATGGGAATGATTTTGAATGACCACTTCAAAATAATGCAGTCACCACCTACGTAAAAGTTATTAAAAGAGACTGAATTGATCATTACCAAACAACGTAAAATAAGTCGTGAAAAAATAAAATATTTTCTAGCATTGAAGAACACAGTTAACATATAGTAACATTGTTGGCCTAAATTAAAAATATATTGTAGGCTTTAAACTGTGGTACATTGCGATGTTAATGATCTATTGCAGGCTTTCAACCCAACACTGGTAATCCAAGTCAGCATTATTTTGTGGTCAAATGGTCAAAGCCAATTTTACCAGCATGTGGGTTAGGGTCATTGTGTTGCACCTTGATTGCAGCCATTTGTGCTTCAAAGCACCAGACCCAAACATAGTGCTGTTGCGTGCCTTATCGTCTTTCCACTGCATCTATCTCACCCTCACCACCTCCAACCCCAACATTTTCCTCTGTTACATCAGAAACAAATCACTTTCTGTGTCAGACCCTGAACAGTAAACATCCTTGCTAATTTATAGGTGAACAAATAACAAGTATGACCATTTAATTGAAGGTTTTACTATGTGGGAAAACCTTCTGAACCCTATTCAGTGTTGAACTTCTGCTTGCATGTTATTTCACCTTGAAATGTGCTGTACCTTTAAATGGACCAAAAAAATAGATGCAGTGCAAGTTATTTCTTCTTTTGGCATATTTCTCTTTGTGATATTCAAAGTATTACTCATATTAATTGTGTTTTGGTTCTAATTAAACTTGCAGCTTAAACTCTCAAATGTGGGAAGTCAAATTCAGATACTGAACTCTTTTTGCTCAACAGCAACAGAGCTCCTGCCTTGGCATCGCCCTTTTAAAACACCACTCATTCTATAACCAAGAGAAAGAGGAACAGAGCCTTTTATGGCAGTCCCTGACCTCTACAGACAAGATGCAGTAGAGGTTGTGTAGTGTGGTTATAGCACACACACTTCACACACACACTCACAAAGGCCTCAGCAAAAGCTCTCTGGGATTTTGGAGGATGTATAATGGTGTGTCAGATGTGAACAACTTGAGCAATGCGAGGAAAATGCTGGTAAACAGATCAATGAAGGCCCGAGCAGTAGACGGGCCACAGCTATCTCCCAGCGTGCAGCGCACAAACAGATGTGTTAACATGATCGAATGAGGTCGAGGAGTAAAAAACATAAGACATCTTGAACAGGTTTAACATCCCGGATTCTATGGATTTATACTGGATGCATATTGCATACTTTTAAAGTCAGTATGATATGTTATGAATTTATTGCATAAAACTGAGCATGCTTTGGCCTGACTCACAATTGTTGTGCACCTACTAGCATTAATCTGACTGTCTTTAAAAAAAAAAAAATTAATTTTAAAACAATTTACTAGTGAAGGTCCCTTTTGATACTGTTAGGACTGGTATGATGCAGGGAGCTTAATAACCTGTTTCCGTTTTTTCCCCGATTCTTTCAGATTTTTTCTGCGATTTATATTGAGATTTTACTTAATTCTGTGCTTTTCAATTAAGGCACTTTCTATTTCTTTTTTCAATCAAAGAATTGTCTAATCATCTAATCATCTGATCATCATGGTATAATCTTCAAAAGCTATGTCTATAATCAATTTTTCCTCCAGGACTCTTTTTTTTTTACTACAAATTATTTCAATGGTTTATAGTGTGAATATTGTCAAATTCTGCAAAAATTATTAAAAAATATCAGAATGTCTGTGATAATTAGTAAATATTCGTACAAAGATTGTAAGGTGCTTTCTTTGAATTATATTTGAAATTTCTGCAAGGTACATATTGATTTAATGCTTGTGAGCACTGGGCATGCTTATCTTTGATATGTGATCATCATGGTCAACTAACCACTATCTCCAACCTTAGAGAGGCTGTTAAATGAGATGAAAGAGAGCGAGAGAGAGAGAGCGAGAGAGAGAGAGATGCATGTTTTGTTTTGGGGGCGTCAGCACTGATTCTCCACGTGGCCCAGGGAGCTGGAAACCCTGATTGTAGTTAAGCTGTACTTTCCAGCTCTCTCCCTGCTGAGCCAGGGCCTTAGCTGTCAGGCTCCTTAATGGAAAAGTGAGTACACAAGCTGGTGTAGAAATATTCTCACTGCTGGCGAAATATCGACTGAAATTGGTGAGGAAAAGGTTGATTGTTTTATTGCTCCGGTCATCGTTGGGAGATTTTGTCTAAATGAGAAATAGATTTTACCTTTAGTGTTGCTGCTCTGTAGTGTGTTAGCATACTAGTCATTTTTCTTGTGGATTGGAGAGCGTAAGCGGGTGATTCAGGCCTCAGTGGTACACTTTTCGGATGATACAGAAGGCCCTGTCTAACTGCATAAGCGACTTATTAGAAAAGACCTATAGCATATTTCCTTTTAAGTTGCTGCAGCTTTTGTTAGTGGGAATGTGGAGTTTTTTTAGCTGTGATTGGACAAATACACCTGTCTGGAATGGATTAAAAACCACAACAAGGTGCCCTGCTTCTCTCTTAGCCATCAGTCATTTTAAGACAGAGCAGTGTGTTGTGCAGGTCATCATGGAAGGATGTCAGTGGGGGTGGGGGAGGTATGGTGTCCTTCAGTGCAGACCGGGGTTAAAAGTGCATTAGAAGTCATAGGAGAGTGCCTACCGGGGCCTGTTACCTCTTCCCTCTACAGTGCGGTCGGTAATGACCCTGGGGAACATAGTAACACTGCCTCACCCACCCCCCCCCCAATTCCCCTTTCCTCCACACACAACATAACACATGCACACATACTCAGAAGCTCAGGAGAATGCGGCCAGGGGAGGCTACAGGGAAAACCTGGAGTGGAATATGTTATCTTGGATAATGTTGGTTGACCATTCTGACAGCCTGTTGATTCGCCCACCCCTCCCCACTCCCCTCTGCCCTCAACACCTTCAGGATCCCCCCAACACACATTCACATACATATATTTTTATACACACACAAGTGTCCTGCTGAGACACCCCACACCCACCCTCCTCATTGCAGCACTGTCATTCATAGAGTGCCAAAGCCTGCTGCTTTATTAAAGCCCAGGAAGAGCAAGGCCTGGCCCAGGTTCAAACAGCAGTGCAGCTGGGACCTGTTACATTTTCGGCAGACTGCCCTCTCCGTCTCGCTGGCTATAAATAGCCTGGTGGTTGTCTCCCTTAACCAAGGAAAAGAGGTTTTTGGGGGAGGAAAAACACACACACACACACACACACACACACACACACAGATTAATAACCGTGGGAAGCAATGAAAGCTTTGTGTCTGCTGCCCGAGGTCAGCAGGCCAGGAGGTGTTGCTACTTCAAAGCCCCTATTGTGGCTCATACTTTCAGACTCCGCTGTGGTGTGGGTTTGATGAGAACACACAGGGGCTGTCAGTAATGTGATGAGTTGTCAGCTCTGGATTGCACCCAACCAGGCCGATACCCGCTCAGCCCAAGTGTGTAAATTTATATTTAGGTTTTTTTTTTAGATTTGCAGGGGATGACCCGTTCATTATAGCTCAATGAAATTCCATTTTTTTAATTGTATTTATTTTTGGTTGCACTGGAGGACTGTTGTGTTTGGGGGGATTCCACCAAGCTCATCTCTTATGTACACACACACCATCAGACACTTTATGACCTTGGCTCCAGCTGTTGACAGGCGAGGCTACCTCATTACGAGCACCGCCCCCCCCCCTTCTTTCCTCTCCTGCTCTCCGTTTCCCTCCCTGGCTCTCAAACCAGAAAGGCCGTCTGGCCCGCTAACATTGCCTGCCCGGGCCATGTGGATCTCCCTGAGTCCAAGCCGGCCAAGGTCACCCCCCTAAACATCACCACCGCCACCCCAGCCTCCGTCCTGACGTGGCTCCAGCTGAGGGGTGGGCCCAGCTCCAGCCACCGCAGACACTTTCACTTCCTTAAGCTTATTTTCATAGAAACCCTCCCCAACGTCTCCGTTGTAACAGTATCCACCCACTGGCACAATGATCTCCTGGGCAGGGAAACGCTCCTGGCGGATATAGTGGGCTCATTCATTCATTCATGGCCAATTTTTTCCCTTTCTAGTAGTAAAGTAAATCCACTACTGTTTCTTCCTCCCCCTTCTGCTTTTTGTTCTTTATTTGCTTGATTATACTGTGACTGGTTTATGAGATAATGCCTGCACGACAGACTGTGATGGTAGAGTTATCATTTGTGTTTATGGCTGAGTAATAATATTTCAAGAAAACCAACTAAAATGTTCCAAATAACTCAAGCACTATTTGAACTGGACTACATTTTCTCATCTTTTCCTGTCACATTACTGGATTCTCAACAATCAGTTGCATCATTATAGAGCTTTTTACAGCTCCTCTGGGTATGTTACTGCACAGTCTGATATGGGCAGTAGATAGAACATAACCATCAACCCAAACACCATGAGAGAATGACAGACAATTATCTCCAAAGTCAAACCTTTTCCAAACAGTTTGGATGATAGAATTGCCAGTCCATCCATCTACTCTTGCAGCTCATTTAATCATTCTCTCTGTGTCCTCCAGCCTCCAAGCCCAATGGACCAGGTAGGGAAGATGCGTGGCCAGCCGTATGGTGGACCCAATCCCTACTCTCAGCAGCAACAGGGGCCTCCCACAGGGCCTGGACCCCAGCAGGGAGGGTCTTACCCAGGACAGGGATATGGACCTCCAGGCCCTCAAAGGTATCCTATGGGGATGCAGGGCCGAACACCAGGCGCCATGGGCAACATGCAGTATGGACAGCAGGTCAGTAATGATTAATTTAGATGACTTTACCTTGATCTTCATGGTCACCCTGCACGACCTCTTTGAAGTTAAAGTTTGACGTAAAAGTCAGACTATGTTTTATGATCGAAGACATCAATAAAAGCTTTAACCAAGTGATTTCAATTTAACTCCCCCAGTCCCTGTATGACATGGATGAATGAGATGAACCTTTGAAGGATATTTACTATTTCAGTGTGTAATCAACTTTTTGAAAGTTTACTCTTGAAAAATCTGTCTGAAAAAAAACTTCAGACGTAACAAGAACAAATACTCAGTTTATATCTGTATCTTATTAAGAATATTTAAGCGTGCATCTATCATGAGAGATGTGGGCATCTTTAAACTGGTGCAAGTTCGAAGTGTAGCATGTGACCAGTGTTAATGTCAGGATCTAGAGACATGTGAGGGTTAGGTTAAAGACTGTGTCATGTTTAAAAAATCAGAATAAAAACTAGGTTATGACCAGGCTCAAGCCACACCTCTGTTGTTATTTAAAATCCAAACCAGGTGAAATCAATAATTATGACATTTTTATTGAATGTTTTGACTGCACCACTCTGAGTGTCTGTAGTACTCAAAATTAAACTTACATTCTTCAGGCAGTTAAGCATTTATTTTGTCTTTGACTTGCTGCTACAGGAAAGGTAAAAATGATGGCATACAGTAGATCAAAACCGACCACATAAAGTTGACTGATTGGATGTCAGATGTGGGGAAATTTGCCGGAGTTCAAAGCCAGTAACTTGTTCGTAGAGAGTAATCATGATCCAAATCTGTCAGTAGGATATCATTTTAGCCAGAGGTGGAGCTGATGGATGTAGCTGTACGTAAAACAATAATTTCAACATTTTGGGAAATGAACTTGCAGAGCGTTGGATGAAAAAAAAGTTATGAAAACTCTCAGCATATCATAGAACTGAAGCATGGGCTGTTAATTTTTTTAATGAAGGGAAGCATTTTGATGCATATTGTTTTTAATTATTTATTAATTACCTTTTTTATGATAAAAGCAAAATATTTTTTTGATACTCTGAACCCCATCACCCAGAAACTAGCTAATATTGGCGGAGTGGAGCACGGAAGGACACTAACAAACAAGACCAGCTAACTAACTCACACCACAGCACTTTGGCTAAACTTTAAGCCACCTTTAGTGAGGTGAGGAAGATAACTCAGTAATAACTTAGGGATTATTTGTTGTCTTGTTTGTTTTTTCTAAACACCTGTTTTTGTATACTGTTTTGGATAACAGTGACTTTCTTTGCTGACAGTGTTGTAGCAGAAAGGCTCTTTATAGTGCATCCTTTTCTATTAATTCATGAGAGTGATTGCAAGGATCAGTTTCCAGAAGAATCCCCCCCTTTATTTATCATAGACGATCTGATGAAAAAAGTTATTTGAAAGCCCAACAAAACCAAAATTTTTTCCAAAAATGAACCGAAGAAAAAAGGTCTCACAGAAACAGACACATAGAGAGCAATCCATCAATTTGTCACTGTCTGGTTTATTTTCATGCTCGAAAGCAAGTGTTGGGGAAAATTCAAGTTGTGTGTACAGGCACAGTAGGCAGCATTTTCTGACAGCGTCGTCCAATTGAAAACAGCAAACATCCAGTTTGTCATAGCTACTTACTCATAGCTTGGAATAAGATCCTTTTTGAACTCTGTCTCAGCACTGCAGTCCGTCTTAAATGAGAAATGCATGCAGGGAATCCCGTAGAGTGAAGCCCTTTCTTTCTCGACCGCTGTCTGTGGTCTTGTGCCCATTGTGTGGTGTGATTATCTCATACTGGCCTTCCTGGTGTCTGACCATGGACTCGATAAGTGCCCTGCCGAGAAGAAAACGGCTGCCCTCCTTTATTCAGACAGACACAATATAACCACTTCATGTTGTTTTAAATATATGGCAGTTCTTTACTATTGCTTTTTTTCTTTGAATTCTGGAGTAGAATCCTCCAAAAACAATATGTGACTTTTTCTTTTTCTTCTTTATTACTGTGTTTCCTCACAAGGTCAGGGTTTTCTCCTTCCATGCTCCTTGAGGGTAATGAAACAAAAACGCTGTTCTGAAAGGCTCTCTGCTCGCAGGATCTGTTAGAATATGAAAAGCCTCATATTGAAGTTCAAGGAGATGAAGTCAAAACTCAATTTTTATTTTCACGGCTTTAATTTGAAGTGAAACACAGCTGAATTCCTACACTTATATGATTTTTCTCATGTGCTTTGACTGATCAGTTCCCAGTGAAGAACACACTCGTCTCTTACACACAGAGAACAGTTATCTTTTTCTTCTAATCTGTGAGTAAGATGAAGAGATGCTCTGATTACTCCGCTGAGAAGTGAAAAAAAAAATCAAAGAGTTGACTGTGGATATTTGGATATTTATATATATTCTTACAGTTTTAGAAAAGATCCTGTCAAAGCACAGACTGTATTCAAATAGTGATTGATATTCCTCTGAGGGGCTCAGGATGATAAACCTGTAGTAAAATTTTAGCTCAGCTGAAGAAAGCTGTTTTTGTTCAGTCAGTTCAGCTGCACTGGGTTATATTTACTCACATATGACAGTGTTCATCCCCTTTTAAGGCTGAACTTCAGTTGATCCTGACCAATTGCTTTATGTTTACACCTAGATGTCAGCCTATGGACAGCAGGGGCCAGGTGGCTACGGCCAACAGAGTCAGAGCTACTATGGCCAGCACGGCCCCCCTCCCCACCCTGGCCAGCAGCAGCCTCCATACGCAGGCCAACCCCAGGGCAGCTCTGGAACTCCCTATTCTCAGCAGGGCCACCCCTCGCAGCCTCCTGGCCAACATGGACAGTCAGGACCCCCCTACCAACAATCCCAAGGTCCCCACGGCCCTGCTCCAGGTCAACCTCCCTATAGCCAGCCCCCACAGTCTCAGCCGGGACAACCACCCTACGTCCCTCCCCAACAGCAGTCTCAACAGCAGCAGGGTCCAGGTCCCCAAAGTCAACAGGGCCCTCAAGGCCAGCCGGGCTACCCACAAGCCCCTGGACCAGGGCAGCCACCACAACAGCAGACCCCGCAGCAGCAACAGCAGCAACAAGGGCCCCCGCAACAACAACAGCAACAACAGCAACAACCTGGAGGTCCACCCTCTCAAGCCCAGCAACCTCCAGGTCATGGCCAGCAGGGTCAACCATCACCTTATTCCCAGACACCCCCACTGCAACAACAACAACAACAGCAGCAACAGCAGCAGCAACAACAGCAGCAGCAGCAACAACAGTCACCATATCAGAGGTTCCCACCTCCTCCACAGGTAATGAGGCCACAAAGAACTCTGTTAGCAAAATGTAGCTGCACTGTGATGTGCAGTGTGTGGCCCATCTTGGTTGCCATCACTGTTCTTAGTGAGACTCCTTAGCTGACACTCACTTAAGATTCATGCCTCACTCAGAATCCTCATGCAAATTGCTTCACAGAAAACACTGTCCACTCCCTTCCTTGTTTTATGGCTTTTGGTCATATTTGACTTTTTCATAGAGTAGACATTTAAAATTATGTGTATGTACTTTGTTTTTTTTAAAAATATAACTGATCCTAAAGTAAGATGAATATCTGGAAGCGTGTGCAGTAAGCATCTATTGCTGGGTTTGAACTGTCGATATTAGCCATTAAGGACTAACTTATGGGTTAATTAAGTTAAATTATTTACCTAACTATAGAGGCTCCTGTCTATTAAATGAATAATGAAAAACAGGATTTAGAACAGACAACAGAACAACCCATGCACATGGGAGTGTGAAGCTTTAATGTTCACTAAAGGTTGTTGGTTGAAAAATGCTTAAGATAGAATGAGGATGAAATTATAAGTGAAATACTCAGAAAAAGAGCATTAAAACCATTGTTATAACATTTAACGTTGTATAACATCTCTTTCCTCGCCAATAACAGGAACTTTCCCAGGATTCCTTTAGCTCCCAGTCCAGTGCTCCTCCTTCCAACCAGCCAATGGCTTCCAATAAGAGCAGTCAAGAGGACAGCATGCAAGCACGGCCATCCAGTCTGCCGGTGAGCACTCCATCTTTTCATCACACATCTGGCTTGTGCTTTTTGTAAATAGTTTTCATCTATTGGCCTAAATGGATGCCAAAAACCTACATTATTTGCCCTGTTAATATATATTTTATAACCCTCAGACATTGCCATAATTCCAAAGGAGGGACACATTTATAACTAGATACTTCTGAGAAGTTTTTAACTCAATGAACAGAGGCACTTCAGTAGTTGGTTATCATGCTACCCAGCAGATATGACTTAACATGGCAACAATTAGCAATGCTGCTTCACAGGTAGCTTCTTTGTTTAAGGTGAATAAGGGTTTTAGATTCTGAATATGTACTCCCAATTCTTTGTCAAAATTTTGAACACTAGCATGTGTTAGAACTACCATAGAGAACCATCCTACATACGTATCGTAAGCCAGCTTCTCTGCCCTTCCTCTGCGCATGGAGAGTACAGCTGTTTGACTAGAACAGATTTTAGTCCAGATTTCATTTACATGTTTTCTTAATCTGCACCAAGGTTAATTAAGATAGTTGATTTGTTATGTATGAAGACAAACCGCTTATGGATTCAGACTTGACTGCCAGTTTGAAAGCCATCTAAATCAAGAGTCACTCCTTTGACAGTTCAAAGTAATCTCCAGTCAGGGTCCACTAAATACACAGCTGAAATTGGTGGAAATATTGGTGGTGCCCTTTTACTAAAATGCAATATTGAAAACTGCCAGCAGTTAAGCTTATTAGTTATGCTGTTTTGTTTCTGACCAATTTGCTAACTAATTTCATTTATTATTTTTTGAGTGGCTTGATTTTTTTTCCCCACCCTAAACAAACTTGCTGTTCTCTCTTTTCCATTTGTACTCACTTAACTGTCGTGTGACCATCATGTGGCTTTGTTCTGTAATTCAGCAATTATCATTCTACAGCTGTGGGTGAACCATAGAAGTTGGCAAAATCAAATGTTTTTTGTGTGTGTAAAGCATAGCAGTCTGAGTGAAGAAAATATAAAGAAATGTGGAATAAACATCTGATTTTCAGACCCAACGCGCGATCGATTGAACACATAACGTGAATTCGGCTGAACTAATCTCATCAGAGCACTGTGATGGACGTTTTATGCTTTTTCAGAGCCATAACTACTGTGTGTATTGCATGCTTTAGTAGAGTAGGGTCAATATTCAGTACTTTGGACTGCTGACACTGGTGGATTTCCAGGTTTGTTTACTGCTATTTGTGGGCATGCCTGCTGTATTACTGGCATTCAGATACAGAAGTCTGCATAATATTCCAACTTATCCTTGACATGACCATCTTTCTAAAGTTGGGATATCAATGGTTTTTTTATCCAGTTTTCAAATATTTAGGACAGTAATGGCTGAATTTGTGGCTGATTTGGTATTTCATAGAGTACAAATCGCTGTTCCTACTTTAATCTTTAGAATTTTGACCCCGTCTCCACCATTTGTGACTTTAGCATTCACAAAGTACACAACAGCAAGCTGATTCCAAGAGTGAATAAAGCGTATTCAAGCAGAGCAGGATTTTAGTAACTTGTTAGATACAGAATTCTGAGAGGGCAAAAAACATTTCTGCCAGGAAAAGGATTGTTGAAAACGAAGCAAATCTTGCATCTTATAGCCCTCTGGCTAAGATAAAGGTGAGAGAACCCCCCTGCCTCCCCACGTCTCCCCCCACATCTTCCCTGTTAAAGAGGTGTCTCGCTGCAACACGTTGCAGTTTCCATGGCAGTGTTTATAGGTCAGACTGCGGAGCTAACCTCATTCTGGGCCTCAGGGAAGGAGAGTGAGAAATGAGATCATTAATGAGAGAGAATGAAAGTGAGAGAGCGGAGTCGGCGGCGAGGGGAGGGGGGGTGAGGGGGAATGAGGGAGTGCAAGCAAATAACTTCAAATAGTGTGAGTGATTGGTTGGAGTGGGAGATACGAAAAGGGAGGGAGGGAGGGATGAGAGGCAGCGCTGTCTATGCCAGTAGGGGATGCCCTCAGGATGTGTTTCCCTCCTCTTTTATTTATTTCTCTTATTTATTTATACATCTCTCTGTGGGCTCAGCCATTGGCCGAGCAGGCCAGGCCAGGGCTATTTTTATTTATTCCCCTCCGACTTCTCGGGGATTCCCTATCGGTGCTTTACAATTGGCTGTGAGAGCCAATAATGAGGCTAAGGTAGAGATGAACTGATCCCGTTTCTCTCCACGACGCTCCTCTTCCCTCTGCACCCCTGTGGAGTCCACATGACACTGTGTGCAGATTAGACCATGCCAGCTAGGAGGATAACTCTGAACAGCCCGTGTCAAAACAGCAGAATTGACTCCTACAGGTGTTATAATTAGATATGCACCATTAGTATCTGTTGCACTTGGGGAAAAAAGTCATTTAACATCCAGACTTACACAAACTCTCCCAGAATAACAAAGAATGTCTCTGATAGGGTTAATTAGGATTAGGGTTGTTATTTGCAAAATTTATAGAAAAATATTTTATGAAAGAGAGCTCATGACTATGAAAGCATTAATTGATTATGCTTAAACCTGTTGAATATATGTCGTTGTACTTTGAATTAGCAGTAGAACATGGTATCAGAACCCAATACATTTGGGGTATCAGCCGAAATTTGGCCATAGCACTGAGGACCAGAGACTGTCAAGTGTAAAAAGGCGTCAAATGCCTCACCACTTGCTTTCCCCAGATTTACTCAAGAATTTGTTGTAACAAGACAGCAGCAGCACCAGCACTACTGAGGTATCTGTCAGGTCAATACAAAGTTGAGTCTCTCTTTTGTTTTCAAGATCACTGTCTTAAGAACCAGGCGTCGTTTCCACAGCACAGCTCCAAAATAAGGACTTTTGACAGAAATTGAATGCACTAAAATAATTTTCAAGTAGACTCCAGGAGTATACAGGGAGAAAACTGATGTTTACAATTTTATTGATTCATTTGTGTTGTTTTCCCTTGCCACTTTTTCAAGGTGCTAGTATTTTCCAGGACTGCTTGTTGGAGTGTCAGAGAGTTTGGGAAACCCACTTGCCCTTCACATTTCTGTTACCAGTATTGGAAAGGCCGTGACTAACAACTGGTTTCCTTATAATCTCATATGATGACTTGACTTGACTTGACTCCATTTCTCAGTTTAAAACAGTTGCAAATACTTTGGCTTTCCAATGTAGTCAGACAAAAAGCCTTTTGAAGCAGTTTTTTCTGGCAGTCTTGCTAGGGAACTTTTAATACAAAGTTAGTAGGAGATATGCATGACTTTATTTGCTGTAGGTTGCAATAATTCTTTCCTAAGCAGTCAAAAACAAATGAATTATAAAGAAACAAAATGGAAGGGTGTTTCTCTTAAGTGCGAACATCATACAGATGATTTTTTAAGGGGTTCATTTAGAATAAAAATTTGTTAAGATTGAGGCAAGACAGATGCCAAAAACGCTGAAGAAAATGTGACAGAAGTTATTCGGCCTTTCAGATTTTTGTATTGGTAAGCATAATTAAGTCAAAATTTTGATTTTCAACGAAATAAACACTCTACATTTGGATTGAAAAAGAATTTGGTTGATGAATATTGTCATATATTTTAAAATAGGGTCATATAGTGGGGTCTAAAAAAAAATTGTATTAGCACTGGTACTAAAATTCAGTTATTATATCAGCAGTGGTTTTAAAAAATTGATGTAATAGTTTACATTTTCTGGCTCATTCGGAAGCTCATTTTCTTATCAAAAGTCAAGAGCTTCACACAAAAAAACAACCTCATTGTGTATCTCAGTAGGTATTATATTTTCTGTATTAGTTATTTTTCATTTTTCATTCATCGGTGGAGTTAACAAACACAAGGGATGCAGTTATTCCTGAGTTTGAGTCAGAAGAGGTGACCAGTACTCATCTGTGTTTGCATTCCTTTGCTTGAAAGAGAACTATCTTGAATTAATCAACTTTTTTCATCTAAAGCAAGAAGGATCTACAGGTTTAATTTGATGGGAAAAGGTGTTTATTTTGTAAGACCCCGCAATGTTTAGTACACGTTTGTCTTAATTTGCCTCCGAAAGTGTTTGAGTCACCGTCTTGATTCAGCTGAGGGGTATGTGGCATTTAGCTACTTGCGTAGCTTTCACACAGAGCCAGTCAGACAACACCTCATTCATAGCACAGATGGGTCTGTTTGGGCCAGGTGCTAAAAACCCAGCGTCTGTTAGACCGCCGTGGAGGTGGGAATAAAGGAGTACAGGCGGCTCAGCGCCTGCTGGAAGACGCAGGTAGGAAAGCAACAGTCAGTCTGAGAAAAGGGCTGTGGATAAGAGGTGCAGGACGAGGGAGGGGGAAAAAAGCCATAATTGGAACTAGCTGAGCAGGTTGAGCTGGTTCCTGGCTCCAGGACACACATACACAGTTAAACTGTTGAGTATTTACCACTGTCGGTTACCTGGAACAGTTGTCTTCATGGAAATGCAGCTGATGCAAATCAAACACAACTTACAGTGAGCACAGCACAATAAGCAAAACAACTGGAATATAGATGTCTCTTTGATGACATTTTGAAAAGAATAACAGAATAAAGAACAGAAGAATGATATTAGAGTAATGTCTTCAAGGTAATTTCATTTTTGACCTTAAAACTTCAAATTTCTTAAACAAACTCTGAAAGATGGGGGCATTCAAGAAACAGGGAGGGCTCAATGAAAGATACTATGCTGTTGCACTATGGGAAATGTAGGATCATGTGTTGGTGGAACTTGATTAATGATGAGGGCATAAAGATACCTCAGCCTCTGCTCCCTGAATTTTTTACTGTTCTTTTTTTATTTGCCCCTTACAAGTAACACAACTTTATGAGGGAGCAATGTTGAATAGCTGGAATTCCCCTTTGAGGACAGAAATAGCTGTTCACATTCGGTGCTGCTCAGGTTTTTTAGTATAGATCATCTCGGTAAGCCATGAAAAAATAGTGTGCACTAATGTATAAGTGATTCACAGTGTCTTATTTTTATGGAGGAGAAGAAAGCTCCACAGGAGCCAATACGAGAACTTACCTACTCCCCATCGTGGCTCCTGTAAAAGTAAAGCAGGCCAGAGCCTTTGCTGTCACTGTCTGACTTTTGCACTCTCTAGAAGTGACACTTCCTTTGCAAGTCACACCATGGGAACCACCACCACCAGACCACCACCAATCCCCCACACCCACCTTGTTTCTTTTTTTTTTTTTTTAAATCTCCTTGTCCTCTCCAGTGTCTTTTGTACACCCTTTCTCCACTGTGGGGATAATCCCAATCAGAACCGCCCACTGGTTGTGATGCTCCTTTTTTCTGATTTGTCTGAATGTGCTCCAGACTTGAGAGGAAGGTCACATGTTGGTCACATACTCACACTTGTGGTTTTTTTTTCTTTTTTTTTTTTCCTTTTTTTTGTGCTCCATCATTCTGTTGCTTTAGCCTTTCCAAATGAGAGGCTTCATCTGGAGTGGTTTTATCTTGAAGGAAGGGCCAAGGATTTATGTTGTCCACTTTGTGTCAGAAAAGTGCCTATTTACAATATTCTAATGGAATAGACTCAGCATTTTTAACCCCACTTGAAATTTACCAATTCAGTATAATATGTGAATGATAAGTGGCCTTTAGCAAGGGCATTTTTAATATGAAAGGCATGCATTGATTGACTTTTGTTTTCTTTGTGGTGATTGTGTTACGTCAGCTTGAGGGAACCTTGTTTGGTCCCAGTTTTCCCACCTTTAAATTTTACATCAGTGCCTACAAAGACCCCACCCTTTCATGAATTCAATCTTATGCAGTGCATTTGCAAAACTAAGAGACCACCCACATCACAACAACAGTCCCCCACCTCTCACCCTCCTTTTAATGACCTTTAATGTTATGTGCCAAGCTCCCTGATCTGGAGCTGAGGGAGCTTCCAGTCTTGGTGCTGATCAACTCTGAGTCCCCTTCCTGCAGTCCTCATTCCCAGCCATTCTCAGCCCAGCCCAGCTCTGCTCTCCTCCTGCAGCTAAGCTTGTTTTTGCGACATAGCTCTGGAGCAATCAGCCTGACAAGGCCGGCCCACTTTTTTTTTCTCTCTCTCTCTCTCTCTCTCTCTCTCTCCTACCCAGCCCAACCCCCTCCTTGCCTTTTTTAATATTACACTCTGTTTTTTTGCTGCATTTCTCCCTTCCTTTCTGTTTTTATATTTAAAAAAA
This sequence comes from Acanthurus lineatus, assembly GCA_029814665.1. Lineage (NCBI taxonomy): Eukaryota > Metazoa > Chordata > Actinopteri > Acanthuriformes > Acanthuridae > Acanthurus > Acanthurus lineatus. The sequence continues at coordinate 19,084,571 of JAPZDV010000008.1, read as the reverse complement.
TTCACCCTCTCTCCCGTTCCTCTTTCTGTCTAAATTCTCGTTTTCTCTTTCCCTCGCCTGCGCCCTGCGCCCTGCTCCCCTCCTCCTCCTCCTCCTCCTCCTCCTCCTCTTCCCTTCCTCGTTCTCTCTCTACTCTCAGTAAATCAGCTTTCATAACGCTGTGCAGCGCAGCCTTGTTTTGCGAGGCTCTGAAGCTGACAGTATTCAGAGTCCGGGGCCAGTTTCCTGTTGCTATTCTGGGGCCCTTGCTTCCTGTGTGGACATGTCTTATTCAGATTCCCGGGCGCCTCTCACTCACTCTCTCCCCCCTCCCTTCTCCCAGCTCGTCTGTTTCTCTCCCCTGCTCCCACTCTGTCTCACCCCTTTCTTTCCTCTATGTGATTTTTAATTAATGTACTTGAGAAAATTCAATCTGCTGACAAAGTGTGTTGTTTTGCATTTGCTTCAGTGAATTGTTTCTCAGCCTGCTAAAACCCAGGCCCTGTTTTGCTCTTGTGAGCTCACACACAAACACACACACACACACACACACACATACACATTTACAGAGCACTCTCCCTCTCCCTTTTGCTCTCTCCGCTCACTCACACACTCTCACACTCGCACACACACTCTCCCATGCCCCTCCTCTCTGCCTCCATTTCTGCTGGGCTGAGCTAGTTTTGCAGCACAAAGACTGTGGCTGACTGCAGCACTGTCTGTGCTCTGCTTTCTCCTGCTCTCACTGGAACAAGCTGCTGAGCCTGGATGGATGAAACTGGCCTCACAATAACATTAACTCTCACTCTATGAAATAACCTCTATATTATTTTTTCCCTCCTCTCCCCAGTTAATTCACCAGCAGTGTGAGTTGCTTTGGTAGCGCCCCCTAGACACGTTATGTGCGAGTGTGACAGTAGGAGAGGAGGGGCATTTCTGCTCTGGGGAGCAGAATGAGTGGCTGTAGGGGTGTGGAGCCGCCCCCACCCCCCACCCCCCACCTCACCCCGAGGACCCTCCAGCCCCTTCGCCCTCCGTATCCCAGCACCCCTCACCTCGGGCTGGGCAGCTGCCTGCCTCACTTGGGCATCTGTGCACTGCCCTGGGACTACTGCTACTATTGTGATCTCTACAAAAGGCCCCCCACGCACACACCATCTCCCAATTATTCACAGCAATCAGACTGCCCCCCCACCCCTCCCCTTCACCACCTCCCTTCATCTACTCTGTTAGCTACACACAGACTGCTGCAGTGTTTGTGTGCCTTGCACACCCCCCCCCCCCTTTTTGTTACCCCCACAGAGAAGCTCAATTAGGCAAATGTGGAGCGTTTAAAAAAGAACTCCCTACTCATTGATTAAGATTCATAGTTAGCCCTTATTTTCTTTGTTGACTGCAAATGGAATGTTATAGCTGAACCGTATTGATCAGTGTCAAATAAATTGTACTTTTTATGTCACAGCAGTACAAGATTCTTTTTTCTGAATTATCCCAGTTTACTCTGTCATCTTTAACTTATTTGTCAGTGTTATTATCTTTCCCACGTGGCTGCCGGTGATCAAGTAGTAGTGTAATGGTGATCCCTGAGGAGGTTGCTTGCCTGTGAAGCTAGCAGACATTGTGTCTGTGGCACTGATACTCCTGATAAGATATCTAAACCCATCAGGGTGCTCCCAGGCTCTGAGCATTGTGTCACCCTGGTGGCGTGTTCACTCTCCAGGTTTGTAGTTTGCCTACAGCTCAGAGAAATGAAACAACAGAACCCAGGCTTGTTAATTTTGACTACAAAGGGATTAAGGGGCTATCTGCTTGTCATCTTGTGGATTGGGTGAGAGTTGCATGGTGCACCTATAGGTTGCTTCAACCGTGTATAGACTTTTCATGTCAGCCTCTGCTGTATGTGAAACCCTGTAATGGCTGCTGCTTCTGTATGAGGCAGGGGCCTTGCTTCTCCTCCTTTCTCCAGTTCTTCCCTCATAGTGGGATGGGAGTGCCCCCTTATGGTTGAGCTCAGCCCTGCAAACTTGGAGCTGGGGCTGGAGCTGCCTGCCTCCAAGCCTTAAGTGGACTTCTCAGAAGCTCCATGTAGCTCATCACGACCCCTGGATGCAGGTGGGACCCTCTGGGAAGGTGGCTGAGGCATCAGCAACACCTACCTGTCTGTTTTTCTTTGTCAACACCTGGACATTTCCTACTGTCACCTGGACATGTCTTGCAGTCATTACAGGTGGTTTCATAGATGAGATGGGCTAAATTGTATTTTGTCTGAGCGCCTGCAGTCTGTCTGTCATCTGTGAGTGCCGACTGAAGCGCTGTGATTGTGGTCTGAAGATAATATGATTCTGTGCTCATTCAAGTCAGCACGTTCAGCAGCTGAGCTGGGAAAAAGAGAAGAGAAACTCCTTTACAGAAAATGTGCTTAGAAATTTTCACTTGATCTGAAGTGTAAGAGGAAGAGATGACTTTTCCCATGACCCTGTTCAGATATCAAAAGTCCACATTGCCCTGCATGAGTGGTAAATGCACAGCGCTGGAGTGTTCTCGCTGATGAGGTTGTCGGCATATAAACACAAACATGAGGAGAGACGGCGGAGAAGTTCAAGGTTTTGCTGTTTTGTGTCTGTCCACTCTCCATGTGCGTTTGTGTGTGTGTGTGCGTGTGTGTGTCTCCCAGGCCTCCTCAGCGCAAAAGGCCCGCAGGCTGAGTGTGTAATTAAAGTGGTGGTGGAGCAGGAGCGGCGGGGGTAGGAACATGGCTTTGGTGCGTCTGCATTTCCTGTAACAATGATGGGCTGCTTCTTTTGTAGTAGCTGACTGCACCGTGACCCTGCCAGGCACGCAGGGAGGCCACTGAGAGAGAGAGAGAGACAGAGAGACAGAGAGATGGCAGCAACAGGGGGGGAGGGATTGTGTCGGCTCTAATGTGTCAACCACATGGATCACAGTAACCATGGCAGCCCTTAAGATGCTGCCTTTTTTTGTCTCCTCTATCTCCCCAAACCTCCCCCTTCCACTCTCTCCTCCTCAGCTATTGCCCTCACCACAGAGTTTGTGTGAGCATGTGTGCAAGCAAGTCAGGAGTGAGTGAGCTTTTTTTTTTTTTGCTTCCTGCATATTGTGTTCAGCATCTGGAGGCCTGAGAACAAGGAAGCCTGCCAACTAGGCGGTTGGTGAAACCCTGAGGTCTCAGAATGACAGAGAAGAGTGGGTCAGGGAGAGTGTGTGACTGAGGGATGAACTCTGCCCCCGCTGCCAAACCTCCTCTCCTTCCTCACCACCACTACCAGATCTAGTTACACACTGCTGGCCAGGTCACACAATCCAGATATGTTTCATTATGTCAAAGCCGCTGTGCTTCCTCTTTTCCTCTACTTTCTGTTTCTTATAACCTACTGAAAAATAAATAAATAAAAGAGAAGAAATCGGCTGGCTTGGCAGACTAATGGCTCTGGTCGGGCTTGATTGATTCGGTGAAGTAATCTGCAAATGGAATACATTAGGACGGCAGAGAGGAGAGCAGTGCAGATGACTCAGAGACAGCACAGCCACACTCTGAGGAGCAGTGGAGAATATGGGAATAATGGGAACAGCAAAGACCTTCTGCCATTTTACACATTCATGAGCAATAATTGTATTAAAATAAATTTTCTCGATTTTGTTTTGTAGGATTTTTTATTGCGCTTTTAACGCCACAGTTGATAAAAGTCTGCCTTTTTTGCGTCTCTTCAGCCCCCAAACATAATGAACACTGTTCTGCAGTTCTCAGCTCGAAAGTTCCATGTTAGGCTGTGCTTGGAAAAACACAAAATGGCTGCCATAGAGAGGAGCTTGAAGCTCTACAGAAAGAACTGCAGCTCTCTCCTTCTCTGCACAACACAGCTCACGTCTTCCACTTATCCCATATGTCTACAAATAGTGTGTTTTTGAATATTCTCATGTTGTCACCTGTTATTGTTGTCATAGATTATACTGCTGTAGCATCACTCCCAGCTCACAAGCCCCCACACTCCAACTTATCCATCCCACTGTCCCTCAACTCCTCCTCATGCCTGGTCCACATCCTCTCCATCATTTGCCTTTGTAATAATGAGTGTGTTGAATAGCAGAGCCAGAGCATCAGTATCACCAACCTCCCCCTCCCCCTCCCCTTCCTCCTACTCCTCCTCCTCCTCCTTCCTCTCCTCTGGCTGTCCGGCTTGTGCAGTCAGCAGAACATGCTGGTGCTGTGCAGTATTGAGCTGGGAAAAATCAATGACTGCAGAGTGGGAGTAGGTAGGAGCTTGTGTGTTTGAATGTGTGTGTGTTTGTGTGTTGGTGTGTGTGTGTGTGTGTGTGTGTGTGTGTGTGTGTAACTCTTCTGCCTATCCAGGCTGAGGGATCCGAGCTGTCAGTTGTCAGATTTTACAGAAGAGATCGCCCTCCATGCAGCTTACATGCTGGAATGTTTTGTTTTGGTTTTTTTATTTGTTTAGTTTCTGTTGTTGTTTTTTCCCCCTTAGAATAATGCATTAAGGTCAATCAGTTTCTTTTATAGTTTTTTCATAAAAAAAAACACCCCTCTGGAGAACCTTTGTTATCCCTTGTATGGTGCTTAATTGTACAATTGTCTGCACTTTGAAGTAACATTGAGACCTGAGTTTCCCTGAAAACCAAACCTGCTTTTTTAAATGTGTTACTTTGAAGACTATGGATTTTTTTGTTTTTATAAAAGGCCTTTTTTTCATTCAACAAAGGATGCAGTCTTTCTCTAATGCTAAAGAAAAGTTAATAATGTAACTGCTTTTTTAAGAAAATGTGGCCTACGAGTTTTTCAGACAAGGAAAATCTAAGAATAATGTTCACATCGACTCTTATCTGAGCTCCCTTTGCCTCTGTGTTGGTTTTTATGATGTTAGCGGTGGTGGTCTGTTAAAGACAAGATGATCCACCTCTGCTTCAAAACAAATACCAGAAATCACACGTAACTTGAAATTTTTTTATATTCATTAAAGCGATTGAGAGCATTCCACCCAACAACAACTTAGTTTTCATTTATGGCTAAAAAGTACAAGATATTACACTTATGTTGTAGATGGTTGTGTCAAAGTTTGAGAGAGCAGAGGATAACAGTTGCCACAAATGCACCTATCAAAAAACAACAACAACAAAATAATCAAATTTGGAGATGGGCCTGGAGCTGCTTCTCAATATCTATACAAATAGTACTCAACTGTCCAAATTATGATTTAGGTAGAAATGTGTCTCATTAAGGAATAAGTCAGCATAAATACAAATATAAGGCAAAGCTTTACATGGTACTCTTTAGCATTTGATACTGTTTAATACCCAAGAGTGGACCTCAGTGCTGAATATGCACAAAGGTACAATTCCCAGTCAAAGTTAACTTTGCGTAAAGAAATAAAAAAAAAGGAGCACAAATTCCACCTACAAACTTATATTATACAACACCTATTTGTCTAAAAACTAATATATGTTTGTTTTACATGCATTTGATGTGGTAGTTATATTACCTTAAATATCTTCAACAGTGTTAAAACTCAGGGAAATCTGTATTATTATTCATAGTTACGGTGTGTTTCTTTTTTAATTCTTTTTTTTTTTTTTTGCCTGTCCCTAACTTCCAGGCTGACACAACGAAACGTAACAATAATAACACTTTCATTACATCGCGTCTACTGTGAATATTTCTGCCTGAGTCAGTATGATAGTTTTTCATCTGCAGTAGTGACTGGTAAACTATGAAACTAAAATTCCACAATGTACATATTTTGCAATTAATTGTTGTTTTTTAACAAGATGGATTGTGATCTTATGTGTTTTCTCTCCTTATATCTTGTGACTGAACTTGTGCAGCTTGCAAACTATGACCTCCAGCCAAGATGTGACTCCTGTGTGTAACTCCAGGAATTGATTGCTGACCTTTTTGCCCTGTGGTCTGGGCCAGTGGGGGGGATCTGTGTAGTGACCTCTCTTGCTGTGAGAATGACAGCTGCCAAGGTGGTCACCTTGGCGGCCAGCCCAGGGCGTTCAGACGGACCCCTTTGTCAGATGACCAGTCTTGTGATGTCTGAGTGGAGGCTGGGTGGTGCTGGTTGGGAAGAAGGGGGGATGTAGATCAGCTGACGATGCTGGCTGCTGGAAAACGAATCCTGTCATGGTTGTTTAAGCAAGGAATGTCATGCTGTTTGATCTCTACTCTTTACTCCAGAGCATTAAGATCTCACCGCTTTGTTGTGTCATTGTTCTGACCAATTTTTATATATTTGAGCACTGATTGATGACTTGTCATTAAAAGTCCGTACAGTGGGATTTTCATACCTGAAGCCCTCCTGCTGCATTTTACATGATTTTGTTGTTGCCACATGTTCTCTGCAGGTCAGAAAGGCCTAGGTTTGTGTAGTCACTGAAGTGAGAGGAAAGACGGAGGGAGGGAAGAGGGAATGGGGTGTGTGAGAGTGTGTGTGTGTATGTGGTGGGGGGGATTCTGAATCAGCGTTCTGCTCCTGTCACTCCCTCTGGGGTTCCTCCATCAGGTCATGTCCCAAAAATAGCAACGGGCGCTGTTTCAAGTGCAAAACCGCCGGCTTTGGGGCTGCAGCCAGCCTGCGAGTGTGAGATTTCTATGGGAATAGTTGGCCACCTTCCAATGAGTGCTTTTTTTTCCCCTCCTCCTCCTCCTCCCTCCCATTTTTTCCCTCCTCCGATGTGACTGGCAGATGAGCTTGCATTTCTGAGCAAGCACATGGGCTCCACGTGAGTGGCCAGTGTGTAAACATTCACCTTCCCACAAACATAATCATTGCCGGCTGCCTTCCTACCTTCTTGCCTGCCTGGCTGTCTTTGTGTCACAGCCAGCGGGGCTCAATAACAACACCACATGGCACCAGAGTCTGTGCCCAGCACCAATTATTTCAACTGCCTCCCGAGATGACTTGCTTCAAATATTTTTTCCCCCACTTTCTCTTTGCAAGTCATACAAACAGAATTCTCCTTGCCAGAATGGATCATTATCTGCATTATAGGAACAATGTGGAGTATTTTTAAAAAAGGTGTCAAGAGAAGTCACTGCACTCTGAATGTATATTTGTGCCATAATAGGACTGGCACTGTTGTATGAGAGACTGACAGACACACCCAGGTGAAGGCAAAGATTGCTGTTATGCATCAGGGTAATTTGGATTTACACTTTGACTTTACTTGACTTCTGTCAAACTTTGGCTTCAGCAAAGTTGGACATATTTGATGGTTTGGTCATACTTGATGATTATTCAGGGCTGATGTTAGAGGCTCAAATTTTGAATAATGATGTGACACAGAATGTCTCAAAAGGATTAACTTAAAAGATTAACTTTCTTTTTCAAATTCAAACATATACATGTTGCTCCTCTTGTTTCAGGATCTGTCAGGCTCAATCGACGACCTGCCCACTGGTACAGAGGGGGCCCTAAGCCCAGGCGTAAGCACCTCAGGGGTGTCCAGCAGTCAGGGTGAGCAGAGCAATCCTGCCCAGTCCCCTTTCTCTCCGCATACGTCGCCCCACCTGCCAGGCATACGTGGGCCCTCACCATCACCTGTGGGTTCTCCCGCTAGCGTCACTCCCTCCCGCACTGGTCCTCTGTCCCCTGCTGCTGTTCCAGGTAATGACCAACTACTTAAAATAGTTAATGGCGATTAAAAGACTTAAATTTATTGTTTGATTTTTTGCAGATGTATGACAGATTATGACAGATGTTTGCTGTATTTCTGAAATTATTGCACAGCAGTGTCAGAAGTACCATATACAAGTAAAATACATATCCAAACATATTTTGACTATTTTTCTCAACTACATTCTTTTGCTTTCATAGTGTCACACCTTTTTTTAATGTTATAAGAGGTCACAAATTTCAAGAAAGTGTTTAATTTCAAAAGTCCTACCTGCTAAAGTTTACTCTACCAGGTAAAATTATTAATTTCTTTCATTTTATTTCATTTTATCTTATTTTATTTTATTTTATTTCTATATTTACCTAATTGTTTATTTATTTATTTACTGAACCTGACAGTGCTCTCCTTGGCTGTTTCATTGGCATGAGAATGTATGTGCATGTTTTCCCGATGAGCAGGTTGGCACCTTACAGAGGAGCCACCTGCCATTTAGTGTTTGAATGTATGTGAATGGGTGAAGGCAGACTTGCATTCCAAAGCACTTTGGTTAGTTGAAGGACCAGAAAAGTGCTCAAAATGCAGTTTGTTTATTATTGCTGTGCATTTCTTGATAGGGAGCTGGATGCCGTGTGAAACATCCAGTAAACAAACAGGAAATAGCTTAGAGTTTTCATTCAACCCTTGCTCACTGACAAATACAACGGATCACATTTATCATTTATCAAGTGACTTTCCAGATGGGAACATCTTCTGCTCACATGATGCTAGAAAAACATCCGTATGCCAGATAAACAGAAGTTATGATTCCTCCAACAACTAATTGCAGAGAGCATTTAATGGGCAGCCAACATGAAACATAGTCATAGTCTGTCTTAGTTTTAATTTCATTTTTTGTTTGGACTTGATTGACCCATTTTCACTTAATGGTAACCATTTTAAAGTTTAAAAACAAGTAAGACTGCAGATATCAAGACAATTAGATTTCCAAAGGTCTTAAGGTATTTTAACCCTGTTTACCAGTTCCTGAGCCTTTGTGTTGTTGCTGTCCTGCAGGTAATCAGATGCCTCCTCGGCCACCCAGCGTCCAGTCGGACAGCATCATGCACTCTTCCATGAACCAGTCAGCCATGGGCCAGGACAGGGGTGGTGAGTGTTGATAATGCTCCAAGAGCTTTTATAGCAAATTCAAACTGTGATGTCTTTATCAAACAAAGCACCCAACCCCTCCTCAGCTCAGTGGACTACAAAGCAAGAATTTCTACCATGTCCTCAGCAGCGTTAGGTGTGATTGTTTGCATTTGTATGCATTCCTTCCCCCTGTAAACACTCCCCCAGGCTGTATCTTAAATAAGAATGTGCTTGTAGTCTATTTGCCAGGTCAAATGAGAGTAACAGCAGAAAGACACAATGTTCCGCTCTGTGTTTGTGAGGAAGGAACGAGCTAGATTTTTAACACAGGCTCATAATGTGTTTTATATTCACCTGTTTTAACACATGCAGAGATTTTTTTTAATGTGATTTTTGTTGTTTTGCAAGTGATAAATTTTGTTTTTAATGATGTCTCCTCCAAATCCTCTCTCCAGTGTACATGCGTAACCCTCAGATGCCCCCTTATGGGTCCCCTGGACAGCCTGGCTCTGCCTTATCTCCACGCCAGTCTTCAGGAGGCCAGATACATACTGGGATGGGACCCTATCCCCAGAACAACTCCATGGGAAACTACGGGCCTCAGGGTGGCCAGTATGGTCCACAAGGTGAGGCCTCAGGACAAGAGTGTTGTTTTAAAGGTCCTCTACACTGCTTAACCAAATGGTGAAGGCAAGAGGAGAGTACAGTGCTGATCAGTGCGATGTGCTCTGTCATTTCATGCTCTTTTTTTTTTCAAATCCTAAAAATATTATGAATGAGTTTACACAATTTGATAAATAGCCCAGATTTTAAAAAAAGGCTTTGAAGTTTCCTCTCACTTCATATATTTATGAAATTATATCACGTCACTTTGAAGTCTCAGATGGTTTCTGTGGGCTTTGAAGAAGTTCTGCTATGAGTCATAGCAGCGAACAGCGAGGGCCAGATAAAGCCCGCTTCATCAGGCTGTTTGTCAGAACAGGCAGCACAGAGGTAAATTTAGAGTCGGACTGCTGAAACCCTTTATCATAGCAGGGAGCGATGAGTAGAAGTACCTCCACAGATTTCTGTTTCAGACCGAAACACATTTTATTAACCCAGGAGAATGGCATGAAACCCTGTTTGATGTTAGAGTGAAGCAAGCAGTACATAATGAGACGTAGCATAAATCTGCCGTAAGTGTGCAAAAATCTCATCTATCAGTTTGGACGCATTGATGCACCCAGCTCCTTAGCAAAAGTCTTGTCTGGTGTAGCAGTGGTCATCCTGAATTATGGGTGTTTCAGGCTAAAATGAATATTTCTGTCCATCTCTGACCTATGCAGGTTACCCCAGGCAGCCTGGCTACGCAGGGATGCCCAATGCCAACTACCCAAGTGGTCCCGGCATGGGCGGCACCATGAATCCCATGCCCGGTCAGGGCAGCGGGGCTCCCTATGGAAGCATCCCGCCTGGCAGAATAGGCCCAGGGCAGATGGGTGCTCGGCCCTACGGTCCTGGGATGGCCTCAAACATGGGTGGCATGCCTCCTCAGGTTGGATCCGGGATGTGTCCCCCTCCAGGCATGAACCGGAAGGATGGTGGCCCCACCATGCACCACGGACCCACAAACTCCATACACAACAGGTGGGTGCTTAAAGCTGCAGCAGTGTCTCAATGAGACATCAGGTAACTGCTGACTGGTGAGGGTCAATACGACTCATTGTATTAAGACTCTCAAGCCAGAAGGAGATTTTCTTTTTCATCTTTTAGCTGAATGTGTGTGTCCTTGTGTGCTGGTTATGTGACCATGACAAATGACTGGTTCTTCCCACTTGCAAACCAGTCAGTTGTGTGTTTTGCTGCTTGAGTGTGGTGCAGAGTAAATGGCAGTAGACCAAACACTTATCTATAAGAGAAAAGGAAAAAGTGGAGAGAATGAGAGAGCAGGAGATGGTCTCTGACATCAGTGAATCACATCTTTCCCCAGCGAGGATGCCAGCTCAGCCTACAGAGAGGCTCTTGTGGGCTTGGCGATCCAGAGCCATATGACGTAAATTGATGTTTCCCACAGAATAAGCTAAATCTATTAAATGCAAGACAAGGAGAAGGCATAGGTTTGATATAAAATCAAACAATAAGACATTAAAAAAAACACTTGAATAAAATGTAAGCCTCTTTTTTTCTTTTTTATAATGATGGGGCTTTATCAGCTCGTAGAATCTCAGTTTTCTTGAGTTTCCTCTCTTAACAAACATTCTCTTCTCTAGGCCTCCTGGCTACCCTAACATGTCGCAGGGCATGATGGGAGCAGGCTCTCCATACGGCCCTGGCATGAACAGCATGCATGGAATGATGAACCAGGGAGGGCCTGGGCCCTACCCTATGGGAGCTAATATGGCCAACAACACCCCAGGTGAGAAGAAGATACACAGAAACCTTTATCATTTGGTTCTTATTTCACTGTGACCCTAGAGATTGTTGTCCGTGAAAGGGTGTTACTGACTGGAAATCTCTCTTTTTTTGCTTCCCCTTTTTACCCTTGAACACCCAGGTATGGCTCCCAGTTCGGAGTTTGGCATGGAAAAAATGAACCCTGCCCAAAAGATTAACAACAAAGTGGATGGAACTCCCAAGCCTGAATCTAAAAAGGTAGGTGTTTGAAATCCACACATTGAATGTGTTTTTGCTCTTAAGCGTTTTTTTATTTTTTTTTAATCTCTTTATTTCCTCCTTTCATCTGTCCTGTAGAAGTCGAGCTCCTCCACCATCACCAATGAGAAGATCACTCGTCTGTACGAGCTTGGCCCAGAGCCAGAGAGAAAGATGTGGGTAGATCGATACCTGGCATTCGCTGAGGAGAAGGCCATGGGCATGAACAACCTGCCTGCAGTGGGACGCAAGCCCCTCGATCTCTTCAGACTCTATGTGTCCGTCAAAGAGATTGGCGGCCTCACCCAGGTATGCCAGGGTTTCTCCTGAATTTGATGTGTATATCACACATTAAAACAGACAGCACTGTCATTCCTATAAAGCTATTGTGTGCAACTCTTTGAGCGGCCTCCTTCCTCTGTCGCTAACCAGGTGAACAAAAACAAAAAGTGGAGGGAGCTGGCTACCAACCTGAACGTGGGAACGTCGAGCAGCGCAGCCAGTTCGCTGAAAAAACAGTATATCCAATGTTTGTACGCCTTTGAGTGCAAGATCGAGCGTGGCGAGGACCCGCCCCCGGATTTCTTCAACACGGATACCAAAAAGAACCAGACAAAGATCCAGCCTCCCAGCCCAGGTGAGCACGTGTCACCATGTTTTTCCCCCTCTTAAAACACATTCAAATCCACCGAGTGAATGCTTATTTTATTTTCACTTTCTCCCTGGGTTGCAGTGTGGTTTCCATGCAATTTATCACATCCCACTTACTCTATTTGATTCATATCATCTGCTTTATAAACGAGTGTATTTTATTGTATCCTATTAATTGCAGCGTTAAAAGCTGATGTTAGACTATCGTTTGTCATCTCTTGTATGGGAATGCCATCCCCCATAAATCACTGCTATTTTAGGGTACATTGGAGGAGTTGTAAATGAGTGTGCTGAAGCTGTAAGTCACTGAACTACACCACATCCTCAGGACAGTTCTATGAACACATCTCATTTGGGAATGCTTCCTGGCATTTGCACAGGACATGACATAAGGCTTGTCCTTTCAAACTCCCCTTGTTGTCTTTTGCGTGAACAGTGATGCCACCAGCATGCCAAATCTTTCAATGAACTCTGAATGATGGGAAAAAGTCAGTGTGTAAACTGGCAGTCAGTCAGAGGTTAAGGGGGATGAAGCGAGGGGGTCTTGTGACGATGTGTCGCCTGAAAGCTGTTTGTTTTGGAGGGACTCTGGTTTTAGCTGCCAGGATCAACCACACCAGGAGCGACCACGTGTTGCTTCAGTCTGGCTGAGACCCAGGCTGTCAGACATGGGGCACTGAGTCAGCGCCGGGGTGCTGTTACAGGAGACATCAGGGTGCTTGTCAGCTGGCATCAGCCCTCTAGTTAGTACGAAAGGAAGGGATGGGAAGTAGGGGGGAGGGGGTTGGAGCGGGAGGTGATTTGGCGATAGCGGTGCACCGTCAGTGACGTGTCCTCGCTGCCTGGTGCCTGGCCCAGGGCTACAGAGGCAAGGCAACACTCCCTGGAGATTAGTACTGAGCCAGAATGATGAATGGGGGAAGAGGCTTGAGTGTGTGTGTATGTGTGTGAGAGTGTGTGTGAGAGAGTGTGTGCGTGTGTGTGTGTTTGTGTAAAAATTGCAATTCTCTCTCTCTTTTTACCATGGTATTTTTTTCCATCCTCACAAGATCCTTCCCCTCCCCTTTTCCTCCCTTCATCTTTAGTAGAGGGAAATCCCTGCCCAGAAGGGGGGAGGGTGAAGTGAAGGGGGAGCCAGTTAATGTGTGTGTATGTGTGAGAGCTAGAGAGGCGAGAGGGTGATGTGAGAAAATGTGAATAAATGTGACCTGCCAGTGACCCTGGTGTTGTGTGTGTATGTGTGTGTGTGCCGGTTTAATGAATGGGAACCTGTGAGTCATCAGACTGGCGTGCTAATAGTGAGAAGTCCTGAGCTGAAGTTAAGGATGAGAGCTACTATGTCTCTCTCTCTCACACCCACACACACACACACACACACACACACACACACACACACACACACAAAACACAAACAATCCGTACACACTCTCATGCACATGTTCACAACTTGCGTCTGTTGTCTCTACAGGTCAGGCATTAATCTGTCAGAGACAGGGGTTTAGATCATTGTTTCCTGGTGACTCCAAGAGCCAGCGGTGGTTGAGGAGGAGGGTGATGAGGGGTAGGGGATGGTGGGGGGGATTGGCATGCTGTGATGAGCTGGAAGATTCAACATTTTCGCTTGCTGTGCACTCAAAAGCCAGTCAGCTTGACACAAACTGTGTTCCTCTGTGCAGCGCTCAGGAATTTCTTAATGGGATTTAGGATTGCCAAAAGCAGCATGTGTTCCTGAAAGCCCCCAGCAGTGCTCAGCCTATCCACAAGACTATCCCTCTTCACTTTCTATCAACTCTTGCCTTTATTCCTGGAGTGAGGAGAGGAGGAGGGGATGTGCTTTGAATTTTCTGGAATAAAACAAAATAAATTTTACAAACCAGAGGACTTCATTGTTGGTTCAGATACTTACTGTGTACATCCTTGTTTTGCAGCTGGTTCTGGATCCCTGCAAGGACCCCAGACTCCTCAGTCCACAAGTAGTTCGATGGCTGAGGGGGGAGACCTAAAGCCCCCCACCCCAGCCTCCACTCCACACACGCAAATGCCTCCTATGCCTGGCGTCAGGTATGAGTTAGAAACCATATCATGTTTCTATGACCTAAACATATAATGAATCACCACAGTAAAATGAGACTGATCCCCCTGGAGAAATTGGATTATTGCGTTAGGAAGTAAAAATAGAATACAGCAAGCAGGAAAATATGCTAAATTACGTAATGGTAGATCATGATAAGATACACACAGTAAACTAGCATGTTAAGTGTTAAAGAAGAACGTAAAAGCAGAGAAAGGAAAAAAAAATTACTTTAAATAATATTTGGGGTTGGAAAGTAACTTCAATGAAAACAGTCATTGAAACTCCAGAAAACATGAAGAACAGTAATATCATCTACATAAACTGCACAATAAATAAATACAGTAGATGCATTTATTGAGCATGGCCCCCCACAAAGGTTTTAATGCCTTGAAATGTATGGCTTTTAAAAAGAAAATGGATAACACAAATATGTTGAAACAACTCATTTTTATTAAGCAAAAAGTAATTTATTCCACTAACAAACCTCCTGCCCTCCTACAGGAGTAGCGTAAACCTGCAGGACCCCTTTGCTGATGGTGGAGACCCAGCGTTTTCGAGAAGGAACGCCATGACTCCCAATTCGCAGGGTTACCAGCCTGGGATGGGTGGCCCAGAGATGATGGGTCGAATGGGTCCCTACGAGTCCAATAAGGACCCCTTTGGTGGCATGAGGAAAGGTGAGCAAAGGCCAAACCAGCATATCAGATGGCTGTAGGAGTTCTGTTAGTGCTGAACCTAACAGTGATCTCTTATTTTCTGTTTGAAGCTGGAGAACAGTTCATGCAGCCAGGCCCAAACAGTGGAATGGGAGAACAGTATAACAGAGGCCCACCAGGCCCTATGGGCAACATGCAGATGGGTCAGAGGCAACAGTACCCTTATGGATATGACCGAAGGTAAACATACTACATCATCTCAAAGGGGTCAGCATATATACAAAGACTGTTTGAACAGGCCTGTACTATCCAGTGTCCCCTTGCATATCCAGTTAGGTGAGATCAACTTATCTGTGTCATTTGTTGGGTTTACAGACAGGAGCCGGGCATGGGCCCTGACGGCAGTATGGGACCAGGAGCTCCTCAGCCAAACATGATGCCTTCTGGAGCCGACACAGGGATGTACTCGCCCAGCCGCCCTCCACCACAGCAACGGTCAGTTCCATTCAGTGTTTAGACTGGTCAATGTTAAAGAAAAAGGAAAGAGGTTGTCTAAAGGCATTTTGCCAATTTGATAGGACAGAGAGCGTTGGAGTTGCATACTACAACTGTCTGTGCATTTACTGTAAAGAAGAAATGTGAAATGTGGTTGTGTGAACTTTTGTTATTGTTTTCAGGCATGACTCCTATACCAATCAGTTCCCTGGCCAAGGAGCTCCCCCTGGTGGTCCATACCCAAATCAACAGCCAGGAATGTATCCACAGCAGCAACCGGTGAGAACATTTTGTTCGGCATTTGCAGTGCTCTTACTACAACTGGAATCCTGTCCTTTTAATATTTTTTTCAATTACAGATGCATGTTAACAATGTATATATTACCTTTCATACATTTATGTATCTACTAAAGATAAACTGTCATTTTGTGCCAGAATTCTGTTGAGCAGATGCAAGCATTGGTTCTTCTTTATATCGTTGTTTTGAGATACTCATTTGTTAAAAAAAAATGCTGAATGTTGTCTTCTGACAGAACTACAAGCGTCCTGTAGATGCAGGATATGGACCTCCAGCCAAGCGGCATGAGGGAGAAATGTACAACGTACCCTACAGTGGCCAGCAGCAGCCAGGACCCCAGTCCTCAGGGCCCCAGGGCCAACAGGACATGTACAACCAGTATAATGCATACCCTGCAGGGGACCGCAGACCACCAGGCCCACAGAACCAGTTTCCCTTCCCCTTTGGCCGGGATCGAGGACCAGCATCTGCAGGCCCCAACTCCCAGTCCCCAATGCCTCCTCAGATGATGGCAAGCCCCATGCCTTCGGGTCCTGATGGTCCCCAGGGCCCAATGTGGCAGGGCCGTAATGAGATGGGCTTTCCCAACTATACCAACCGACAGGGACCTCCAGTACCAAGCCAGGGTCCTGGCTACCATGGCATGAATCGCTCAGAGGAGATGATGTCGTCAGACCAGCGCATGAACCACGAGGGTCAGTGGCCTAGCCACGTCAACCAGCGGCAGCCACCATTTGGCCCTGGTGGCTCTGGACCTCCGATGACCAGACCCCTGCCCTCCACTTACCAGACTTCCCAGAACCACATTCCTCAGGTGTCAAGCCCAGCACCCATGCCCAGGCCCTTGGAAAGCAGGACTTCACCAAGCAAGTCCCCCTACATGCATCCGAGCATCAAAGTGCAGAAAGCTGGACCCCCAGTACCTGCCTCCCACATAGGCCAGGCCCCTGTCCAGCAACCCATGATCAGGAGAGATGTGGCCTTCCCTCCTGGCTCTGTGGAGGCCTCCCAACCTCATCTTAAGCCCCGCAGACGGCTCACTATGAAAGACATTGGTACGAAACTTCTGCTCCATTCCCCACTCTTTATTTTCAAGGATTACATATACAGTTGACAAGAATTAAATGGCTCTGTTGGACCATTCCTTGAAATTAATGCTCTAGTAGTAATCATTACAAATATTTGGAATAGCCAACCTAAGAATCAGCTGATAGGTTATTGTCAATCTTGATAGCTCAGATCAGCAGACCTCTCTCTGTCATTCATAGCTGTAATAGCTGATGGTCAGTAAGTTGACTCACATTGACTCTGTTTTTTTCATTTTGCAGGCACTCCAGAGGCTTGGAGAGTGATGATGTCCCTAAAGTCAGGCTTACTAGCTGAAAGCACCTGGGCTTTGGACACCATCAACATTTTGTTGTATGATGACAATAGTATTTCTACTTTTAACTTGTGCCAGGTAAGTCAGATCTGTTAAATTTCAGTCAACACACAACAATCTTGTTACATGATTTATGAGTTTATAGGATTATTTTGTGACTAACCTCTTCTCTCTGTTAGTTGCCTGGATTCCTGGAGTTGGTGGTGGAGTATTTCAGACGCTGCCTCATTGAGATCTTTGGCATCTTAAAGGAGTACGAAGTAGGAGACCCTGGTCAGCGCACCCTCATCGACCCCAACGCTGCTGAGGACTCTGATGATGAAATTCCCATGCCTGAGGGCGAGGACATGGACATGGAAGAAGAGGAAGAAGAGGATGAGGAAGTAGAGGAATCAAAGATCAATCCTGACACCTCCTCACTTGTCCAGGTGAAACAGGAGGAGGAGAGCTCACAGAAACACAAGTCTTCAGAGGATGAGGAAGAGGAGAAGCAAAGGGAGTCTTCTATCAAGGAACCCACTACCTCTACCTCAGGGTCCTCCCAAGACCCAAACCTCCACTCGGAAAAGCCCAAGCAGGCTAGCAAGTTTGATAAACTCCCCATCAAGGTGGTGAGGAAGAAGAATCCCTTCCTGGTGAATCACTCGTCCAAGCTTGGGCAGCGGCAGAGCTTCGATAGCGGCCTGATACACTGGAGCATTGGTGGTGGTGACACTACGGAACACATCCAGACCCACTTTGAGAGCCGGATGGACCTTCTCAAGCAGCGAAAACGCACACCGACAGCAACTGAGAGCCGCAAGAAGGTCCAGGTGACTGAGACTGTGACAGAAAACCCAGAGAAATCCAAGTTCAATGGGATGGATAAGCCTCTACAGCAGCAGCAACAGTCTTCTGAACCCCAGAAGTCTCCAGCGGAGAAGACCCCTCCTCCTCTTCCCATTGGTGCACCAGTCACTGCCACCATAGATGATGTACTATCTGCTCGCCCAGGGTCAGTCACAGAGGAAGTGGTCCGCGGAGGTGCTGAAGAGCAGAAAGAGAATGGCAAGTACCTGTTCAGCATCAACCCTGACCTTCAGAGTCGACGTAACATCAAGATCTTGGAGGACGAGCCTCACAGCAAGGACGAAACGCCGCTCAGCACTTTGTCTGACTGGCAGGACTCATTAGCTCGACGCTGCATCTGCATTTCCAACATAGTGCGCAGCCTCTCCTTTGTTCCCGGGAATGACCTGGAGATGTCAAAACACCCAGGGCTTTTGCTGCTGTTGGGCCGCCTGGTGCTGCTCCATCACAGGCACCCAGAACGCAAACAGGCACCAGTTACCTATGAGAAGGAGGAAGAGGAGGATGAAGGCGTGAGCTGTGAGAGAGATGAGTGGTGGTGGGACTGCCTTGAGGTGTTAAGGGAGAACTGCCTAGTCACTCTGGCGAACATCTCAGGCCAGCTGGACCTTTCTATCTATCCAGAAAGTATATGCCTGCCACTGCTGGATGGCCTGCTCCACTGGGCTGTCTGCCCCTCAGCAGAGGCCCTGGACCCCTTCCCCACACTGGGGCCTCATGGCTCACTTTCACCCCAGAGACTGGTCCTAGAGACCCTCAGCAAGCTCAGCATCCAGGACAACAACGTCGACCTCATTCTGGCAACACCACCGTTCAGCCGCTTGGAGAAGCTGTACGGATCACTGGTGCGCCTGGTTGGTGAACGCAAGGTGGCAGTTTGCCGGGAAATGGCGGTTGTCCTGTTGGCTAACTTGGCCCAGGGTGACAGCCTAGCAGCACGGGCTATTGCTGTGCAGAAAGGCAGCGTTGGTAACCTGCTGGGCTTCTTGGAGGACAGCCTAGCTGCCACGCAGTACCAGCAGAGCCAGAGCTCCCTGCTACAAATGCAGGGCGCACCTCAGTTTGAGCCCACCAGTGTGGACATGATGCGGCGGGCAGCCAGGGCCCTGCACGCCCTGGCTAAGGTGGAGGAAAACCACTCGGAGTTCACTTTGTACGAGTCGCGGCTACTGGACATCTCGGTGTCCCCACTTATGAACTCTCTGGTGTCCCAAGTGATCTGTGACGTACTGTTTCTAATTGGCCAGTCATGACAGCCGTGGGGAGGTTTCTGCTCTGCCTCTTTCCGTTCCCAGTCACCCCCTTTTTTTTTGTATGTGTGTATGTCTGTTGCGTGTGAGTGAAGAGTTAAACTGACTGTCCTTTTTTTTTTTTTAATTTATGCAAAATCACCTCGGATTCCACTGTCTTTCTACCCCTGCTTCTCACTAAAGGAAGGAATATCATGAAGTAGTTGTGGATTTTAAAGTCTGAAATGGAAAGATACTGACAAAGAAGAGCAGATTGGGACCCAGGCATAGGACAGAAGTGTGCTGCCCTGCGGAAAGGACTTGTTTTTTAATGAAAAGAAAAATCTCCAGAAAAAATTAAAAACTGTAACCAAAGTTGCTGTCTCGTTTACAGTGAGTTTGGAGGATACATGTGCTCGCTTTCTCCCCTGGGGGGTCGGCAGGGGGAAGACGGCACGGACTTAACAATATTATGGTTCATGTTTGGAGGCTTCATAGACTCACGGACTGTGGTGTGGTATAATTGCTGTAACTTTGGATGCTATATACTCAGCCCCACAGGAACCACATTATTGGCTGTGAACAGACATCTGTCATGGGAGGCCTGTGCAGTAGATTGTAGGACTTTTTTCTGTACTGTACACCTTAAAAACTGTAAACATACTGTAATAATACTGTTTCACACTGAGATACGCTGGCTTGGCAGCAAACTGTAGTTTTTAAAAACAGTTTTAGTTAATGTCGAGAGAGAAAACGGCTTTCCCCCCAAAGTATGGTGAACCTACAACACCCCGACCTCTTCTCTTTGTCCCTTGATTGTATGACTTGACCCTTATATTAAAAAGTCACCTCTTTAGGACTGGTCCTCAACTCTAGATGCAGTCCAAGCTGCAGTGTATATATGATGTTGTACATTACACTTCTCTCTCTTTCTCAACTTCTGTTGCTCTTCACCATTTTTAATCTTTGACGATTACAAGTTTCCCTGCATCAAGATACGCCATGTGATTACTTGACGCCCACCCTCTCCGTTACTTAGGCGCCTCACCCTGCTTGTATCGCGCTCCAGGGGGTGTTTAGCTGCTGTCCAACGCCACCCCCAACAAACACAACTTCAAGTTTCAGTTTGTCTCCGGTCTGGGTGTAGAGAATATAACAAAAATCATGTCTGCGGTTCCATTTGAGCTCCTTCATAAATGACAAACTAGACTTTGATGAAGAAACCATTTTAATTTTATTTTGTTTATTTTTTTTTCCAGTGATGCGGATTCTGCATATTTGTATTTCAAATGATGTAGCTAAAAACTTGATGTAAATTCCTCTTTTTTTCCTTTTTTTGGCTTAATGAATATCATTTATTCAGTATGAAATCTTTATACTATATGTTCCACGTGTTAAGAATAAATGTACATTAAATCTTCGTAAGACGTTTGCTGTGGATTTATTTATTATCCCCCTCATATATAGCCGAAATAGTAGTTAATAAACTCTTGAATATTTCAGTGGGCTTGCAGTTCACCTGCACAGAGACGATTTAACATATCTGAAGCAACTCACAGTTTTCTGCTGATGGTTTTGATATTTACACATGGATGCAGACACACAACACACAGTCAGCTATGTGGAGTATAATTCTTGTAAAATGCACAGCCATGTTTTCCATTCCTGCATTGATTGACATCTCACCCCAACGTAGCAATGCTGTCCTTGTCCCTGGATTACACATGCTAGTATTCACATATATATTTATATTAGCAGGTGAATGTGAACAGGCAGTCTGCTTGATGCATACAGATAACCTAGAGGAAGAGAAAAACATTTTCACATAGAATATTGTCTCTGAATTTCACTGATATTTTGACAGATGCTGCATATACTTCTAAGAGCTCTCGGGAGGAGAGACTATAGGTTAAGACTCAGTATTACACTACCAAAGCAACAGGAAAACGAAAGTCTGACATGCTTATTGTGAGCCCAAATTCATTTGGGATGCACAATCTTAAAAGTCAAAAAGATCCATTTGGATTTTACCCCAGTAGACAGCATAATAGACTTTTGAAATATTTATTTCTATTGTAGTCCTCAACGGTGAAATAAAATAGCATCTTTAAAAACAGAACAGTCAGCATGAGCTAATTGTAGCACCAACTCCATTTTCAAAGACCGCTGCTATCTATCGATGTGGTTTTCCTTTAGTTTAGCTTTATTTATTCAGGAAGTCTCATTGAGATCAAGATCCCTTGCACTAAAGAGACATGAAAGCAAAGTAATCCAAAGTAAAGTCCACACTTCCTTTTCCAAACATTGACTTTCTTGAATGCATTAAGGCGCATGGATCTCCTGAAATAATCCAGAGTACGCTGCTTGGATTCTGAGAGCCTAAGCATAAAATTGAACCATATGCATTTTTTAAATACATTTATACTTGCTGTCCAATTAAACAGCTACTCCACAACTTGGATAAAGTATGCCAGCACAAGTTCTTAAAAATTGTCTTTACTAAATTTAGTGGCAATATATCTGAAGTTGTTGTAATATTTTTATCCAGAATCACAAATTTCAACCTCATGGTGGTGGTTAGGAAAATTCTTAGGGTCAGCAGGACAGTCATTCTGGATCAAAGCGTTGAACCAGCTGACTAAAGTCAAACCAAAAAACTGAAGTCTTGTCGTAGGAGCCTTAAAAACACATGTTGATGCTCCAGAGGGAAAGAGTTTGGACTTTGGGTCGTAACCCGGATTCATGTTTTTTTATTACATAGTTGTGTAACAAACATTGGCTCTACATTCATATTAGAGACCTCTTGACGGTGATGTTTTCATTTTCTGTCCCATTGTGCTCTCTAGAGGACTTTGATTGCAATAGCACAGTGATACACAGGTTTATTGAGGAAAGTCACAAACCCTCAGCTCACATTGTCATGATACTATATTTGAAAAAATTCTAAAACCATTGGAACTCCTCAGTAAAATGTTTCATTACATTGGTAGGCAAATTTCTTCTGCATCACAGTCAATAGATGGCAGTAAGAGGAATTATTCTAACTAAAGGCACACAAAAGAGACACTTATAGCTTTTTATTGGCCCTCTGATAAGCATTAAGGTTTGTGTATTGTGATTTTTACCCACAGTGAATATTTGAAGGACTGTTGTTATGGACAGCTTGATCATGTTTAAGTAGTAAGATGTTGTTCAGTGTAGAGGCCCATTCTCACCAATGTGATCTCAAACAAAAAAGATCTTTAAAGTCATTATAATTAGTAACTTTCTTAAAATACTGACTTAATATCTCAGAATAGTGACTTAGTACAGTTAATAAGGGAGTTTTTTATAAATAAACAGTTGCTTACGTCAAAATAATGAAAATCGATCTCAGTTTATTGGCTTGATATTTCAAAATAATGAGAATCTTTGTCAATATTTTGACTTAGGCCGATCATTACAAAGTTGAATGCACCAAATAGCTCTCTGTGATTACTACTGGGAAAGTTCATTTCCATTTTCTTCGGTATTATGCCTTCAACATCAATTACATTTCAGAATGTGTAAATCCACATTTCATGTGATCTCTAACAATGGTATCCATTCAAGTCTGCAAAGCTTTGTCTCACCATGTGCTATTGTTGCCTTGTGCATGTGATGAAACAACACAGACCTGTTCAAATTTAAAGAAATAGTCTTATTATGTAGAAACTAAGCCATTGTTTAACAGTTTGTCATTAATTTTAGAAAGTTTCTCATTATTTTAAAAATGTTTCTCATTAATTTGAGATAGTAACATGTTTCAATAAAAGCATGTTGTTATTCTGAGAAACTTTCTTATTATTTTAAGGTATGGAGTCCTTCTTCTTAAGATATTAATTCATAATACTGAGAAGGTTTCCCATTATAATAACACAAAGCATCTTTTTTCATGGCAGAAATGGGCTTCTATATTTACTTTCAGGGTGGAAGAAGAAAATTGAGATAAAGACAAATTGGTGAACCTGGTTATTCTTAATATGAAAAACCATCCAACACATCTGCAGCTGCATCTGAAAACAATTAGTGGAATCTACCTGCCACATTTGTCCAGTACACCAGATCCACGCGAAGTGGAGAGTCTACACTACACATGCCTTAAAACAACCTCATTTACACCTACACTGACAAACAGGAGATTTTGTGCATTACATTTCATTCTTACTGGCACCTGAAGCTCGCTGAGGCCTGAAGACATCTGTCATGGATATTTGGAGGAGCCATGACAAACAATCATGGCAGCCAGTAGTATACACATACACACACAGCCAAAGATTTTCCATGTCTCTAAAGAGATTCTTGATCCGTTATAATTGCATCAACAAAGCTCCTAACAAATCTTTCCGAGTCCCCCCATCTTGCCATCCCTGCTCACGTAGCTTTGCTTCCAACACACTCACAGCACTGAGTGCACAAAGTGTTGTGTAACAGACTCACTGGAATTCTGTCAATATCCATATGCACAAATATTGATTGCGGCAGAAGTCATGGTCAGATATGCTTTGATAGGTTGTAAAAATGAGTTTGCATCACAGGACATTGTATTTAAAGCTGATAAGGTCCATATGCACCATATTGAGTTTACAATTGGTTTTAGAGCTTTGTGTGTGTGTGTATCAATGGGGCAGTTGGTCTATTTCACGCATTGCATCTTTATTAAATGTAACTTTTTGTCTACATATTGTGTATCCAAAATACAGTATGAAATTGTCTCATATTTTACCTGGCTTCTCTTTATTTTGGCTGTAGATATGGTGCCCTCATCTGGCAAGAACAGCAAAGTACAGTGTGTCTCTGTGAGGGTTTATTATTGTGTCTCCTTTGCTGTGTTCAATAAAGGACCCAATATTCACTTCATGATGGCAACTAAAAGATTGTTTAAATAATGTAGGTTTGAATCTATTTCACTCAGCAGGAGGAGTGAAAAAAAGTGCCTTTGCTCATTAAACAAGCAAAATATTCTCTTGATTTTAGTCTCCAGTTCCGTTCTAGTTTCAAAATCAGTGTATCCCACATTTCCATAATGCAACTTTAAGCATCTTTTCTTAGAACCTTTCTGGCTGGTAGATGTCCACATCTCTCAAACCCCAGGCTATCAGTTTGAAACACACACTCACACACACAAACTCTTGAACAATCATCGCTCTGGAGGTACATAAAAATGCACATCCCATTAATATGAAGGTTTAAGGAAAATTGAAAATTTGGTGAGTAACAGGAAATGTGTGAGGAAAATAAGAATAATAATTAAATATGTGGTACGACTGAGTTAAGCATTTCATTGATAAAGGTAACAGTTGATGTATCGTGGATTCCTTTTGATTAGCATTAACCCATCATCAAGTCACTCTGAGTATGTAAGTAAAGAAATGTGGGGTTTGTTTGTTTGTTTATTTGTTTGTTTGTTTGTTTTTACCTAATTATATTGTTTTAGTATCACAACATGACTTTACTTGAGGGGACAAGTCAACACAATCAACTCAGATGCGAAGTATCATTCATTATTATCACTTATTCATTATCACTCATTAATAAGCACTTTACATTAAACTTCACATTGAAGAAATTAAGTTGTGTGAACATGGATGAGGTTGAGTTTAAACATGTAATTTCTCTCTGTCTCAATGCGGTGTATAAACGCATCAGATGCTGCAGGAACTCCAGAAATGTGTAAAAAAAAAACGCAGTAAAAGTCATGGAAACCGAACGGTGACGCGCGACTGAGGTCACATTACTTCTGCAGACCTTCACCTTTGCCACTTAATTGGCACCTGACCTTGGACACGAGTTGACCCGCAAAACCGAAAAACCGAAAGCTTAAAAGCTGAATTCTTTGGAGAGCCGAGGTACCAAAAGCATCCAGAAAACGAACCTTGTTTAGGGGCTGAACCTCTGGATAAAAAAAAATGTATTTAAAAAAACTACAGAGAGAAAACTACAGGAGTACACTTACAGGAGAGATGTCTTCTAACAGACCAGCTATGGCAGATGACCACCTGCTGTTTGGGGGCCAGCATGACCTGAATAATCCTCATGAAGGTAAGAAATTTACGTTTTTCATTCATAAATCATGAATTAACCTTTCCTAAATCTTTGAAGGCTTTATAAGTACAAAAATTAACAGAACTTGTTAAATTTAAGTTGGAGTGGTTATTGAAAATTGAATGGTCACTGATTTAAACATTAATTACGTGATATTTGATGTTAACTTATGATGTTATTCGTAGGTTTGCGTATATGAAAACTCTCGGGAAATGTGTGGAACGTATTACGGTAATAGTGGTGTTGTTACTTGAAAATACCATTATTTGGGTTGAAAGGAGTACTTTTGTCGAAATTGACGTCGAAAGTTTAGAAACAAAGATGGCGACTGAGCAATTTTTTCCTAAAATGCACTCAAGCTATATCCATGTAACCATGGAGACGATGGAACTGAATGGAGAAGACGGCAGAATGTCAGCACGTGCAGGTGTAAACAAACCAGGGCCTCTTCTTCGCTTGTTTTTAAAGAGTATTAAGGGCTGTTGGTGCACTTCTAGTTCCCTTTAAACTCAAAGTTTATCAAATTTGTAGACTTGAATTTGGATGTTTAATTAAACACATCGTCATATAAATATTATTATACGTTTGAATCAATTGAAAGGCTAAACGGAACTTTAAGTGTGTGATAATTGCGGAGTTTAACCATAAGTTTGTTTTTTTAAATCTTTTAGAACGTTTTTACTTGACTTGTTCTTCATAACACTGTAATTTTTTTTTTTGTTGTCGCTAATCAGAGTACCTAAAGATTCGGCATACATAATAGTTGCTTATTTTAAACAGACTGACTATAGAAATACTTAACAGAGCTTAATAGAGCGTACTACAAACCACTGGGGTGTTGGAGACTAGACATTGTCTTACAAACACACAGTTCAGAGATTGTCATACAAAATAATTAACGTTATTTCCCTTTTTCTGTTAATATCACTAATACATTCTTGTGATTCGTGTTACATTTGGTACTTTTATGTGAAGCTGTCCTGTGCACAACGATGATATTAAGAGCATTTTTGTAAGATATTCCTTGTTTAGTGCTTTCAGAATGTTGGGTCTCAACTTTTCTGTGGTATGCAAATGCTAGAAAACTGCTGTTTCATATCATGTGCCAGTGGAGCATAATCAGTGGTGGACTATACTAATGTGTCCCTTTCCTTAATTCACACTGAAGAAGTGCGATGCCATGTGATTAACATATATACTGTTTAAACTGCTGAGTAAAACAGTCTTTGCCCTTGAATAGTAAATCTATCTGACTTTTGTTCAGGATGTTTGTAGGTTATCAAAAGTCAGGATGTGTCCCAGTGGTTGACATAGACTTGTGTAAGTCACAAGGTTTCAAAATCAGAATATGGTCTGTTACTCCTCTTTGTAGTGCCACTGTTTGGTATCTGCAGATAATTTAACAGTTTTTATGAACATGCCTTGTTCAGTAGGTGTGATACTGTCTTTCTTCCCTTTACGTTGGTTTGTTTTGTTAATGTTTTAACCATCTTGTTTGTTCTAACCCTAACCCTGTCTACATCAGAGCAAGCGAACAATTTTAGGTTCCTTGGAATACATGCTACAGAGAGCCTAACATGGACACCATTCATTTCCACCCTGGTAGAAAAACTGCTTTATTTTGTGAGATACTTCAAACTTAATTTTTACAGAAAAAAAACAGAGGAATTGAAAGCATTCAGACTGGAAACATCTCATACTTGAATGGGATGTGCATGACCCAAGACAGGGCTCTGTAGCAGAAGATTGTAACTGCCCAGAACATCATGGGTGCCCATTCATGAAGTGTTAGTACTATCAGTGAAGTGAGGTACCTGTGCAGAGGCTAAACGACATTCAAACCAATACCTAACCAAGCTACA
Organism: Acanthurus lineatus; assembly: GCA_029814665.1. Lineage (NCBI taxonomy): Eukaryota > Metazoa > Chordata > Actinopteri > Acanthuriformes > Acanthuridae > Acanthurus > Acanthurus lineatus. The sequence goes on along the minus strand of JAPZDV010000008.1, from coordinate 19,057,628 downwards.
GCCTGAACATCCTGCTGCCCTCTGGCAAAAAAGACAAAAATATTGATCGTCTGTAGGACAGCTTTTATAGCTCAAGCCTTAAGATTTCTCAACCTGTCCATAGTGTTCTAATATAAAAAGTAGTCTTTTTTTCATGAACTTACTAATTGTTAATACATTAACTTAATTTTCTTTTTTAAGGGAACGAGAACTGTATTTTACCGTACAAATAACTTGTAAAATGACAATCAAATGATCTTGAAGGCTCAATCTTGATCTGTTATGTTACATAATAGTGTTGCAAGTCACATTGTTATTTGTCCTATTGACTGACAGCCAAATGACAAGAAGGCAAGTCTGATTTCATATAAGTCTGTCAGGGAAGACGATAAAGGAGGAAAAGAGTGAAAAAAAGCAAATTTGGCAGGCCTAGTGTTAAGGACTTGCTCAAGAGATAAAAAGAGTTCATTTTTCGTACTACCTCTGCCATGCCAAAAATATAATGGTAATATCAGAGATATATTTAGGTCTGGTTTTAGTGGGGGATCTCTCTCTCTGATCCAGATCTCATTCCATCTTTATCTCTGCTCTTTTGTGTTGACAGAGGTCCATTCAAGTATTTGACTGAAATATCTCAGCTGAGATAAAGGTGGAGGGGCTGTAACCAATAAAAGTGTGACAATAGTTCATCTCAACATAAATACATGTCTCTTAGGTCATAATGTCACTTTTAAGTGATTTTTGATTAAAATTTTTATGAATGTTCCTCCAGCATACAGCTGCTCCTTTACCGGCCCCCTGTAGTGCTTCCCTGTGGTAACACATGGTAACTGCAGGGGATCTAAGAGCAGCATTGGGCCCCAGACTTGCAGTGTGCTGACCCACCAGAGAGGACATTTCCATGATGAGGAAAAGGAAATCCATCCCCCAGACCAGTTCAGCAGGATGACTGAGGACAGAACAACAAGGAGAGCATTAGGTATTTCGGTCAACAAAGTAAGCCCTAAATTAGTACTGCAAAACTGACCTTTAGTGATTAAGTTATAATAAGTTAAAGCTGACGTTACATTCTGTATGTTAATGATATTTGATAACATATCAAATATTCCTGACTTTTTTTTAATGTCAGGGCAGGACTCCTATATTTTCTGGGGCACCTGAAAGTGGACGTCAACCAACCAGAGCTCCAGCACTACAGCTTTTACACCAGCAACCGCTGCACCTCCCCCCGTGGTCAAAAGGATGAAAGAGACAAACTCACCAGCAGAGATGTTTCAAAGTCAACTAAGAAAGTAAGAATCTTATTTAAAATCAAAAGCAACAAACATTATATTGGCTACCATCTATATTAACATGTATCATAGCCATCAATTTTGCCCGGTTTCAGGGCAGGACTCTTCTTCTATCTTTTGCATACCTGAGGTTATTGACAGTTAATGTCAGCCAGATAGTCATGCTCCTGCACCACAGAGGTCTGCTGCACCCACTCCTGTACCCACTGAACCTGCCTTTAGACCCTAAAACCAGGGCTTCAACAGAAGACGACCGCGGTCAAGAGTGTCCTTAACTCACCTGTGTGGATGAAGCTGTCACTATGTGCCTCCTCTGTGGCAGAGGTTTGTGAAGCTTCTCTTATACCATCTAAGCTTTCAGCATCTGCAGAAATCAAGACACTTAAAGACACATTGATACTTTAGACTGAGTAAGAGAGTTGTGCAGGTGAATGCATACATGCTTGTGGTGCACATCTCTGTATACTTAACTCTTAGATGTCTTGCATGTCAAACTACCCTTGATGATCTACTTCAACAAATGACATCTCTGCAGTATTGCAAAATTTACACCCAAGTTGCACATGAAAAAATGTTCTCTCTAGATGATTGACTTAATAAGCTGTCACAACAATTGAATCAACAAGAGCACAGTGGAATGTGAGAAAAAAAAACATTAAAGGATATATGGAAGATGGTAGACTGGCCTTACAAGTTCAAACTCTTAGAACAGGATGCAAAATAAAAAACTAAAATGCTGTGTGTAGTAAAAAGGTAAACAAGACTCCTTTAGAAGGTCATGTAGTATTAGAACAGCAAAAGACTTTGCTAAAGAACCAGTTTCACTGTACAGCACTGCTAAGAGACTCTTCATTAGTGCAACCTGAGAGGTTCAGCTTACAGGAGTGGAGCCTTTTTTTTTTTTTTTAATTATTAAAAGGTCTGAGATTTAATCTCAAATTCAGTCTTCACAGAAAGCAACTGAGATATTTAAACTCATTGGCCCCAAGCCCTGCATCGCATCTTGATATTTAAAAAAAAAAAAAAAAACAATTTAAGACTCCAGGCAACTTACTTGCAAACAGCTGTGACTAAGTTCCACAGCTTAACATTTTGCAGTTTCTCACTAATGTACATCGAGCATTAAAGCAGATTTAATGTTAGGTGTGATATTTCACTGCCTCAGGTTGTTAATTTTAGTGTTAGTGTTGATCAGCAAGCTGTAGCTCTTTTTCAAGCTTGCACTAGAGCTGTAAGTGGTTAGAATAGATCTTTAAAAGCTGACAGGGTATTTTGAGATTTTTCAAGTTAACCATTTTGCACACTAGATGGCACCAGACACAGCAACATGCATGCTTGAAGATATGATATCAAGACAAAGTCAAGACAAAGATTTAAATTAATAAATTTATTTCAAAACACTAAGTCTTCATCCAAGGACACCTGCTGCACCTATAAGAAGAATGACAAATTAGAAATCAGGTTTAAGAACAGATCATCAAGGAATAGTCAAATACTCACCTGCTTGTGTTCTAGATGGCCTGATCCTCCTCCATTTGCTCTCCTGCTGGACACTCTGGACCTGTGGCTTGTAAGGCGCACTGTGCCGTGATGGAGGTGTGTAGGTCTGCTGTGGCTTCGTGGCACTTACCTCCCTCTGGTCATCAGGGTCTTTCAGCCGTCTAATAGCAAAACCACCAAAGCGATTCGGGATGTTGTAAATTTTGGTTGGGGCGAAGCGTTTACCAGGGGTTTCTGCTCTGCTGCTCCCGGAGGCAGGGAGGTTACGAACTCTGTGGGACTGGTTTCTGTCTTTCCAGGGTGCATGAAGCGAGCTTGTGCTGCTGGAGACCTGCTCGGTGGCGGTGAAGCTTGGTTTGTAGCTCATCCTTTGAGCTGAGAGCATCTCTGGACTGCGTGGCTGGAAGTTTACAGGTGCATTTTGTTTGTTGGACCCTGAAACAGACTGGCTGTAACTTACAGGGCTTGAGGCCATGCTGGATGTATAAGTAGGCTTGTAACTCCCTTGGGCATTTCCTCCAGGGGACTGAAATAGTTTGCTTTGATATGGTTTTCTAGTTTCAGTTTGGCTGGGGTTATTTCTAGTTCCCTCATGTTGAGATGTGAAGTGAGGGGGTTTAGAAGCATAAGAGCTACGTCGCGATGACACTCTTCTAGCAGGAGCAGTGGCTGAGGTTTGCATTCGAACAGAGTTTCTCTTAGGCTCGGGGGCACCTGCATTAAACAGGCTGGAAGATGTCATAGGAGAGTAGCCTCTTTGTCCATAGTAGGCTTGTGTTTCAGCAGCAGAACTAGGCTCATTCTGTGCTGCAGACTGGTGGAAGACTGGTTTGCTCTGAATAGATGCAGAACTGCTGGACAAATACTTGCTAGTTGGTTGTGTACCTTGCTGAGCTGACCAAGTTCTCTTCTTACTGATCTTAGTAAGGTCATTCTTGTTCTGACTATGCTTACTCACAGAGCTTCCACTAGCAATGGATGTGCTAAGGCTGAAGTTTGGTTTTTTTGGCACCTTTTGTGCATTTACTGTATTTGGCTTAATCACTCGCCAGTTAGGTTTTGATAATGAGCTGCTCTGCACCAACCTGACTGAAGCATGGCCACTGGGAGCTGGCTGTGAAGGAGTTTGTGTTTTGCCATCACCAGAAGGTCCTTGATTATAACCACTGCTAATTGCAGTCTCTGTGTTGAGGCTACTGCTCTGGGCTGAGGCCTGTCTGAGTTGATTCTGGGGATAGCTGCCACCAAGACTTCCTAGTCCACTATGCTGTTGCAAGAAGCCAACATATCTGTTGCCGTTTTGTCCCTGTGAGCTTTGAGCTGTAAGACAAACAGGAGTAAATATCTACAGCATGTAAGTCACAATGCAAAATGAGTGACACTTGTGTTCTGCTCACTTTGTTTGGCCCATAAACAGCATACATGCTCTGCTTGAAGTAAGCAAATCAGCAAGATCCTGCACAGTAAAAAAAGGACAGTAGGGTCAGAAAGTAAAAAGAACAGCAAATCAATTTAAAACACAATAGAAGAATAAGAATAACTGCAAAAACATACCCCAAATAAACTCCACAAGCCATTTCTGTGTGCCAAAGCATGCAGCCCCGTCAAAGCAACAGTAGCCCAGCTACCTTGAAGCTACCTGCTCTGCATGCATATGCAGCAGAGGGGAGGCATTTATTGCAGGCTGCCTCCAATCACTGCTAAATGAACTGATTGCCTACAGGTGTCTGCAGTTGTGGTTTCAGTGTAACTTTGAAAAAAGATTCTAATGATTCTCCTCTCTCCAACCCCCTTTCTCTGCAATGGGTTTTAAAAATCGTGTTTATATGTAAAGAGCTGTAGTGTAAAGGCTTTGTTTTGCAAGAAGGAATTTCTTTCACAGAGCTTACAGCTCATTGCTGCAGCTGCATTGTTACACTGAGATTTCTCCTTTCTGTATCAAGCCTGCCCTTGAGAAAGATCATGTTAGGCTTGATGGCCTTGTTAATATTATTAATGATGCCTCCTGTACCCCCTGACGCTGAATAGACCCAGGCGGCACACTACAGTAATGATGCAGTCAACCCTAACTGAGACAAACAACACATCAAATCAGCAAGCTTCCACCTTCTGTTTGCCGAATATAAATCATATACTATAATAACAATCTTTACATAATGTATCCCAGCTTCATCTGAACTGTTTCCCTCCGATGCAGCAGTAAGCAAATTGCATGATGTCATCGATGCATCTGAGTGTGATATCTTTGGCTTCATGCGTCTGTTTGGCTGATCTTGAACCATGTGGGACGCTCCACATGAGAGTGACCCCTTACACGCAGTGTAGGTGACACACACACACACACACACACACTCATACAAAAAGGACATACTTGATGGTAGTCTTTCAGGTGTGACTGTGCTCAGTCAATAGTGTTCATTAATGACACTGCTGTGGTGCTAGAATAATGTGCAGACAAGTGGATGACAAATGAATCTGCCCTACATTCCTAAGTGCTGTATAAGCCTTCATCTGGTACACTTTTTAAACCCAGATTTATAAAAATTTTACAGTCTTATTTTTCATCTTTAGACACTTCAGCATTTGAGGCAGCGTGTGAGTTAGAGCAGCGAGAGCAAATTTCCTCCTCTCTGCTGTAGGAAGGAGTGACACCTCGCATGCGATGACCAGATGAGTGTGGTGGCTTAGATCAAAGACACAATTTCCTGTCAAAGGAAATAGCGCAGAGGATTTTTTTTTAGGAACAGTTTCCTCCTTTCTGAATTCTTTCCATTGCGCTTATCAACATTCATATGAGCAAGAAGTAAAAGCAGTAAAAGTTAAAGTCCTGCATTGAAATCAGCAAAAACGGTTCTAGTAACACCAGCATTTCAGGGGGCAGGCTTTTAAAAAAGCTTGCACAAAACATAGAAGGGTAACATAAATCAAAAGGAGATCCATTCATCAGTGTAGGTGACTCTGTCCTCCTTGTGGATGATCTCTCTCTCATTTGAATTAAAAATCTGCCTGCATCATGTCTCACAAGTTTGCATTTTCTGCCTTATTGTCAGTATCCATGGAACAGTGCTGCTCCAATAATGGAAATGCACTGTTCGATCGGCAGACTCCTGACCTGTGAACAAGTGAGGAGACAAGCTCATCTGATCGTGGCCTTCAATGGAACCCTGACTTAGTGTAAAGGTTACTGAGTCGGGCTGATCATGCTTTCTGCACAAGTAATTTCCCAAATCATCAAAATGCTACTCAGACTATTTACAGCTGCAGATGGATACACATTTGGTGCTAGTGAGTATCTGTGGCAGCAGACCAGTGTGTGTTGGAGCAACTGAAAATGAATGAAGTTTGTGTGTTCCAGGCTATGAAGGAGCATGTCACCCATTGGAACTGTGTGGCTCATACATTAATTTTTAAGTTTTTGGACAGCAGTAGAGCTCTGTGATAGAGGACAGTATAAAGCTTTTGCTTACCAATAGGATCAATTCTTGTTGGTCTTTCCATGGAATTTGTTAGAAAAAATAAATCTGACTCACATTGCCTCTAAAGGTTGCAGCTTTTTGCCTCTTAGTGGAAGTGGAAAAGATGATCAAACAAATAAACACTGACATATTTTTACTTTTTAAGCTGAAAGGCGAACTTGTTAACAAACTGTTGCCAGTTCACACATACAGAACAACATTAGCAACCACTTGGACTCATGTTTCATGTGATGTCAAATGTGTTTACTCTTCTTATAGCTCTGTTTTAGTCTCCAGCAACTCCAAAAAAAAAGTCTCTCTCTACCTTCTTAATGCCGTATCAAGTTCATCAGCTAGTCACTTAGTGTGTGTGTGCCTGTCTGCTGGTGCTGAGCAGGTACTGCTCAGTGGGATTATCAGAGCTGTTCCACAAAAAAAACATCTCTCTGCTGTGTCTCAAAATGATACAGATGAGAACTGTGAGTTTGAACTAGCTGGAAAACCAGACAAGGGGCGAGAAAGATGCTAAAACGCTCTTCGGAGCTTAAGGGAACTGTGGGATCAGGTTATAATTATATAAAGGTATAAAGACCTTTTACTTTGCAAGTTTTTTGATTCATTTTTTAAAGTTAAAATATTGATCATAAAACTACAGCTTTAACAGCTTTAGCTTCAATTTAAAGATAAATAGATCATCAGTAAGTGTTTAAAAAATGTATAATCCTCAAGCAGTTTGTTCATTTGAAAACTAAAAGTCTCTAAAAGTACCATTTTCTCGGGTTTGCATTTCTCAAAGGATGGATGCCCTGCTGTACCCTACCTATTCAACATCAGGAGGCAAGGGATTTCATGAATAATTTAAATAAAAGCAGTTAATCTACAAATAACAGCAGGTTTCATAGACTGGTGTTAATTCATTAGTAGCGAGGGACCCACATGGTGTCTGTTGCTGATTTTACAGTGAGAGATTTATTCTTTTATATCATGCAAGACAGGAGTGCTGGTGGATTTTAAAACCCTTAAAGGGAGTGTCCTCATCCAAAGTGGGCAGTATCATCTCCTCAGAGTCCTTAACATGGCAAGATGATGTAAAGTCAGAGAGAGACGGTCAGCAGATGGTGTCTCATCTCCGGAAGAATCTACCCTTTGCCCTCCAAACCGTTCCTCTCCTTCCGACCAATCAGGTTCGTCAGGACCCTGTTGGGTGCACTGGGCCCCCTTCCGCTCTGGCATCTGGTCCAGCATTTGAAATAATGAAGGTAATAATAATGAGCTTAAGTCTCCTCCCTCCAGGAAGGCGAGAGGTCAAACTACCTATGGAGAGTTCACACCCAACGCATTCCACGAGCAGCCAGAGGATTCATCATCGGAGAGGCTGCAGTCTTTGCACTTCAATTTACAACCAGCACAGCTTTCAAGCTAAACTTATAGGATCATTCCAGTTTTCGTCTTAGTGCTGTGGTTTTGGTCATTGATTCTACTGGTCATTATATCAAAGTGCTCAGTAAAGTAACTGGAGAGCTCTGGAAACAGCAACATCACATAGCAAACACTCCCTATTAAACACTTTATATGGAGGTAAAACTAAAAATGAGCTCATCAAATGTAAGTATTGTTTTTTGTTTTTTTTTTCTTTTTTTGGTCAATACTATCTTATTGTTTTTGATAATGATGGACAAAAATTCAAAAATAAGTGGACATAAAACAGGAGTTGTCATTCAAAGCTACATTATCTTTATCTTTTGGATTTTTTTGTATAAACTTTGCGATAGAACTCCACAGCAAGCTCATAACTTTGACTAGTTAAAGCAAACTATTTCCTTGTCACCTTGACGTAAATTCCAGTATCTACTCTCTGATTAGCTTTGATCTCCACCTACCCCTGAGAAAACTATCCAGTTGTTCAGCTGCTACACTACATTAAAAAGCTAATCACTAACTGATGGGTTGCTGCTTCATGCTTGGTAGTAGTGTTCAGTGAGATTATTGGAACTGTTCTTACTAAAAAACAGCTGCTTTATGCAGCTGGAAATAAGGTTGATGATGATGAGTGATGAGACTGAACTAAAACCGCAAATTTGCAGGCCAGAAAACAAAAACAACAGGCTGCAAGATGATCAAAGTGCTCAATTTAACTAAATGAAATAGTTTTTTGTTTGGTAGTTCTCTGTGGGTTTATTTTTAATGGATAGACTAACACTCATTCAGTGCATTATTCATATAACAGTATTGAATACTGCGGCTTCAATATTTTCATACAATGTAACTGTGTAACTATATGTCTCCTATAACTGGACTAAAAAGTTGAAGAATAGCCATCGCCAGGAATAAATGAAGTCACTGTACATGAACCATTGTAGGTCCATTGAAGAGGGTTTGATCCCCAGTGTCTTTAAATGACTTCAGTTTCCAGTTGGACTATTGTATTCGCCCTGTTCTCTGCTCAATTCTAACCCAACTCATTGATGCGTGAAGCAGATGATGAAGTAGTGCAGGAGTTGTGAGTATCTCTTCCTTTCTCTAAAACGGGTCAAGGCCATTTATAATCAACCAGCAACACAGACCTTATTCCTTTTCTCTGGGAGGACCAGAGGAGAGACTCCTTAATGAATCACAGTGAATCATTCATCTTCATACTGTGTTGTTCTCTTTGCGAGACTGTAAAGCAGAGGAATCTCACCCGTTCTTTACATTTTAGGCCGTGATGTAAGCGTCAGCTTTAGGGGCTCATTCAGAGTTTGAAAGAAAAACAGGCAGGATGGGAAATATAAGGGAAAATATGTCCCAAATTGTAAACTCTCTAACCTCATCCTCCCATAAACAACCACAGCAACAACAAAACAAAACTTCTGACAGGCCACATGGAATCGAGGGACTGATTTGTGGTCAGCTGGAGGACAGCAGAGCTGACGACAAGGCTTCAGGACACTCTCTGCACTGAGGCCCAGAAGAGGGGAAGTCATGGAGGTGGTAGTGGTGGTGGTGGTGGTGGGGGCTGTAAACCCTGGCAGAGCCGTGCTGTTGCTCCGTTTACAGTTGTAGTCAATTTGAAGATCAATGGAGACACGGTCATGAAGACTTCAGAGGGAAGCTGCATTGTTGCGGTGGAGTGCTTTGCATGAGGCTTTCTTCCATACGAAACAGGACTTTGTTTAGAGCATTTGTTTCTCATTTTCCACAAGTCTGGGGATCCACTGCGGTTATGCACCAAGAGGTTTTTGTTTAAATTTTAAGAGCATAAAGAATTCCATTATGACATGTGAGCACATATAAGTTGTACAAACTGTGTTGTGAATACACTGATGTGAAACTGATAGATTATGCAATATAACGTAAATCAAATCAATTTGTATTTAGTTTTAGCAATGACAGATTGAAGTAAGAATTCTTCTAACTTTTTGTCAGAAGAAATTTAACCATAGGAATACTGCAGCTATTTTGCAGATTTCTCCATCTTTTGTAGAGGATGTAGCTGTTTTTAAAAATTTATGGAACACCTCTTAGTTGGAATTTTGAATAAAATTTGAGGGCTGGCATAACACTTAGATGTGCTTTCAGCCTCTGTAGTATGTTAATTAATGAATTTCATTGTTTCAAAGCCTACAGTGCTTATTATCCAGTGACTGATGCCTCCCCACACACACTTTAACAAGCTCACATTGGGTTGTTTACATACAATTAGTGATTTTATTTTTAATTATTTTGTTATTAAATTTCAGTAACTATGTTTGCATTCCACTTTCCACTTGAAAAGTTAAAGCTAGCTAGCACCAGGCTAGCCTCCTTTTGCTGGCTGACCTTGCTAACATTAGGACTGTTTTTTATGAAATGTGATATGTATTTCAACACTTGCTAATTTGTTGGTGGCCCCTGCATATTCATTGTTTTATTAACTTAGTCAGCAGCTACTTTTTTCTTGGTTCAGTTTTCGTTAAAAAAAATGAAAAGGATAAAAGACTTTACTATAAAAACTGGCAGCAACTGTAATCCCCCCGTTTACCTCAGTGTACTGTATGTTGCTCACTCACTCGAATCACAACACAAAGTAACAAGTGGTGTGACAGAGGGATAGACAGAGTGTTGAAATCACAGATGGGACTACGCATGCTTGCTCCCATCTGTGATTTCAGCACTTCAGGGTCATTGCAGTGACCCACAAAAATTGTCCCTGCAGCTAGTTTAAGTGTGCCCATTGTGAGTGATGTGATATTGCAAACTATTTATAGTGTCCACTCTCACAGATAATGTGCTGATAAAATTACGCAAAGATTCATGCCTCTTGGAGAAAACTAATGTAGGGGGCATTATTACAAAAAAGGTGCTTCTTTTTGTTAATTTTTTATAAAGTAACTACAACAAGAATACTTACCTCTCTGCAAAAATGAATATTAGTTTTAGATTTTTAGACTTTTGGATGGTTAACTCAGCAAGAAAAGAGGCTTTAATAAATACTATGATTCAGATACGAGTGTGTGCACATACTATGTAATATATATGGATGTGTTTAAGTGCTTGTCAGCTCCAGCCTTTATAAAAGTGATAAATGGAAGGTCAGTTGACTTTATGGGGTAGTTGGGCCAGTTGTACCAACTCCTTGCTTGCATTCAAACCAGGGACGAAGTGCAGGGACAGTTAGTCACATTGATCAAGTGAGCAGCAGAACAATAGGTAATACCCCACTGGAACCACTTCTGTGGTTTAGTCACCACCTTTACTGGCCAGATTGGTTAGACATGATTGATAAGCAGCATACAGAAGGCTTGGTCAATGTATGCATTTTCAAATGAGTTCATTTTCAAAGAAGTGTAAGTATAACAAGAGAGACTTCATGGTACTGTGCACAATTTAATTTAAAGTCTGCAATTAAATAGAAAGTAAAATGTATTAGTTGACTGTGTAGTATTTAGTGATGGCAAATGTAGAGGATGACATATGTTCTTAGTTGAGAGAGAGACAGCTGTGTCATACCATGCCAGTGGAGGAGTGTAGATGCCACTTTGTCTCTGTCGTCATGCTGACTGTTGTGGTCCCTTTCTAACAAGTTCAATTCCTCACAGATGTGGTGTTCACTTTTAAGGCATATTCCCTATCATGGCCATTAAACCCATGTAATGGCACCAAGATGTTCCCAGAGACAGGAGGCATATAAAATAAAAGGCCTGCTGGGCTCCAAAGAACACTCTCAAAACTAAAAAGATACACTTTAAATATGTATTTGCCTTTTGCAAAAGCAAAACCCACATGTTGCACACAGCTACATAAACCTCAATGGTGTAACAAATGTCATGTGGGAATACAAGACATGACAAAGTTGAAAAAAAACATGATCTTTTAATCAGATACGGACATCATACGGTGCAGAAGAGCACTGTAATTGGAGCAATTTTTTTTTACTGTTTTTAACAAGCTTCTCTTTTGCACTGGGAGTAATGGAGAACGTCTGGATGTACTTGCAGGGTTCCTCTCTTTTCATTGCATTCCTGCTGAGACAATCTTGCACAGCCTATAGCAAACAGACCATATATTCTTCAAGCAGGCAGACTCATAAAAAGAAAAAAAGGCATGGCTCCTAATCCGCAGTTTAATGAGGAAAAACGGAAGTAATGACATGTAGGAAATAATCTTACTTCTCTCTGCTCTGCCAACTGACACCAATAACCCATGACCGGCACAGTGCCCCGGTTGTGGCACGGTGTGTAATAGCAAATGAAAACTTCTCCTGGGATTTTCTCCCGCACACAATTATTAAGAATGATGGCACTTTAACAATAGCTGGATCAGAGCAGTCAACTTTGTCATCATGAGTGAATCCTATTACACTGCAGCATAATGGTCATCTTTGAAGACAGAGAGACAATGAGTATCACAAGGCATCTTTCTGCGCCGGAAAACAAAGCTTATTTCAGGCGTCTCGCCATTTGAGCCACCCTTTGTGTCAGCGTACGAGCCTCGATTGTTCAGAGAGCAAATGCCAGTTTAATGTGGTTCTCTAGCTCAGAGAAACGATACCTTGAGTTTCTGAAGCCTATGACTACACTCATTTCTGCTTTTATGAGACATAAGATTAGGTTTAAGATCTAAAAGAGCATACAGACGTCTTGATTTTTGAAGCTTTATTTTGTCATTACACATGCAGTTACGAAGTTGCTACTTTGGCTTTGAACAATGGGAGGCTGTCTCAGTTTACTCCGGGCCTCCTTCTCCCCTTTCCAAATACCTAGAGAGCTTGCAATTTGGGCAATAAACACTTAGAGGGATGGCAGCTTGCCACCCCCCCTCTGTCTGTGTTTGTCTCACTGTAGCATCAGGAGGCCACGGAGGATTGCTTTCGTCATGTTTCCACTTAGTCAACAGGGACATTTGAGAAAAGAAGAGTAGAAGTTTTGGGTAAACATGCAGGTTACAATTTAATTCAATTCAACATGCATGTAAAATGTCAGGTTTGGGATTTGACTGAGAAAGAAACTGACAGACACCTCTGGATTTCAGTGTTATTTAAGAAATTGCTCATGCACTGCTTAATGTAACTCCAATTGTGAAAGCTTATAAGACTGTGAAAAACCATAGGAACAAGAGCAAATTTTTCTCTCTTTACATTGGGCTCACAGCTTAACAGAAAAAACTGCACAATGAAACAATGTAGCTGGTGTTTCAGAATCATCTGTATCTTATCATTGGAAAAAATCCCTTAAACAGAAAAACATGGAGAGCCAGACTTTTCCTTCAAAGAGCCTCCAGAGTTGCTGTTGTCTTTAAGGAGGGGGGGTGGCTTTCAGCGGCCTCAGCGCGGGACTGGTTCTCATCATTTTGACAATAAAACTCTAGGAGTTGAAACAAAGCAACGTTTCATAGAAAAAAGGGAAGAAAAAATGAGGGGGCTAACAGATTTCCGCTGGTCTGCACTGAATTGTCCCCTCTTGGAATCTAACAGCCAGAGAGGGGCAGAGTGGTGACTTTAGGAGAGCTTTGGAAAAGCTTTGGAGACTTAATTCCTCTCTGGCACCCTGGGGCTGAAGCACGGAGGGACCAAAGGGCTTGAAATGGTTCAAACATGAATGAGTGATTGTGCTTTCAGTTCCCAGAGGTTTGTTTTTGTAGTGTCAGAATTTTATTGCAACATTTTGTTGCTCTTTCACAAGCTACACATAAAGACAAGATCTGATTCAAAACATTGAGTGTGCTATGTAGAACGTGAGTTTAGTTCATATCGCTCTATTGATTAGTATAACAATACCTGACTTTAGGCACTTGCTGTTGCTTTTGTGTTTGTGCTTGTGTGCTTTTGCGGGCAAGAATATATGAATATATAAACTGGCTTTACAACATTTGTGTCCATTTGACTCTAGAGTAAGGCTTCAAATAACAATTATTCTCATTAATAATTAACATCCTGATTATTTCATTATTAGTAAATCAATTGTTTGGTCCATTACTTGTTAAAAAGTTGTGAAAAATACCAAATATAATGAAAATACCCATTACCCAGAGGCCAAAAATTATATCTTTTGATTTCCCTTTTTGGTCTAACTGACAGCTCAGATGCCAAAGACTAAAAATTTACCATCATAAATGACAAAAATCTTAGAAGTTAGAAACTGGAACAGGTAAATGTTTGAAAATTTTCCTTGTAAAATGACTTAAACTATTAACTGATATCAAAGTAGTTGAGAACCAATATTTTTCGATTAATCAATCAATTATATCATTGTAGCTCTACTCTAGAGAAAAAACAAATTGGAGATATTCTACTTAAGAAGAGCATATTAGTTGAGTAATGAGAAAAGATGGGCAGTGCATGCTTTAATCAACAAGGCAGGAAAGATAAACACTGATGTATATATATTTACAGAAAAATCTGTACAATTTTTACATTTTGCCATTGATAAATGCTTAAAAAAGAGTCATTTTCATTAAAAAATACAACAGAGGTGATTATCCGCTCACATGTCCCCACTCGTGGAGACCTGTGATAACCTGGGGCCAGAGTCGATCTCGAAGCGGTAGTGGTAGCCCTCCCACACCTCCCTGCAGGCGTCACGCATGTCATAGATCCGCTTCTTGATGCCCTTACGGTTGAGATAAAGAACAAAAAGGAAGATGAGGCCTATGAAGCCTAAGACTATACCCAAGAAGACGTAAGAGGTTTGCAGAGCAAGGTCGGCCCCTGCGTTTCTCTGGTGGCACCCAAGAGTCAGTGAGCCCACAGTGAGCATGGATGTGTTCCTCATGCTGACTGGAAAGGCACACAAAAGGCCCCCTGCATCTCTAATGCGTCCCTGTGATCTGTTAAGCCACAGAGCAAAAGGTTCGATTCCACACTTGCATGTGAACGGGTTTTCCCCCAGAAGCAGGTGAGTGCTGTTCAGAGAGTCCAACTCTCGCAGGCCCTCCTCTGATACTGTCTTGAGGGAATTGTGGGTCAGATCAAGCTCCTCCAAACACTCCAGTCCTGAGAAGGTTGAGTTGTGGATGGCAACCAGGGAGTTGTTGGAAAGCTGGAGCCGCTGCAGGCTGGTAAGGTGGGAGAAGATGCGTGAGGGTAAATAAATGAGGCTGTTATCAGAAAGGTCCAGTCCCCTCAGGGTCGCCAAGGAGCTCCAGCGAAGAGAGGTGGCCAAGTCCATCACTGACGAGTGGTTATAGAGAGCTCGGCTCAGGTTGAGCTCCCGCAGAGACTGGTTCTGCACGGTGAAGGCCTCGGGGTGGATAACTGCCAGTTGGTTGTTGCTCAAATCCAGAGAGCGAAGGCTCCGGAGTCCGGCAAAGGTGTGGGACTCCACCTCAGAAATTCTGGATTTGAGAAATACATGTTATCCAATTGTGCAATTTAAGTTCACATACAGGAGCAAGAGGGTGAAAAAGAGAGCTGATGCTTCTGCACGTGAAAACAGGGCAGTTCTATTTTTAATGAAAACTTTAATAAAAAAGGGTAAGACTGTCTCTGAATTCATCTTGAAAGCTGTAACTCCCCCCGTTTCACGTGCCATTATCAAAACAATGAAATCTGCATAGCTGCCATATTTCAGTAAGGTTGAGGACCAAACAGTGACTGAAAAATGGCATCTTGCACTAAACAGAAACTGTTCTTCAGACTGTCTTAAAGGAAAAAACTTTTTCTGGATATGTTTGGCTTGATTTACAAAAAGGGCACAGCAGTCACCGGGAGAGTCTTACCTGTTATTGCTTAGAGACAAGTTGGTCACATTATCCAGCCCTTTAAAAGAATCCGGACCGATTCGACTTATTTGATTCCCAGTTATGAAGAGATTCCTGGTGTATCCGGGGATCCCAGTCGGGATACTCCGCAGGTCTCTGGAGACGCACTTTACGGTGTGAGCCGCCTCTGAGCACTCGCAGCGCGGCGGGCACGACGCGTAAACGGAGGCGAGCAGCGCGCAGAAAACAATGCGCTGTGCCAAATCCAGCATGTTGGAAAGAGAAGTGTGCGATCCGAGAGCGGCGGGCAGGAACGAACAAGAAAAACTCCGAGAAAATGGATAAACGAAAAGATCAGCTCTCTCAAGACATCATGGTCATGTGTTGTCCCGGTCGGGAATGCGCTTCAACTTTGCATCTCTGCAGAAAGTGTGGCCGGGAGGCAGGGTCGGATTTCCATGAGAACAAAACTGGGGGTCGCGCTGATCAGAGGGGGTGTTTGATCCTTAGCCGTAGCGAAGCAGGGCGTCGTTTCTCCTGCAACAATGAAGTTAAAAGGACCATCGCCTTGTGTGATGATCTGCGGGGAGGAGCCTCTCTCCTGCCTGCGCCCAGTCCAGATCCACTAGATCTTCAGGCTCGAGGAGACAATACTAGAAGGAGAGATGGATGAGGAGGAGAAAGCGGTCGGGCTTTCAGCTCTCTTTCTCTGTAGATTTACTATTTCACGCTGAGCAGCCAAACATGTGGTGTCAGTGGATTTTGCAGACTTCCAAGTTCCTTTAACTTGCAGATTAAATGTAGATGTGAAAATTGAGATCTTTATATTTTTGCAGATAAAAGATTAGGCAAAATAATTTTTAAGATAAATGCACAGAGTGTAGTATTTGTAACTGTGTCTGTATTATTTCAAGTATGAATTAATTACTAGTCCATTATTTATTTTAGGAGGTTCATACGCTCTAACTTGCATTGACTTTTTCCTCACCTCAGGTTTTAGTAGTTTTGGAATTTGGTGTCTCTCTTCATTCCCACCTACCCAGGTGGTATGGGCAAAGTGGAGGAGGGGTGTTTGGGGGCCATGCTGCAAAGCTTTTGATCCCCCTTGTCTTGAATACTGTGAATGCTCTGCAGGATAATGACCACTGACTGGGACTTTTTAGCCACTTGAGAGTATCAAAGCTGTGACAGCTTTCCTTCCTCAATGTTTATTCTGACAGATTATAATGATTATTACAGGAATCACTCCTGAGTGTATTTATAGAAACTTCAGGAGGAGGGGACTTTGCCTTTCATGGCTCAGAGAGCCTTGAAAATCTTAACATCATCCCTCCCACTGACAGCGTTGATGAAACACAGTTGTCATAAGACAATGATGGAAATCTAAGTAAAAAAAAATAAAAAATACTCCCACAGTTTTCTACAATAATAGACATCTTTATTGGTATTATAGCTCCAAGTCATAAATACATTCAGAGTTCACACAGTCGCTTGCAGGAGTCCTAAAATTCCCAAATGAGGCTTTATTATCTGCAGCATAAAAGATATTTTCAGGATTAGAGAAACAAAGGAGGGTTTTGAAATAACAGACTGGTATAAGTATATATGGATAGTGCCACTAATAATAGCATCCCAACTGTCTTTTGTCAGTGGACTGAATCGCTTGGACCACAGGTCTCCACATTCCTGGACCTGGCTCTTGGATACAAGGCACCGCAGCAGGCAACTTCTAACACCATTCAAATGATCTCCACAGATTATAGCATTCTTGCACATGCACTCTAATTTAGGACTGGTGTACCATTTATCTTCGCAAGTTCTGTCTTCTTCCTAAAACACAGCTACACATATAGATTTGTATGTCAGAAGAAGTCAGAATGACGTTGTGTTAAATCAACTGATCTCAAAGGGCCTTTCATTTATTAGCTTCCAAAGCTTATAATGTGATGAATGAGCTGTTTCATTGAAAACAAGGTACATATTCAAGGACACATTTGTCTTTTTCTATTTTCCAACATTTAAATGCAATGATGTAGAGATTTTAATGTTTTTGCTTTCTACAGGTATTTTCTCCAGCAACATTCTCTTTGCTCCGACATAGAAATGTCACCAGACATTTAATACAGATTAGACATAAAGAGGATATATATTTTTTTAAATAGATGCTACTTTTATTACCATCAGAGTAAAAGCATCGCTACCTGTCTGACTGTTTGAATCCAAAGTCCAAAATCCTAATTCCCTTATAATTTTACAAATAAATATTTTAGGCTTTGGGCTTAAAATTCTATTTACAGCTAAAGTGGATTACCTTCTCACTAATTATGAGTGACAGCTTTAAAAAAATTAAAGCGTCCAAGTAAAAAGGTTTAAAATATTGCCCATTGTGTTTTTTACCAAACTGTTTTCACTGTTTAAAGTGAGAGCAGATTTCTCTTTTTTCTGGTTCTTTGTTTCAGTGCTTTGTGAAAATGACTCTGCAGCTCTACTCTACAGATTCTGCAGCTACACACGGTACAGCACAGGCTATTGCATCAAATCAGCATTAACTTAAGCAGGCCTGTTACAGTCTAATCTATTATTTATTCTTGCTAAGGGTAACCAGAAATTACATAAAACTTGAAAGAGATTAAGTGCAAGATATGGAGTAATAAAATCAATCACTAGGCAGTTGACTGCAATGAAATGCAGCCGATTATTAATCATGAAGCCACAGTTTATGTCAAACATGAACTTCTCTCTCACACACTGGTTTTCTTACATGCATGCAACACACACATGCTGGCATGCAATCACATGCTCTCTCTCCAATCGCTCACAGACTCATCCAGGCACAGATCTGCTTCATTGCTGAGCAGAGATGATATGCAGAAGGGAAGTAAAGAGAACAAAAACTACTCTGTAAATTATTCAAAGGATAAATCTGTAGACTGCGCGATCGAGTTTGCAAAGTATATAAAGAGCACCTGGTGTACAGTATGATGTGTGTTCAAATATTTACAGGCAACATGGGTGAGATACACACGAGGCCACAGAATATCTGTTTTTAACAGAAGCTCAGTGAGGAGAGCAAAGTCCAGAAAACTGGCACTGTGTTAGCCCTAATGTTAAAAACCTTATTACAATAAATAAAACAGAGTTTAAATTAGACCCTCATATGTTTTCATGACATCTACTTTGGATTATTGCAGGATGTTGGCTGGCAAAAAAAAGCAGTGACATTTCACAATGACCTTCGAATCTGATCTGCAGAGGTGGAAAACAGCAGGAGCGACACTGGTCAGGCTTGGTGGGGGGGCAATAGGGGGTATTCAGGAGGGGTTGGTGAGTGTGAAAAACCTGAGGATCCTGGCTACCTGCTGCTTCTGGCAGCACCGCAGACAATGAGAGGGCTCAACACTTTTTTTTTGTTTGATTGCAAACAAAGGAGGGATTTGAATTTACTCACCACAGCCATGGCAACGGATTTCAAGTGCCAACCATCATGTAGAATTAATGAAAAACAGAAAATAAAAATAACTACAAAAATACAACTACAAAATTAGTAAAGAGAAACCAAAATACTCTGTTTGACAAGGCTGTTTAACTCTGACAACAAGCTTTTCCTTCACTGACATTGGAGACAACAATGAGCTGTTCAATTAAAAAAAAAAAGAGATTCAAAGACACAGTTTGAGTTGGTCTCCCATTCTCCTACATTTGGCACAAGCATATAGAAAACCAAATAAAACTTTAATATTCTCTTGTTATTTTCCACAGCCACATTCACTGAGGTTGCTACAATCATTGCAATGATGATCCGTTGTTAAAGGTATGAAAACGTTTTTTATAAAACTATTGAAGTAGTACCATGAGGTGATAAATGTAATGCATGTACAACATATCTCTGAGAAAATATTTCTTTTCAGATGATGCAGTGTTCTACAGAGTTAGAATCTAAGTAATAAAATGCAGAAAAATACAAACTGCTCTGGCATATTTAGTTTAAGTTGCAGTAGTGTAGAAGAGCTACATTATATCAAGCATGAAATGCAATAAATTCCCTAGAAAGGCATCTAATTGATTTAACATGTTTGTGCTCCCCGGTATAAAAATGGTACTCTGGAAGCACAGGAACATGGGATTACACTCCCCATCCATAATAAAGTAAGGTCATTGAGACCTGAAAGCAAGGCATGGATGTGTTTCTCAGAGAATTCAACAATGTACGTACCTCTATTCAACTATTAATACGACTGCACAACTTCTACACTTTGCAGGTGGCCACGGCTTTTACCTGCTGTTAGCCTTTCAATAATTGTAATCCATTAAGTGTGTTTGTGTGGTTCTGGTAGTTGTGGTGGTGGTGGTGGTGGTGTTCGGGTTTTCAGTCACTTCTCTCCAAACAAATGACTGACTATGAATGAATTTCCCTCTTGAGGGCTTTCTAGCTTCACCACTGGATAACTGCCAGTACCAGGCTGCCTGCTTCTCACAAACCAAGCTAGTGTTGGTGTACGTGTGTTGGACATTCTTGTTCAACAATCTCCTCTTGGAGGAAAAAAGTCTTTATCTCCTCTGTTACTTTTGCTCGACACCGTGTGATGCACCCCTTGTTGTCTAAAAGGTCAACCCCACATTCGACCTGCAGGGGTTTCACTGTGTTCTTGGCCTCACATGTCACCGCAGGTTGAGAGCCAGGGCTACTGTAAGGATGATGCCCATGAGCATCAGGAATGGCAGCCACGTCTTCAGGAAGCCTGCACAGCTGGATAAGGCAGAGGGGAGAGGAGAGACAGGAAAATTAAGGTGAGGAGAGGAGAATTTAGGCAGTGATAGTGATGTAAAAAACAGGGCCAATGTAATTTTTATCAGTAACCCTGTATAGACAATGTGTACCTGTGTAACTTCCATGTTAAAACTCTAACCGCTCCTGCTCAGAGGCAGAACCAGCAAATGCTGTGAATGTAGAGAGCTGTGATGTTGGGAGGAAAGCAAAGTCCCACTGCAGTGATCTAGATCAACACTCAGGGTGGATGTTACATTAAACAAGACCAGGTGGAAACCTTGTACATGGCTAAAGCATGTCTGGTAAGTGTGCTAAATAATGAACAAATTGCATCAGTCAGTAGCAGTTTCCTATACCTTGAAATATTAAATATTAAATATTAATCTGCAATTTTTTGAACAAGTTCCAGAATAACTCTTTTCTTAAAGTGCACTGAAGTAGAATATGACATGACATGGTTACACCGTGTTTGATTCAAAAAATGTTGGATGCAGTTGCAGAAATAAAATACATTCATTCGTATTTTAGGATGGATGAAAAGAAAAAAAACAAAAACTTAAAATGAAGTAACATCCAGTAATGGTGAAATGTATTGTACTTTATTAACTGGTCAACATATTATACAGTTTCTAAAAAGGGGAAAAGACACTCTCATGCTGTGTCATTTTTTTTCACACAGCGAATGACAAAGTTATAACTGATGATGGCACAAAAATAGGACACTGTCAGCACACAGACAACAAGAGTCTGCCTCTCTCCCTCTCTGCACTGTGCACATGCAGGCAGAGTTGGCATTCAGTCCAGGTTTCGGGGTCTCTCTACATCACTCTCACACTTCCTCACAATTCCCAGTAATAATTCCCATAAATTATTGGGCTGGTAAAACATGAATGAAAAGAATGTGCCGTATCCATGAATGTTCCCAAACGTGAGTCTCATGGTCAGTGCATGAGAGTCGGCAGCACTGCAGAGAGGGAAAGACACGAGCAGACACACTGACACACACAGGAAGAGGAGAAGCCTCTCCCTGCCGATGATCAAACAAGGCGATTGCCCTTTTAGTTCATTGTTGAAGGGGCAGCAACAGGAAACACCAGCCCTGGGCCATTCAGCTGATGGTGTTATTTCATCACTCTGCTCCACCCAGCCACATTTTGGTTTTATGGTGCATTTCATTCAGTAAACTGGTTGCTAGGTTTGATAACATGACACAACCCTTAGAAAATATCTTTACATGTTGTCTCTCACACCTCTAGTCCTACTAAATCAGCATCTTTGCAGATTTGACTGCAGAAGGAATTGTTGTGACTTCAACTGTTACTTCAACTGACCTCTTACTTACCAACAATCACCACAGAGTTACAGCAGCTTTCAAAGCCCTTCTGTAGGAATGTCCTACATACACTCTTAACACAACCCAAGAATCAGGGCACTCTTTCTCAGGTTTAGGGCCTACCAGTAAAATCGTGCCTGAGCCCCTGGGATCATTCATGCTTCAGCCCTACTTCTTAAGGTGGCTTTGAAGGGAACAGCTGTTTATTATAAGGTAGGCTTTGTCTGTAAGGTAAATAAAAGGCTAATATTTTTTGGGACGTAGGATGTAAATTGCAAATTTTCTTTTTAAAGGCCAAAACTTCTAATATTTACAAAAAAATGCATCTTGTCCAGGATAACTGCAGTTGCAGTTTTGAAATGCAGCTGATTTAACCTATATACTATAGCCTGTGTAACAGTGTGGTGAATTTTTCTCTTGAAACTGCACAGGTGAATGATGTGGTTAAACATATCCTGGTATTATTGACCAGCCAAAACATTTTCTAAAGCATTTTCTAAAAAAAAAAGTGACCATTCCTACACCTTTTACCATACCCTGAAACACTTTTTAGCACTTAAACCTCATAGTTATCAAGATATTTGATTTCAAATCCGCTGGGCTAGATTAGAGCCACAACAATGACAGACACACTGTATCAGTGTCCTAATAATACAGCCTGGTCTGTAGATTTCCTGACTGAGCAGGATCCAGACTGGCCAGTGATGTGCTTCCTATTGAAAAAGTAGAGCTTTAAATGGTGATATATTCCTTATGTTGCAGTAGAGGATTAGTGCTACAAATCACTGTTTTCAAATCATATCCAGGCTTGGGACTTAAGCACTTGTAGACATCAACATGCAGAATCATAGCTGTTATCCATTATGTTTTCAATTTCATCTTATCGTATTCTTTTTCATGTGTACTTGATTTTCAAAAAAACCACATACAACAACTACTGCGGCTCTCCGTATTCTGTTGCTAACAAATGGTGATCAGCTTGTCTTTTTACCACTGTTCTGGTTGCTGTTGCCAAATTAGTCAATTAAAAACAGTGCCGATATTATTTAAACCATATTTATATTTTTCACACACTAAGATCAAGAAAGCCACAAGTAATGATACTGTCAAAGATGTACTTGTTTTCATAGCTAGTTCCCCTCATCCTGTCAATCTTTGAGATGAAACTGTGCGTTTTGTTTGGTGTTGCAATGCTTGTGTGGATGTCATTTGGATTATGATATTGCAAACTGATGTTAAATGTCTTGTTTGCGTGTCCCTTAGACTCAGTGATGTGCTTTTTGAACACTGTATTGCTGTCATCTTGGGCAAGGCTCCCTTGAAAAAGAGATTTTGTGATCTCAATGGGACTTCCTGTTAATTCTATATTTTTAAACAAAGCAAAAAATTGTTAAACATTTTTTGTGTTTTCTGTACTAAATATTGGTGTAATCCTAGCAAACAGCAGACCCACACACCAGACACGTTCCCTAAACCGTCTTACCTGACGTGTTTTCCATGGATCAGTGCAAGAAGGCAGAGGTTGACCATGTTCCACGAGGTGCTGTTTTCATATCGCATCAGATTCAGAGCCATGGCGACATGTGAGTGACAGTTATCACAGCAGAGGTTGTGCTTTGGAGAAAACAAGAGTACAAATCAGGACTGGTGTTTTTACCTTTGTTGACAAAAGAAATGTTGTAAAGTTCTACTTATTTACCATCCTGTGCTTGTACTCCTCTGAAGCATCATGAACCGCTGTGTCCCAGGCATTGGAGCCACTGGCATAGACTTTGCTCACATCCAGCATCCAGTACCTTCAGTCAGAGAGAAAAACAAGCTGGATTTTTGTGTCCATCTGATGTGAGGAAAAAGGGTTTTCTGTCACAAAAATCTGAGTTCCAGTGTAATCATAACATCTCAATACCTAATTACTTACTTTGTTGGTCTTCCAAACGCCATGTTGTCTTCCTGCAAACCAAGAGAAAAATTTATTTGTAATTTTTTTTTAAATTTTAAAAATTAGAAATCATTTGCTACTGATGCTTTTTGATTTTTTTTAATCATTACACATATATATTGTTTACTTCACTATTACTAGATGCAAATGAAGCCAGACGCCACAAGGTCCAATCTGTGCAGCTATTTATTTGGCAGTGTAACAGCAAGAGGAATGTAAAATTAATTCAGTCCTTTGCAAGATTTTATAACACAAAAACAAAGTGCATCTCATCTCATGAACGATTCCATGAACTATAACACACATCTGGGCTCTTTGGAAATCTAAATATCTAGTTTAGATGGTTAAAATGTTGGAAATAAGGAAATGTGCCTCATATCCTGTTTGATCTGTTTGTTTGTTTGCAACAGCCAAATGAGTCCAAGTTAAAACTGTCAAGCTGCACGCTTCAGCACTGCTATCTGGATCATCAGGGTTTTTTTTCGCCATAAAGAAGCAGTTTTGACAACACTTCAAGGGTTTGAGCGCCTTACCCCCCACTACAACTTCCTGCACCTTCATCAGGGGTGAATTTAAAAAGTAATTTTCTATGACTTTTACAATAAATGTATAGTTGCAAAAAACAGATTGGTAACACAGTGTCAAAAAGCAGATTTCACTGGTATGGTCTCATCCTAGAACTTGTTTGAAAATACATCAATATAACTTGAAAAGTTAATATACTGCCAAGCTGCAGTCTGATGCTCACTTATTTGATCAAAATTTTATCTTTGTGTTTGCTGAATTCTGGAAGCAAAGTTACTGCACCTACACTTATGCTGTACAGTTTGTGTCCATTGTTTATGAAGTGGTTGGTGCAACTACTAGTGTTGTTATGGTGGTTGCAAGCAAAGACAAAAAAACAAGAATCAAAACTAAACTAGTATATTAGGCCATAATTTAGAATAAAAATGAATGTGACAATTTAAAACAACTGAGTACAGATGGAGAGCAGAGAGGTATATCATTCAGTAGATACTTTAATTTTAAGACTGAAACCTCTTGTTTTGTTGTAGAGCAGTTACCATATGAATCCCTTTGTAAGTGACTTTAAAGAAGTATTCCACTGCTGGAAAGAAGGTCTTCTCATAAAATGATGCTGTTAAGTACTAGAAAGACACATATATTTATATATTTATTTATAAATATA
>JAPZDV010000008.1:18937628-19020257 GCA_029814665.1 Acanthurus lineatus | reverse complement strand
AGAAAACTGTACTCACGCCTGCATCAAAGTGGTGATGCTGCTCTCTTTGTGGGACTGTATGTTCTTACTTTAGTTGTATGTGCACTTATTGCTGCGTTAGTGCTGAGGAGAGTGAAACAAGTGCTTGACTTGAAAGACAAGTCCAATTAATCAATCAGCACTGACTTGTGGGGTTTGTCCAAAGATAAAAAAATGTTTATAAACACCACTATGAAACATGAAAGTACATCTAATCAGTTGAGAAAAGCAAAATTCAAATTCATTCTGTGTTAAGGGTTTTCTCTATGTTATCTGGCTCAAGTGGGATCAGTTCTTGAGTGACTGACTGTGTGTCTGGACTTTAAAGAAAATGATTGACAGTCAAATGTAATTATGGGTTGGGGGCTGTACTACAAAGTGAGTTTAACTGGTTTACCCAGGTATGTTAAACAGTCACATTGTGATGTCGGGCACAACTTCCACTTGAGTAGTACTACTGTAGAATTACAGGAAGTAGGAAAAAATATTTTGTTTTATTTTTCTTTTTTAGTTAGACACGACATTTCTCTAAACTCCTTATATCCTGACGTTATCATCCTGTATTCATCAGGATAAAACAAGTACAAGCCATGATTAAAAAAAACATGACTTTTCCTGAAAACACCAGGTAAAATTTGCTCAGGTTATATTTCTCTGCGGTACAGCCCTTTAATCAAAGACTAGAAGCTGATCAGTCAAATCAGGTCTGTTACATCTCAACTGGAACAGATACCTGGACCCCATACCAGCCCTCCAAAGATGACCAAAGTCTGGTCCATTTTCTGTAGCACAAGATTCTTGTGTTTACCTCAAATAAATTAAAGAACATTTAGATAGTTGTTCTTATTTGTCAATTTTTAACTGATCAAAAATTAACATAAAGCAAGACATATATAAAAACACAAGGAACATACAAAAAAAATCCTCTCTATTGGAGGAAAAAAGTGAATCTGAACTCTTGTCATGGGAAATAGTCTATTCTGCCTGTAAAAACAGTCACAGCGTGTCCTGTGGCTCTGCAGGAAAGTCCAAAGTCTGAAAAATTACCTCCATTGTCATGTCATCGGGGTTATCTCAGCTTGCATTTACCTTTACTTTGTTCCATTTACAGTACACAGTACAGGACTGCACACTGTTTTAAAAGCCCATGGCTCAGTGTTTATAATAGGAAGACATTTGTGATCTCAGTCATGCTCTTTATTATTTTAATGTGCTTTAAAAAATGATCTGTTCACTCCGATATTATGACATGACTATTGCCATTTCATGAATTTTACTTCTCAGTTCATAAATTTTCATGCATCTCTTTCTACCTGTTCACATTAAAAATCTCCCTGAAATGATAAAAACGATTTTCACCTCTATGTTTCTTTACTATTACATTTAATATTTTTTATTCCCATTGTTTACATCTGTCTCTTTGTGATATTATATTGGCATTTTCTGCTGCTATAAGCATTTTATATAGAGGCATCATAAAAGCTTATTTGTTTCATACTATTGTAGCACTGTTCCATGGTTTATTTGATCATCTTTTGCTGACACAGAAGACTTTTCTATTCACTGAACAAATCTCATAAACCATCACATAAAAGATGTCTGAATATTTCCTTTATCAAAGTACAGATCTCAAATGTTCTCAGACAGATCTGGACACAGTGTGAAATACCTTTCTGCTGCCCCCAAGTGTTGATCAGGGTACATGTATTTGAAGTAAACACTCTGCCAGAAAGCCCTGGTTTATTTTCTCATGTCAGCACGATTTGTTTTCCTTCCTCTGGCACAAACCTCAGAGATGATTTTGTTCACCTCATTTGTAAATATTAGATATATTGACCCCGCTGGCTGGCTCAGCAGTCTGGTTTCAGTCTTACTGTGTGCTGGTGTGCACTGGTTTATGTTGCATGGTTCAGTTAGTCACTCAAAACCCTGAATCAGCTGAATTATGGCACTGCTGGACTCTCTCCCACATTCCTCCTGTCCGACTCACAATAGAAGGGGCCAGCCTGCTTCCCTTGTGATACGATTCAAATTAAATTTCATCACTGCTCATTAGACTTAATGGGGCTCAAAATACTCACAGCATCATAGTGAGAACATTGCAATTATGATTTTTCAGCGTTTCAGATGATGCATTGTAAAACTTAATGTCATAGATGCTTTCAGTTGGAAAAATGTGAATAACATCAGGTGACTTACTGCTGCTGGGTGGTAAAATGGTCGAATGGTGTTGAAGAACCAGGCTTAAGATTGAATCCTCTTGGTAGCTTTGTGTCAAACTAAAGTTTCCTTGAGAAGCTGTAACCCTTATTGTGTACTCCTTCACTGTGGGAAGGAGAGGCTGCTAAAAACACAGTTTGTTTTATTTATGAATTTTAGATGAATTTTTGGTAAAGGGTAGAAATTTTAGAACTGTTCCATCAGCGATGAATAAAGCCTAAAATGTTTTTAGCCATTCAAACAACAGGGCTTTAGGGATGGCATTGTCAAACTGTCAATATATTTGTCAAGTCCTTTGTTACAGACTGAAATATCTTAACTATTGAATTTATTACAAATAAAATATAAACAAATAAATAAAACAATCCGAGGATAAGGCTCGGTGACTTTGGTGA
This sequence comes from Acanthurus lineatus, assembly GCA_029814665.1. NCBI lineage: Eukaryota > Metazoa > Chordata > Actinopteri > Acanthuriformes > Acanthuridae > Acanthurus > Acanthurus lineatus. The sequence continues at coordinate 19,017,624 of JAPZDV010000008.1, read as the reverse complement.
TTCCCCAACTTTTACACTGGTGCACCATGAGGTTGACAATTTATTAGTAGTATGTTTTGACAAATGATAGATGGATGGAAATGAAACTGAGTTATTCCTTGGGTTTAGAGGATGATTCCAACTTGTCCTGTGATACCTTTTACAGAGAAAGAGATCTTAATAGCTATTGAATGGATTTGTACAAAATATCATTAAGTGCTCTGAGACAATGTGCTCTATGGACTTGTGTCACAGTGATCACTTGAGTTTTTTTTTCTTGTGTCGCGGCTGATGCTCGGAATACTCGCTCATGCTCGTACAGGCTCAAGAGCGAGCAACAAGTCACTGGGTGTAATTCACCAGGCAGCCACTGGGGTCATCATCAACACAGTATTTCTGAAAATTCTACAGGGGACCTCTAAGTAGGAGACTGCCACTCTCCTTTACTTCTACTATTTTTGTGCTCTTTTTTTCAAAGTGCGCCATCCCTCCAGCCCTGGCTTAGTGCTGTCCAGTATGTTTAAGGTTAGTTTAAAGGAATTTAAATAAGCCAGAGTGTTTTTGTCCCCATATCACAGAATGATAATGTGTGCAGCCAGACCTTTCTCTGGCACTGACAAAGCGCTGTGGACAGACTGGCTGTGCAAGACTACTGATAGCTTCTACTTGAGGCCACACACATTGCAAGGCTCACTGTGTGTGGTGCTGTTTAGTGATGTGGCTGTTTTTTTGAAACACTGAATCTTGTTGGAGGGTTTTGTGTCCCCACTGGATTCATTCTCTAGAGGCATTTGTTTGCAGAGAGCATATTCAGAGTAGACTTTAGTTAGAAAAGTCGTTGGCTGTATTCTCTACTTTTGTTAAACTAAGCCTTACCGTACTACAGTATTGATATACTAATCTACACTGATGCTTTTTAAAATCTTCACAGGTTTTGAAGATAGTAACCAACATTAATTTGGGTGAAGTTACATATGCCAGAAAAGTGAGTCCGTCAAACCACTGACTGTACAAGTAGCCTTTTTTTGGCCTAATTGTTTCACAGTGATAAAAAGTGGACATTCGTCGTCCATCTTTTTATTCAATCAGAGGTCAAACCTTGGGGCAAATACATGACTTATAGAAAGAACAAACATGATCTCACTCTCAACTCTTCACATACTGATGCTCAGTCGCACAGTGGGTTCTCTGTTAGTGTTTGTTAAGGACGTTAACATTGTAAAATGGTCACAGTTTGGTTAGGTTTAGCACAATAACTACTTAGGTTAAGAAAAAAAAACTTTGTTTGGTTTAGAAAAGATAGTTGACCTATTCTTTGCAGGGACTTATGACCTAATCTCTGCTCATCTGAAGACTCTTTTTCTCTACATAACTGTGTGGAGCCATTGCTCAATTGATAGAACAAGATGGGTTTATATTGTACATTGTTATGTTACTTTAAAGTGGCATTATGTGTGTGTCATTAAAAGATAGGTAAGGGAACATATCCTGCTTTATAACCAATCAGGTTGGAATAAAAGGAGGGGGGGGATTTACATACAGCAGCACATGTCATGTTTCCAAACTAAATACATCTGTACCACTTCAAATGGTGTTACAGCGTTTCTTATAAACACCTACAGCAAGAAAGAGAACTGAAAACAAATTGTCTCCGTATCTTGACTTATACAGTTGCAGCCTGCCAAACGGCTAACTGTATGGGCCATTTTTCAGAAAGGAATTTATAAATATCACTCAATCGTGTCTGTGAAACAAGTTCAGGCAGAAGGCAACATTTTTAGATGTTAAAACAGTGATAAGCTCTTTCCAGCCTGGAAAGATCTGTGACTACAACTTCCAATGTTGATGTTGTTTACTGAGACAGCAGACAGGCTTTGTAAAGGGAGGAGGACAGATGGACACTGACTGTCTTAAGAAATGTTGGTGCTAATGAGAAGCATTTAGTCTGTGAGTTTCCTAATCACTGTCAACAAAACAACAGAAGAAGTTGTTGGTGTTACAAATAAGAAGCAAGTCATCTTTTTAATCTACATGGAGACAGTCATCATTACAATTTGAGAAAGACTCGCAAAATCCAAAATCCATGGAATAAACCTTGAATAAACCATTCACAATCAGTCAGACTTCTGTACACTCTCTCATACATGCACACACACAGTTTTGTAGATGTCTGTAACTACTCGCAATGAGTCTTTTTTGAGGGAGATGTATGTAAGGACAAGTAATTGTTTGTGTGTGTGTGTGTGTGAGTGCAGTTGTCAGGAATTCCCTTAAAGATGGATGAAGCTTAACAGAGGAAATGAAGTAGAAAGAGAAGAAAAATCAGGCTAGGGCCAGAATAATAGACAATTAAGAGAGAGAAGAGGACAGAGTGTAAGCAGTAGGAGCTCGGGATGAAAGACAATGTAAAAAGAGAGAGAAACAGGGAAAGAAAATAGCAGTTTAAATTAATACATATTAACAATGCTAATGATCTAGTGGTAAGTGAATAACAGTTGTTGAAAGTGACAAGTTGAAATAATAATAAACTTCTTCTCTGGCCCTTGAAACAGCAGCTGAAGTCCTACGGAGTTTTAAGGGAAGCTGGTGTCAAGTTTACCAGAATATAACAAATCATTTCCTATTGTTTCCAATATTAAACTTTTATTAACGTATTAAAAAAGGATGTCTATAGTTAGTCTGAGCTGAAGTTGAGTTCTGAAGCTGAAACTGGTGTGAGAACAGATCTCTGCAGGGCTGCAGCTCATGATGGTCTGCTCGGTTAATTACACCAGAAAAATGAAAAAAAAAAGTCAATCAAAATATCAATTAATCAGCTCTGTATCTCCATGCTACTTATTTTATGAGCAGTTATGCTTTGAACTTCAAAACTCAACTAGTTTGTTTGATAAATGCAAAGCTATAAACTGGGCCAGCAATTTCCCAGGACCTCTGACCCCCATAGATTGCAGGAGGCAGTGTTTTCAATGCATGACCATATATTTTTGCTTGATAAGTTAATTACAATTTAGGCAACTTAATTCAAGATATTTAGGATTAAGTGCTACTCAAGCAAAATGTCAACCTGATAGTGAGCTTTAACTGGTCCTGCTTGACTGAATGACTTTGAGGCACCGTCTTACAGTGGATCTCTATATCAAAGTCTTTTAAATATATTAGACTTTTAAAAAATTATTTGGAGTTAATCATTATTCTGTGCTAATACACAGTTGATGGTAATTAATGTATTTCTATTTAATTAAATGACTCAGAAAATTTGGATTCATGTCTAACTTCAGAAATAAGAAAAACCATAAAAAATACAATGCAAAAAGAGGGAGAATGCATCAGGGGTTGAAGGATGTTTACATTTTTTCACATTTGTCCTAAAATAACGCTCAAGTGTCAATATGCACATTCAAAGAGTTTTTTGTCACTATTATTCTTCCTCATGTCAATACCAGCAGTAAAGACTCCAATGTCAGAAATCAACCTCATTCTGGCCAAAACTGTATCTTATAATAAGCAAATCAAATATGAGGCACTGGCCTGTTAATGTCAGTTAAATCTAGTGGGTTTATTAGTTACGCACTTTCTCTATGAAATGCCCTTTAACATAGCCCTTGTCTATTGCTCAGAAGAGGAGCACTATCTGAGGAGGTAATAAAAAGATCCTTAATGTGTTTTAAAGCAAAGAACAGACCGCAGTACTACTCCCCTATGTTTTAAACTAGAATTGTGTCAGCCTTATGGTTGGTTACAGTGCACCAAAGACAACTACATTCACCAATAACATTAGAGCCTGTGCCTGGTTTGTATGCTCTGGGCAGCTTTAGATAGCAAAAACTATCTAACATAACATTTATGCCATTATTATTTATTCCCAAACCCTACAAAAGCCCACTGGTAAACCTTTGCCCTAGGGCTCTCAAACAGGTTAGTCCACCCATGAGTCACTTTGACGGATTTCACTCCCTCAGTCGTCACAGAGAAACCTTTAAACATCCATGTTTGCTGCCAAATGTCTCTGACAGTTCTGTCACATGCAGCTTTATGCACAATTTCTTACCCTCAATATAAAATGCATGTCTTTTATTTTGAAAGCTATGGCACCAAACTTCCTTACTCTTTAATCGATAACAGTTCAGTTTGACGAAAGCGAAAAAAAGCTACTCGCCAGCAGATTCACAAAGGGAGTGGAAGGACCTGCTGCAATGGGAATAAAACTGTACTACACCACCGTTACCGGCTCACGGACGGTGAGTCAAGTGGCCACATTTCAATGAACTTGTCGTTATGTTTGTGTTTTTAGCACCGGTGGCAGCAGCTAACAATGCTTAGTGCAACAGACACACCCTGCAGCCTATCAGTAATAGCTTCGTCCTGGCTAACCGTGCAGTGGGCCTGGGCTATTTAGCGCCCATTAATATCGATATTGGGTAGTCAGCATTGCTACGTTGTGGGAAAAATTAAGATAAAAGTTACCAGACGTAAATGTAACAAAAATAATATGACTTGCAGGGACGAGCCAGGGTGCTGATATATAGTGATACCTCATTTCCTTTATCTTCGCGATGAAAGGTGGTTTTAATGAGTAGTTATCGTTATGTTTGACTAGCTAGTTTTATATAAATTCATCCTTAGAATTGCTCATCACCTATGGCAAAAATTTATAAACAGTGATACTTCCATAGTGTCATTTTATCACAGGAGAGTGGCCGAAGCAGGTCATTGTAGCGAATCATGTATCCATTTCCTGTTTGGGAACTGTACGCCAAACTGCATGTAAAAATGTAGCAATTTAAGGATGCCTGGCTTATGGCACAGATAAATTCTATTCAAATCGAGGCTTTGAAAAACAATATATATTCATAAGTTATGACCATATCAGTTGTACTACATACAGCCTTGTACAAAATGAATTTGTTCGCTTCTTACTGACGCACCTTTTCCACTAATGTGGGTTGGTGGAAAAAAAAGGGTAGAAAACAAACAATAAACGTGAGAAGTCAATGTAATAGGAGCTTCCTCGTAGTGTTTTTGAGCTAAACTGACCATTTAACTATATTATGTTCGTACGTTGATAAGCACGATACTCCTAAATAATTGACTTTGTAAAGAAGTTTTGATACATCTTTTCACAACAGAATCAATGAGAGAAACAGGTCACTACAGCAGGACTTTCTTATGGGAATATTTTTTGCCATACTTCATCAAAACAGTGTGGGCCAATCATCTGCCAGCAGTTGTGACGAACTGATGTAAAGAAGAATTTCTGTAACAAGCATTTGCTTTTAACCCTCTCTAGTGCAGTAATGCTGCAAGGTTGCCCGCCAATCTATGGTATGCTGCAGAAACCTTAAGAACACACACACACACAGTTTTGGATTTTCAAAATAAAAGCTCAGTAATCTTTTCATAACAGGATGAGTGAGGCTTTTGCAATAAAAGACCTAAAAACACGTTCACTGCGTGTTGACAGAAAAATAAGGACTTAATTTTCTGCTGACACAAAATAAGACCCAGAAAACCAAACAGTCCTGTATTTTAAACAAAGAAATTAATAATTAGATTACTTCTAATTCATTAATTAATGCTCCATAGAGTAACTGTATCTTATGAAGAAACTCAAGATGAGACTTGTTTTTCAAAATAAACTCACCCCCACTGTTGTTCTGCCTCTGAGCCAGCATTTTACATGTCTATGAAAAAGCTAAGCTGGCATGCTAAGAATGGAACAAATGACAATATCTTTTGTGTGTGACCTCCTGACAAGAAATTTGAAAATGTCTGTTACTTGGGAGACAAGGAGGTGAGAGAGCTACTTACCAGAATTAACTGCCACTGTACAGAGATTGAATGATTGTTGTAACCACATTTTGCTGTTGTTTTGAATAGAAAGTGCTGCTTGATGCTTACATGGTACATCACAATAGATGATGATGCTGTTGTGTCTACATCATGCCCATGCATCCACAATTTTACATAGTGCTGAGCTGTGCAACAACATGTCACATGATGCCCAAAAAGTCTGATAACATTTCAAAAAAACTAGAGGAGCAGCAAAAATAAATTGTCTTTATTCTCATTTAAAATTAGGAAACTGACAACCTGGAAATTAGCCAGCTTGGTCTCTGAAAGTCTCCTGTCCACATCCTCTATGAGTCTTATTATATGGAAGCAGTGTGTAAGGGTACTTTTCAGCAGCTCTCATAGGGATGAACAAAGACTCGCCCCTGACACTGTATCCAGTTCTCCTTAACACAAGCCTGTTTATGCTTCTTGATGTACTGCAACTCGAGCATGTAGCTTTCTTTTCTTTTTTTTTTTTTTACACTCTTGTGAAACAAGTAAAAGAGGTTCCTTTTTTTCAGCTTAAGGACTTGACACATAACTAGGACGCAGCTTGTGTGTTTCCAGTTAGTGCTACTTAAGTTAAGAATGGTGACTCACAAACCCCCCAAAACTTCCTTGTTCTCCTATAGAGATTGCACAACACTTACCAGGTCTATTAATAATCATCCAGGAGACTCATAAAGTCACTCTTGTTTAAATGCAAAGCCTAAAAAGGTACTTGTGTTTTGTATTTTTTTTCTGCCCATCTTGTCTTGAAAAAATGTCTATACTTTGTATCCTTGACCGTGAGGAGATATATTACCACAAGGTTTATTTTAGCAGTCTATCAAAATTCTGTCTGTTGTAATTTATCACTGTGACTTAACCTTCAACAGTATGAAGTCCATTATATTTTTGTGCTCTGGTGAGTTCCTAGAAGTTTAGTCAATAAAATCAATGTTTGAATTGTGAAGACAAATGTCACTGTTTGTAGATACAGTGCTCACTGTGTGATAATTGACTTTTTCTTTGTGGTTTTGTCGGGGCTGAGTGCAATTCTGACGGATGCTGCTGTTTTTCAGGTGAAGTCTCAACAGGCAGAGGTGATCCGAATCCTTGACAGTAAAAGCATCCAGTATGAACTCGTTGATATTTCTATGGATGGGGAACTCCGTGAAGAAATGAGAAACAAAGCAGGGAACCCAACAGCAGTCCCTCCCCAGCTTTTCAATGAAGACCAGTATTGTGGGGTGAGAGAAGCACACACACTTGCCACATTGTTTTAAAAAGACATTTCAAGCAGTGCAGTCACAAAAAACAAACACAAAACTGACTAATATCTTCATATTTTTCAAAGTTGCCGCTAAGACAATCTAGAAATTGCAAATGTGTATATACCAGTTGTTATGAAAAGAGTTTATGATGATGTATTCTTACTCACCAGAGTTATTGCTTGCACTTGCTGATTGCACCTTGTGCACGTGCATGGAGGCAAAGAAATTTTCAAACGATTACATTTTAGAGCAGGAGGTCGTAGACTAGATTGGGTCATTAGGTTGGGCTGCCAGGTGGTAACAAATTTACAAGAGGGATATTCTGCTTTCAGACTTCTTGAAAGGCATTTTAGCATTTAGTATCCAAACACATACTTGTAATATGTCATAAAACCAGACAGCCACCACTTGGCACGATGAGGCCCATAATAAGCTTGATTTCATCTAAGATGGTTAAGTATGCAATGCTGCACCTTTACTCTGCAGTGTTCTAAAGGGTTTTGTGATATCAATCTTTGTTTTAAACCAGTCTTTGTTTTTGGGTGCTTTAAAAACTGTAAGCAATAAATGGTTTTATTATACCAATATATCACTGATCATCATTGAAAAGATGGACAAAGTCATGCTACAATTCAATGGAAATAGAGGAACTCTGGCCCAGTGCAGGTCACCCATAGTCTCACCTCCAGGCTGGATCTGTACGGACAGAGGAAGTTTGCTCATTTCCCACAGATGACGGAAAGGGAACTCAGAATTTAACAGGCTCGCTATTAGTGTTGTAGTTAATGACTATTTTTTTCTGTAAATGTTTTATGTAACAACATTTATAGTATTGATTTTCTGCATGTTTGGGATTATCACAAAAACATAAAGAAATAATTATCAACTGGATAAACGGTAATGTTAAAACAAGTCCAAAATAGAAAAGTCTGAAATTCTACATAGATAATAAGTTAGATAAACTACATATCCTGCTTTTTTCTGTAGCCTGAGACTCTTTGTTTTGCAAAGTTGTGCATGTTTTTCCAATTTATTATGAACATCTCATTGTGTATGCTACCTTTTAATTTAGGTATTCAAGATTAGAATCATTTTGCTGTGGTTTAACACCAGATATGAAACAATTGGGCCACTTTTTAAGATTTAACTGATGACCTTATTTTCTGTTAGAACAGTTGATAAAAATGCTACTAGTTTGGCATTTCTGATGACTGCTGTTTGTGAGAGTGTGAAAGAAGAAAGCATTGTATGTGAATGTAAACTGACATTAGCTAATGTCATCAAAAGTTTCAAATGCATATGGTAATAAGACAACAACACTCACCAGCAGCATTCATTGTCCAGGCGATCAACTCCCACTAATGGGATTTTCTGTCTCTGTAATGATTTCTGACTGACAGAAAGCTCAACATAGACTTCTCCACCACTTTCTAGATTACCAGGGTGACAGGTGTCAAGCCCAGAATCATGACTGGTTCCCTTAAAAGTAGAAACAGTGACGACACCAGCCTCTTCATCAAAAATCAAGAGATTTTTAGCTTTAAGCCACTGTAAACAATAAACCAAGTGTAACTCCAAATGAATAATAACTTCAAAAAGCGCTGGATTTGTAAACAAGCAACTTTTTACAAACAAGTTTTCCACATCTGCTTACAAGCTAAAAATATCTGTTTTGTTCCAGCTTTGTTTTCTTTGCTCATGATTGTTTGAGCCTTTGTTCACCATAAATTACAAGTGACATGAAGTAACATACAGATCATAGAGGTCATGACCTTTACTTTTGGCTCTTGTAGCTGCTTGTAGACTGTTTTCTTCTTTTCTGATGGAAATTCTTTTCTCTTCGCAGAACTATGAAATGTTTTCTGAGGCGGTGGAAGCAGATACAGTGGAACAATTTCTGAAACTGGCATGAGGAAGGCAGAGCACAATTCTCCATCTTAAACCCATTCCTCCAACCAACTACCTACCCACCCACTCACCCACCCAGCGCCCTAATGGAGGCCCTTTATCAAGTCTCTTTGTGTACCACTGGCAGTGTCCACTCACTTTCAATGCCATAATGAATAATGCCAAATATCTCACATCCTACTAATCAGAAGACACACATTCCCCCTAATGCACCATTAGACACTAAATCAGTCTTAATCTGTTTTATTTTTTTTGTATTTTCTATTCATTCCTTTGATTTCTTTCAGATCTTTTTTCCTGTCTAATAGTCTACCGTTACTAAGTGCTCCTAGTCCATTAGGAATCAATGGGGTGTCTAAATGTGCTGTAATTAGGTCGACTAATCTTGGCCACAGCCACATGATCGCTGGAGATTAAACTAATCCACTGGATGACAGCATTCAACCCAGAATCTTCCTGATCCTCTGCAGACCAAGCACACCATTATCACTCAGTCTTAACTACCTTGTTGTCTTTTTCTGTAGCCTTCAAGTTCCCAAGTTGTACATGACTGCACACTATTTGCTGCCCACATGGATACAAATGTACATACAAGTAGCAGGGACTGATGTCCTTAAGCCCACTGAAGTATAAGTTATAGCAGCTTAAGGATATTTATTTAGTGTTTTAAACTTGTGTAATTTTTGCCCATTGGTTGGCTTATTGGTTAAATATACGGGAAAAAAACAAAAAAACACACTTAATCTATGAGTTCATATCAAGCACTACTTGAAATGTTTTGGCAATATTCCCTACTTGACAGTAACTATCAGTACATTTCCAGCCACCAAAGTATCTTTTTAACTATGTGCCACCAAGGAATCAACAAGATGTTAGAAATTTTAAAATGATTCCCGTTGTGGCTTTAAGTGATCACTGGTGACTGTGGCATTAATTAACATGTAGTACAGGAAGGTCATATCTCATTTAGGTTTTTTCAAAGGTAATGTTTGTAGACTTATGGTGGAAATGAACACAATATCATTCAAACTTATGTTCAGTTGATTCTAGACTAATTTCAGTAATCTATGGATTTACAAAAACAAACAAACAAACAAACAAAGGATTCAGTATTTCTCCACCAGAATTTCAGTTAGTTTGGAGACATTTAGGTCTTAATATGAGAAAACAAAACTGACAGGGAACTTAAGTAAATAGATGAAATAACCTGTAATAAATATTGACTTTTATTTTGTATTTTCTAGTCATACTCAAAGAGGAAATTAGGGTTTCTTGAGTCTGGCCGGGCTCATAACTGTACATTTTAGAATGCTGGCTCATGGTCCTGTTGGTGTTGAGAACCAAACACTTGTTAGGTGTGTCATAATGGTCACCAATGGGCCAAACTTATTGAAAGTGATACTATAAACTTAAAAATTCAAGTAAAACATTTCAGTAGTAAGCTGCTTAATTTCACCATCCTGTGCAGCAGGAAGAACACATTCCATAATGTCACATTTGGTGCCAATATATATCTCTAATGTGCTTTTGCAGGTGGATATTCACTGTAGTATTAGCCCTTCCTGACATCTACATATCCCATATTCTGGTAACTTGAAAACTCTGTTCCTGTGTTGTTTGCTGACAGGACAAGAATACACCAAACATTTAGAAGGGAGCATTTCTTACAGATTTCTGACTGAAAAGATGTGAATCTACAAGCTTTCAACCACGTAGCTTTTCTTTCCTCTGTTTACTTCATGTAAATTTCATTGATTGTCCGGGGCGTGAAGATGCAGTAATGTGACTATGCACTGAAACCCTGCTTCGTTTTGAACATAGATGTTAAGGTCAAAGCTGGTATCTTCAGACTGACCGGGCTCAGTCTTACCAGCCTATGGGAACACTGACCACATGGGAAAAATGAAGGCTTCACTTAATTGTGCTTTAAGCATGTGCATTCATTTAATGTTCATGCACTGGGTTGCATGTCTTTTTATAAAAAAGAACAACATGGTTTCCCTCTTGTAACATCTGTCAAACTTACCTGCTTTCAAAGATGTGTTGTTTTGGTTTGGGATCTCAAGTATTGACGGCCTTCACACACAATATTTGTGCACTGTTTTGTAAGTCGATGGTTGTAGATGTTTGCCTGTTATTGATGTATATTCACTATCAACCATATTATAGACATTCCATGTCTCTCTCAGAGCTCCTGCTTTGCTTTTGGACCAATTCCCCTTGGCCAAAAAATAAGAAAATAGGGAATAAAATGCTGTTGTCTTCCAAGAAGATTGTGAAAAGTGATTTATGGGTGAAAAATAAAATCGAGTTGACTCTACCTGTCTGTGAATTTTCTGAAATTCATCTGCAGGATCTACTAAACACTCTGATGTAGAAAAAAATGAGCTGTGACGTCTTAAAACTCTTATCCAGTGTGACAAAAAAATAACATGTCATTTTCTGTTCATAGTTCACATTGTAATGAGAAATTTTACACCATAATGTGGGGACAATTGCTCACCACTGAGAGGTTCAGTTTTAATTTGCAAGTCAGTGAAATACTTTGATTGCTAGTGCAGCAGGGCTGATGCATTCAAAGCACAATTACTTGATGTGTCCAACTTTTTCTCACTGAATCATTGTTAACAGACTTAATGATCATTATGCTCTGTAATATAGTAAAATATGAGCTCACATTTGTGGTTGCCCACCTTGTCCATCAGTCTGAATTTAAATTTTTATTTTTTTTCATGTGATTGGCTAACCTGAGATAATTCAAATAATAAATGTTATCCTTAGTAATTAGAAAATCTGAACATTTGAATAATAATGATATATAATAGTGAGATTAAGCAATATTATATTTGAATAGCATCAAGGACATTAAAATGTAGAACGTGGGCAATAATGAGGTTTCTGCTCAGTTGTAGTACCTCATTTGCTCTTTAGGCGGAGCTGGCGGAGCATATTAGCCTTTACTTTTGCAGAAGAAGAGGGCGAAGAGAACGACAGCGATGAATAAAAAAAATGTAGTCAAGCTGCTGGAAAAGGCTGGAAATAGATTTGAAATTACAAATTAAAATTAATCATCTGGAATTCGTGGTACTAAGTGGTGTGTTTTTGATTTAAGTGATGGAGAAGAGTGTTTATCCAGCCAAAAAAACTTTTCAAGCATAAGATCCTTCAATTTTTTTTTTTTCAATTTGTTCTTATTTTACAGTAGTGAGCTCCAAAATCAAAAGTTAAATTAATAATTACTTACCTTTTGGATGCGGAATACGCTTCATACCGTCTTGCACGTCAACAAACTACAAAAGATAATTGGCTCTATTTTCCGAGCTGACACTTTCATCAAGCGCTAAAGAATTTTATTTTGGAAGGGTTTACCGGAATTTTTGTTGTCATTGATTGTGGTCAGTTGTGGTCAAAATAAGGAAGCTGTACAACTTGTCAGTGTATTGCTAAGGTAACGTAAGTTACTTTATATATTCATGAAATGGTTGCGAAAGACACAAAATAAGTAATTACAACTGAAATAACTGGTCGTGTCTATCGGTGTTGTTACTGTGTGCTTGTCATGGAAAAGCCAACATACAGGTTAGCTAGCTAAGCGAAGCTAGCTAGCACCAGCGTTTTGTGGGCACAATATAGCTCAACGTTTGCATTTCTTTTAATGAAACTAGCGAAAAACAAGCTAATGAAATGAGGGTTACTCGTGTTGGTCACATTTAAACTCTGTAAATGCCAGCTGATACTTAAAGCTGTCACTGCGTGATGTTTAAGTTAGCAAAGAAATCAGCAGGTGTTGCTTTGCTTGACTTGCTTGCATTTCTTTAGAAACACCTCTTAATTTTTGACCAACTTAACTTATATATGAGTTACTTGGATCCGGTTTTCATTCTGAATACATCAGAGTCTCCAAGCATTGCTTTTTCATTCAAACGTATTGGAGTACGCCACAGAATGAACACAGATACAATTAATGTTTACAGACAGTAATCATGTGACAAAATATGAATTACATATTCACAAAATGTAGAACAGTACATGTAAAAAACATGATTTTCTCATAACTTTTACAACTATGACAATCTATGCTCAAATCAATTTTTATTCAAAATTTCTGTGTCAACATCTTTTGTCCATTTTTGTGAGATGTTTTGCTGCCAAACGATTAGTATACCCAAAGTGCAAAAAATATTGTTCTTTACTATGCTGGTTATCTTTTCACACACAAGGTTTTTATTTTAAGCTCGTGTTGAGATATTTTCCTCTTAAACGTGTTCCTTCAGAAAAATAAGCTAGTTAAATTTAGTATGTGGTGCTTACAGTAAAGAGATACTTTATTTGAGAAAGTCATTTACATCTCTTTCCTGAAACAATGTCCTGCTTATCCTGAATAATCTGCGCTGTGAACAGTTTTCAGTTTTAAAACTATTAATTGCCAAAGAAACGTAATGAGGTTTCAATGAGGAATCAAAATGCAATTTTAGCATGCATGGATTATTGATAACACATAGTGTAGTAATATAATCAGCTTTATTCACGGTTTTTGTTTTTTGTCTCTTGAAGCCACATGTGAAGATGAGCGTACCAGATTACTTGCAATGTGCTGAGGACCACCAGACAGTACTAGTTGTGGTTCAACCGGTTGGCATCGTACCTGAGGATCAGTTCTTCAAGATCTATAAGCGCATTGCCAGTGTGAGCCAGGTGAGCATCAGGGACTCACAGCGTCTCCTCTACATTCGCTACCGGCACCACTACCTGCCTGAAAACAATGAGTGGGGAGATTTTCAAACTCACCGCAAGGTGGTGGGCCTCATTTCCATCACCACCTGTGGCACAGCCAAGGAGTGGCCCCAGACCGCAGACCGCTTCCATGGCCAGAAGGAGGTGTACAGCTCCACGCTGTATGATTCAAGGTTGCTAGTGTTTGGGCTGCAGGGAGAGATTGCAGAGCAGCAGCGGACAGACGTGGCCTTCTACCCCAGCTTTGAAGACTGCTCTGATGTGGAGAAGAGGGTGGAGGACTTTGTGGAGTCGATATTTATCGTTCTGGAGTCCAAACGACTTGACCGTGCCACAGACAAATCAGGAGACAAGATACCCCTGCTCTGTGTACCATTTGAGAAGAAGGATTTTGTAGGTTTGGACACAGACAGCAGGTGAGTTGTTCTGCTCTTGGCGCTGCTTTTTAAAAGCCTGACACAGGTCAGGAATGCTTATAGAGTGAATGTAGAGTGCTTGAATGTTCAGAGCTCTGAGTAAATGTGATATACTACATTATTATCAAGTTGTTAGTGTGCGTTTTTTTCTGTGTCAAGTTGCTTGTTACATGTCAGCCTTGCCCGCTTAAAAGTTCTCTCAAAAATCTGTCTTTTGATTTTTGCTGCGTTCATTTTCGTTTGTTTACCTTGGTTTATGTCTTTCTTCTTTTCTTCTTTCATACTGTCCTGTGAGTTTATTGTTGGGTGTGAAAAGGTGAGATGTTAGACATAAGTTTAGTTAACCCATATCAACCCCATCAGCTTTAGCTCTGCCCTGAAAGAAACTCCCAGACCTCTGTGCTGTTGTGCATAATGCTCCTCCAAGCCACACTCATTGCTGCTCTGTAGGTTTCAGTTTATCTACAAACTGATTTGGAAATATATATATTTTTAAAAATGACTCCTGAAACCATTGAAATAACTGGTATTGATAAACACAAAACAGTCTGTGCTACAGCAGTAACTGCTCTTGCTGAAATAGAAACAAAGGCCAAATTACTTATGTATAAATTAAGGCTCTTCAGAACCCACTAAACTGTGATTTTTAACAGCTGCACATAAACCCTAATTTGCAATACTACATTGCAGTTTGTTGCACCATTTAAACTCAAGTGTTGGATCAACGCTCTTGTGTTTGTCACTGTTACATTAAATAAAACTGCTCAGTTACATTCAGTCTACCACTTTGTGTTCGTAGACCCAGTGACCCCTTTTTCCGTCTTGGTTATTTGTGTGGTTGATTCAGAGATTAGTTGAAGGACCATACCTGTGTTTTTCTGTGCTTTTGCTCTTTTGCAATGCAGAATTTCTTATATGTATACCTGGTAGCCTCTGGTTTCAGTATTTGTCTCTGTCTGTCAAACTTTCTATCTGACTTATTTGTTGGTTTATCCATTCTTGTAATTCATTTTAACATACTGCACAACACAGATCTGTAGCTTTGTATTCATGGTCCGTTCAGGTGAAAATAAGAAGACCTGGGATTCAGAACCTCAGCAAACACCAAACAGCAGCCTTTTTAATGCATGAGGCTGCTAAGTTCACATTACTGTTTTCACAGTGTCCATATTTTCTTTCTCTTTTTTCTTCCTTTTCAGATTTTCTAACATTTTTGCTTGTGATGTTTTTTTGCCATGTGCAGAACATCATAAAAACTACGATTTCATCTGAATTGCTGTTAGATACTAATATATTCTCAGGAGTGACAATAAAATTAACTATTGCAGATTAAATCTGTTGATGTAGGTAATTTTGCAAGCATGGGATGATTTTCACGTGGGACATAAGATAAAGCCGAAAAAAAATCAAGTTAGTTTAAGCAACATACACTAATATAATATAAAAGTCTTTGGTGGTGACGTTCCAAGATTCTGTTTGCTTTTATTTAGTAACAGCTGAAACTTTTAGTTATGTATCGGTCCATTACAGCATCTGACTTCATTGCAGAAAAAGAATTGCCTGGCCTCTGCTGACTGGTATCCCCATAGCAATACATACTCACACACAGTTGTGCACGTAGTGTGAACATCAGAGCTGTTTGTGTCTGGAAATGAAATGAAATGAATTTGAATGAAAAAAAAGATCAGTGTAGTATTAGTATTAGTATTAGTATCAGTGTAGCATTAAGTATTAAATGCAGTTGTTTATTTTAAAATTTTGTAGAAGATGTCCACCCCATGACCACATTTTTTAGGGCATTTTAAGATTTCTTGAGGCATTTTTGGCCTTTGTCATTCTTAATTTCTGAAACTGGACTGATTTTTGGTCTTGAAGATGTTTCCAGCCTCTGCAATTTGATTTTTACACACTCTGAAATTCACAGAAACAAGTGGCAACCTTCACCAATCGAGAGCCACTCACATGTTTAGAAATATGCTCAAACTTAATTTAAAAAAAAAAAATGTTTTTTATGTATTATATTATTTTCAGAAACATGAATAAACACTGGTATGGTCCTCTAAAGCATGAGCGGACAGTTTGGACCCAGTGAACACAGTCTGGCACAGCACATGCTACTGAGGTTTGTCCCAGCTTCAGGAGAACATTTGGACTGGGAAGGTGCAGTTTGGTATTTTGTCTGTTTGGCTGGAGGAGCTGGAGCGACATGCTGGCCACATGGATCTCATATCTTTATTCATGAGAGCATACATTACCTTCCAGCTTGGCATATCACCGCAACTACTCATAAAAAAAACATGAATTTGATAATGGTATCCATGTCCAAAGGTCCAGTTAAATTGCTGTGTTTAATCTTTAATGACTCCCACAAGAGCAGTCTTTTCATTTTAGTTTTACTTAGCCAGAATTTTTTCATTGTTCAGGAGTAGTCTGTTGAGCATTAGCATGAATCTTTAATCCTGCAGGTATATGATATGGATTTTCCCAGCAAAGATTTTTACTGGTCTATAGATTTTTAGATCACTGCCTTTATGCAGGGAGGAAAACTCTGTCCATGGCTCATTTTACCTTAAGTCCTTTATCCCCTTTTGATACACATAAATGCTTTTACATGACCTTCTAAAGTCTTTCAGAATACACAAACTTGTTCCACTGTAGTTTATATGTTGCCTCTTAACAGTGATGTTTCCTCTGTATCCTGGTGAAGCTGCCCCTTCCTGAATCCCTATGTTATCGTGCAGTATTACAGGGTGGTACTGTAGGTCAGCTTATACTCTGTCCTTGTTTTTTTGCTCTCCTGTGCTTGTGCTTTCCTGCTCCATACATCCCCTCTGTAGCTGACAGATAAGATTCTCTTCAGTCTCCTCTCCTGACACCCTGCTGACATAAGAAATGACAGTAGCAGACAGAGAGTGCTGTTTTTAAATGAAGAAAAAGTCCACCCTATGAATGTAAAACTAAAATCAATTTAAAAGCCGAAAACATATGTTTTATTCAAGCGTTGCCGATATTTGTTAAAGTTTTGTTCTCTGCTGCCTTCTCTCAGGCATTATAAGAAGAGGTGCCAGGGACGGATGAGGAAGCATGTTGGGGACTTGTGTCTCCAGGCAGGCATGCTGCAGGACGCCCTGGTCCACTACCACATGGCTGTGGAGCTGCTCAGGGGGGTAAATGACTTCCTCTGGCTGGGTGGTAAGTTTGGACAATGGCAGTTTATTACTGCTAGCTGAGATTTACAAGGCTAGAACTTGTTTATTTCTCGTGGTCAGTGCTTGTTTACATCTACTGTAAATGTTTCTGCTAGAGTAAGACTGATTAAAGATTTTTATTGTCATTACCAATGTTGATATTTGAGAGTTTTTAGAGAATTTTTACAAAGATGTGTAGTAAGCAGAAGATTTTACAGCTAAAAAATAACTTGCCAGTGCTCCCTGGTGAACAACATAAAAAATGGTGGCACTGTTTCTTATTGGGCTGTACCGAATGGTGTAAAACTTGGTTCATAACATTGATATTCGAGTAATAAATGAAAACTCGATTGCGAATACTGTTGCTTGTTTCAGGAGCTTTGATGGTTGTGTGGGTTGAACGAGCAGAGGGACAGATGCCAGCAGACAGTTGCTGCTGCTGATGATTGCACATGAGAGAGAGAGTCAGGGACAGGTTGGAGCTTCTGGAGGAACAAACAGCCCCAGAATCACATCTCATTCTTTTCTGATCTGAAACAGTTTACCTGTGGGAGGAGAACTCAGAGTTTATGTTTTAAACTTTAGGGATCAAAAAGTGGATTTATCTACAACAGTGACAAAAGACTTTCCAAACTTCAAAAAGAAACCTCAATCTGTGACATTTGATACGGCCCTTGTTTCTAAACTTACCTCAGACAAATCTGTGGTATGTTGATGCTGCAAATTCTAGCTATTTTTGGTCAACATATTCTGCTGTATATCTGTTTCAAGTTGATGAAGTCTAATAACATTGGTTTTTCCATATCAGTCCCTGATCCTGGACTTATACGTTACTTCAGTTAGTGTCTGCATTTACTATCTTACAGTCCTCTTTTGTTATATGTGATGAGATGAGTTAAACAGTTAAGCTGTGTTTGGTTCATTTTAGTTCATTAAACATGAGGACAGTTATTCTCACACTTCTGTTGCTTTTAATGTTTTGAATGGTACCAGCAGAACCACTTCATTCTGTCATGTTTTTCTGTAAACCTCCATTGAGATGTAGTTATGAATTAGACAAAAGTTTTACGGGTGCTTTATTGAAAGTGTTTGATGGAAGTGCAGCTATAAACCCCAAAAAAGTTAATATAGCAAAAACATCAAAGCTGCAGAACTTAAAAGATTTCTCAGAGGAAGAATAAAATCTAGTAAAGAAACATGAGAACCAACTTTGATAGAACTTTGGACTTTTTATTATTGTCACTATGTAGCTGCGTTGGAGGGTCTGTGTTCAGCCTCGGTCATATTCCACTACCCTGGAGGCACAGCAGGCAAGACTGCAGGACGCAAGCCAAGCATCTCCCAGCCAGCAGATGCAGGGAAACGCCACAGACCAGGTGAGCACATTATCCTGTGACCCGACTGATAGAAACAGTGGTCTGGATATAATAGCTGAAGACTGTTGTCTGTGAATGAACCTTGATTGAATGAGAACGTCTCCACTGACTGGCTTCTCAACCATCACTAAGCTTTGCTCAGCTAAACTGCTTCCTTTGTGTGCATAATACAAGATGTGAGCTTGCAAAAATCCTGAAGTGTCTTTTTATTTACTCATCATAACTTAATCTGTGTACTCTTCTATTAACAAGCTATTAACATGGTGTGATTTAAGTGCTGCATTGTGTATTACTATAATTATTATGCCCTAGAGTAGTACTGCCCCTAGGCGGCTGAAGTGGCATTACAACAATATTATAATGAAAAGTTACTTTTCTAAATAAAGATTTTTTTGGACCAAATTGGACACAAACACTTTCTTAACTAATTTTTTTTCATCAAAATTCTTTATGTTAAACTCATTAATTACTTAATGTATTATTTCTGCACTGAAGTTAATGAATCGCCTTCCTCATTAACTACTGTACATAACACTAATTAATAAGATTTTTTATCTGATGCTCCAATGGTTTAAGATTCCCTGTGAAATCTTATTCCTTAAACACTAGTGATGTTTTCATAACATCTAATGTTTCTCACTAAAACGCATTATGTGTATACTCCAGTTTCAAGCCTGCTTTGCTTACGTCCATGTTTAATAGCCAGCGCTCTTTTTCTTCTCCTCTTTTTTGATGAAATAAGTTGCATGCTAAGTTTACCAGCTCTTGATGAGCATAATTCAGAGGAGAACAGTAGCAGCCATTGAAGCAGATTGTCTTGACTAACACTGCTAACATTGCGCCTTGCGTCATGGAGTGAATCTGCATTCTTTCTCTCTGTCTGTAGGGGCTCAGGAGGTTCTCATTGATCCAGGTATGGTATATCTGACTAACATTGCTCTTTAAGACACCAGTCTGCCTGCCTGCTTCCAGTCACATTTGCCTCTGTGTTTGATGTCGTTTTTTGTCTTATATTATCAGCACCCTGATCCCTATGGTTTCTTTTATCATTTAAAACAGTGATTGATGTTTTTCTCCCCCAATGGCAGGTAGTGTTCTCCTGTGTTGGTTTACCATCACCTTTTGTTTTTTTCCCCCTAATGTTCCTGCTCTTTCTCACAGCCACTCTTTTGGTGATCAGTATCACATAACTGCATGATCGAAGACTATAAATACCCTTTTTTAGCTGCCTCAGTATCTTATTGATTGATGCCCCAATACTCTAGCAAATTACATCTTACTCTTGTTAATCACACCAAAGAAAATCACTTAATATTTTGAATATATTCCAAGAATTATTAGACATTTCAACACATTTTCATGTCTTTGGTGAAACACCAGCAGGTGGCAGTCCATCACTGTTGGTCCATACTTTGATTTCTCGCTTGTCTGATGCACCTCTCTCGTTCATAACCTAAGAAAAAAAAACAACTCATAGTGTATTTATATTCTGAAATGTATTCTTTATTTAGCTTCCTGCTATTTTTATGTCATGTGTCCTTTTCTTTGTCATTTTGCGTGTGCAAATTTGTGTGCAAAGAAGTAGTGCAATGCAGCATCTCATTATTCACACGTTTGTCACGGTGACAGCACTACAGTGTTGCTATGGGCACAGCCCCGTTGCTAGGCAATGCGCTCTCAATTGGTATTTGTATTCTAATCAGATTTGGTCCAGAGATGCACCTTACAAATGCTTTTGAACATTCCAGGTACAAGTTGAACTCTGCCTGGACTGTTAGCCATGAACATCATTTTGATAACATCTCAGTGACTTCAATAGCCTTTGAATATTGATTGTGTCACTTAATGAGGGAAAGCGTTTTGGTGGAGATTTAAGATTGACATTTAGTTCTAAACAGGATGATAAGAAGGCGTCAGAACTAGGAATAAACACACATTTTACACAGTTTAATTTAACATTGTCTGTTATTTTTCCCAGCTATGTTGACAATCCTGCTCTGTGAACAACATTTTGAACTCTTTATTTCTGTGTCTTATTGGTCTAATATGCGTATAATTTTGCACGTGGTGATGTTTTTAAGAGTACATGGTGGATTTAAGTTTCCCCTCCTTCCTGTTTTCAATTCTGTTGTTTCTTTTCTTAAACAGACTGATGGACCCTCATTCTGGTGTCTTCACCCAAACTAATCATATATTCTCCTCTTCTGAGTGTAGGTGCCCTCACAGCCAACGGCATTAGCGCAGACACCAGCACTGAGATTGGACGAGCAAAGAACTGTCTGAGTCCTGAGGACATCATAGAGAAATACAAAGAGGCCATCTCCTACTACGGAAAGGTATCGATTTAAAAATTACAGAACTCTTGGATCAAAAATCCAAACAGTGCCAGTGTTTTTGAATTAAAGATACTAATTGCTTATATCTCTTAATGACATTAAATTGGGTTATTTTAACTTAAAAGACTGTTTCTGGCTTGTTTTAATTATAGCTGTATTAAAATTAATTTCAATCACAAGAGCATGCAGTTTCATAGTAAGAGACAGTAAAACAACAAAACACAAAAGACACAAAAATGTATGTATTTGTGCATAATTCAGACAGACTTTCTGAGTAAAATATGGTCTGAATAAGAACACCTGATATTAGGTTCAATATGTTATAACAAACTTAGGCAATTATTCTGTCAAGCACTGACCAGCAGCAAATAATTAATTTCTAAAAAAAGGTTCAGTGTATCAATCAAGCCTCAGTGTTTTAATACTCTGCTATTCTTAATAAAGATTTCCAGAGTTAACCTAAATCTGTCGCAAGCAAAGAAAATGTGTGTGTAGAATTTATAGAGTAATATTGAGTGACAATATCTGGCACAATAAAGGCACAACATGCAGGATATAAAGACAGTTCATTCATAAACTCAAAGTGTAACCAATTGCAAAACAGTGTTGTCCAAAAAATGTTAAAAAATGCCTTGCTCAGAGCCTCTTTAACACGCATACACATACATACACATAGACACACATACGCTGCCTATGGCTAGTTTGCATCCGCATTTGTCATTATTTTAATGTAAAACAGCCATACACTGCTTATAGAACAGAAAAATAGAGATGTGAGCTATGATGTGGTGGTAAGTCAAGTTGTTTGGGGAAACTGTTTAGAATGGCTGTGTGTTTTGATAAAAAAATCAATATTTGGTGCCAGAGCATCGATTATGTACTGCAAGATGAAGTGGTGTGATCAATATTTTCTCCACCTCTAGACATAAAAGTCCTGAGTTTACAAAAATCTCAGGAATTTTCTCTTACCTACTGTACTATTGTACTCTTAAAATGTTTTTGTCTGCTGTTTCACGCTGATGGAGGACGCAATACAGCTGTTATGTAAAAGCTGGATTGTTGTGACAGTCAGACTCACTGCAGGAAGCTGCTCAGTCCTGTTCTTTGGATTTTCAGTCAGAACCATCAGTCCTGAAGCGTGTCTACAGACCTGTCACTGCTGCACTTACAGAAGCAGTCAATTTTAGCATAACTTTAATGAACCTAGATGAATGAATCACTTTAATTGGTTAATCCATCTATTTTATGACACTAATTGGTTTCTAGCTTCTATTATTTGAATTAATTATATCTTTAGGATTTAGTGTTATATACTGTAGTAGAAGACTAAAAAATGATAAATGATATTTGTGGCTCACATCCTTTACTCCCTTCAAATTTTTTCAATATACTTTCATACTTTGGCTTTAAGACTCTGAAACAGTATAACATTACATTATATGTGCTATTTGAAGATCTGAGTAGAAAATTCTTTATACGAAGATTAAAGTTTTTATGTTCATGACTTGTTTTTAAGATTTTACATCTTCAGTAGGAACAAATGGGCTGAGTGCCAGAGACAGAGTGGAGAAGTTGGTAGCAGTCTAATGTGGATAAGTGCTTGTCAGCATTTTTTCTCTTTAGATAGAATAAATAAATAGGATAAAGACGTCATAGTGTCTCTGATCATCCAGAGCTTTGAAAATCAATGATCTTCCCTCTGATTTTGAATTTGATGGGAAGCCAGTGTGAGGTAATCATGGTAAGTGTGACATGAGACCACTTGAAGGAGACCCAGGTAGTAATGAACAGAAATAACCTCCAGTCAATAGATCAGTGGTCACTGAGTTCATCAGAACGTTCGCCTTCAGGTTGTGATGATACTGTACCTACAGGATGAAATGTAGTTTCATGTCTGTATAAGAATGCCTATCCCTCTCAGCAGGGGGCAGTATTTGATTTGATTTGATGGACTTTGAAGGTAGTGACAACACTGTTTGAGTGGTATCAGACCAGTAAATGCTGACAGCAGCTGTTTATTTCTGAATGCTACATGGGTACAAGACAGTCTCAGCAATATGACCCCAATATAGACAGTGTTATCCTTTCAAAAAGCAGCATTGGACGGACAAAGCTATGTATTATGCATTTCT
This sequence comes from Acanthurus lineatus, assembly GCA_029814665.1. Lineage (NCBI taxonomy): Eukaryota > Metazoa > Chordata > Actinopteri > Acanthuriformes > Acanthuridae > Acanthurus > Acanthurus lineatus. The sequence goes on along the minus strand of JAPZDV010000008.1, from coordinate 18,994,467 downwards.
CTGTGGCATAATATATTTTTACTTTCCTTTGACCACTGCACTTGTAAAAAGTCACAAAGAATAGTATTAAGGTATCCCTAATGCTTAGGGAAAGCTGAATAGGCTCATTATGCTACCAAACTATTCAGAAGCAACCCCGTGCTTTATCTTCATTATTATAATTGCCTTTTTGCGTTGACCTCCCTCAGCCCTTTTACCTGTAACTAGTTCATTCAGAATTAAATTACATCTCAACACATAGCCATTCAGATATTAATTGAATTTTAATAAGGAGACAATGAGGGTGGAATTGGAAGGAAGTTGAGGCACGGCAAGATAAAAAATGCACACACTAGCGTGCGGCGCGAAGCCTCAGCAGCAGAAGCTCAGGCTTTTAGTGGGCACACAATCGGAGCATGTCTCGGCGTTCCTGAGAAACAAGAAACAGGGGAGCCCAGTTATCAGGCTTGTCCGTCTTTTCTCATCTGCAGTGACTGATTAGGGTGGTCATATGTTAATGAAGAAACATTCCCTTTGATTATGAGAGTGGGTTGTAGAAATCATGGTAACGCTATATCGACTGTCTAATTTTTATTAACACAGACTCCCCTCTCTTTTTCATGTCTCGTTGTAGTATAAGAATGCAGGAGTAATCGAGCTGGAGGCCTGTGTGAAAGCAGTCAGAGTCCTGGCCATTCAGAAAAGAGCCAGAGAAGCCTCCGAGTTCTTGCAAAATGCTGTTTACATCAACCTGGGACAGGTAAGCTATCTGAGTGAAAAATAAATGCCACATGGGATGATTGATGTGCAGCTGAATCAAGGTGACAGCAGGATGTCTCACAATATGTGGAAAAACAGTAAAACAGAACTCACTTACACCATATTCATCTACCACTGTTAGCATAAGAGTTTTGTTCTTAAATGCTCAAATTTTGTTTTCTCCTTTAAATTTTCCATCAGGCTCTTATTCTGAGTTACTGATTCAGCCTTCTTTTCTCTCATCTAAAATCCTGATATGCCTGAAATTGTATTATGGTATTATTATTATTGCATGAAGTCCTGATGCCAGTTTAGTTCCCTGTGCAGTCTACTGAAGGTACTCTTTAAAATTCTTTTTTTTCTTTTTTTTTTTCACTGCTAGCTCTAAAAAAAATGACGCTTACCTCTGTGCATCTTTTCATTTATGGTTGTACAAAGGGTGATTGATAAGTTTTATGGCCTGAGATAGAAGCACGTGAGCTTTTTAGGCTTTTGGTACATGCACATGCACCTCAACTCTGTAGCGGTAATGAAGACAGTTTGAATTTAAACAACTTTTGTGGTGCATAGCATATTTTGGGTAATGAAGATTATAAGTTAGGACTGCCTGAGAAAGTCCTAACCTTTAGTGCTGCCTACTTGATCTTATGGACCTGCATGGGTGAGCTGAAACAGAGGTAGTGGATGACTGCATGAAGACCAATGTTGTCCATTTTCTCAGACAGTTTTGACTTACAATTTTCAATCATCTGGAACAAAAAAATACCACTGAAGTTATTAACATCAAACTTTCTGCCTGACCATGTGCATGTAACAAGAGCTGTGTAACTCACCTGCTTCTGCCATAGATTGTAACCTTATCAGTCACCCTTTGTAAAAATTGCCAGTTTAATTCATTCCTGCATTTAGTATTCACTGCTATTGACTGCTGTTTGTAAGCCAAAGTGCCCCTCAGGGGCATTAAAGCTTTACTCTATGTACTTAGCAGGATGCCTCAACCCAAGGTAAAGACAGATAATTATGTTTGGATGGTTAAAGATCCCCATCAGACACGTTTGAAAATACATTTGTGAGAAAGTGCTCTAAATAATAACTTGTGTCTGATATGGTTTGCCTCAAGAATATTAAATTCAATTGTTAAAGGAAATAAAATCACATATTTTTCTTCTCCCTCACTGATTATTGTCTATGAATACAGACAAATATGATAAGATGAACTACACATATACCATGAGTATAGGAATACAAATATTAATCATGTCAAAAGCGAAACTTCTAGATAGAAATTTTCTGTCACTTCATTGTTATGTCCATTCTCTGTGTACATGCACTTGAGATTACAAGGTACCATGCCATATTAGTGTAGGTTGCACTTAAAATTTGAATGGCCTCTAAAGTAGATTTGATGTCATTAAATTCTGCCATAAGTTCATCTGTTAAAGCAAGATTCACTGTGACCACAGAGAAACTTTCCTTTACCATAATTAATGTTAAAGATGAAAACAGACTCTGTTACACATTATTGCGCACAGAGAAGCTCAATCATCCAAGTGTAACAAGTTTCAGTATTAAAACAAAGCTTTGTGTTGAGACTGAAATGTCATCTCCATAACTGCAGCTCTCAGAGGAAGAGAAGATCCAACGTTACAGCATCCTGTCTGAGCTCTACGAACTGATTGGCTTCCATCGCAAGTCCGCATTCTTCAAGCGTGTTGCGGCCATGCAGTGTGTGGCTCCCACCATCCCAGAGCCCGGCTGGAGGGCCTGCTACAAGCTGCTGCTGGAGACGTTGCCTGGATACAGCTTGTCACTTGATCCCAAGGACTTCAGCAAAGGTAAACTTGGACACTTGCGGCGTCTTGCTCACACCAGCACTGTTGTAAGTAAATCTCTGTCTAAATTCAAAAACACAACTAAAGTGCAGTCATGAGTAAGACAAACCAGCAGTCAGCAAACATCTCTGGGAACAGAGATTTTGAATATCTTTACTCTGGCCAGAGTTTTCCAGAAGTTTATGTGTGAAGAACAGGTTAAAATGAATAGAAAAACTACATTTAAAAACTACATTTTTATGTGTAATCAAGCATCTGAGGGTAGTAATTATTTTTGTTTATGTGAAAATGAAATCAGAAATTTATTATCTATTAAATAACCTAATAATTATTATATGAAATTGAGGTGTGTTTGTGGGTTGCAGCTAACAGTTGCTTTTATTAACAATCATTTTTCTGATTAATTGATGTTTAGTTAGGTAAAAACTAAAAATGACAGAGGGAGATTGTTTGTTTTTACTAATCACAGTATAACACCGACAGATATGAAATTTAAATACCAAAGTAAGGAGGAAAAAAGTTAATTATATGCTCATTTAAGAAGTAAAACCTAAAGAATACTTGATTATTTTTGCTTTAGAGCTGACTTAAACGAGGATATAAGTATCAAAAACTTGCGTTTTTAGGGGTCTTGCTCCTTGAGAGTTTAAGAAAGTGGACTGACACTTGTGTAGTGATGTAGCTGCTTTTAGAGAGCAGGATTGTGAATGGTATCATTTCTACATTAGACCAACAACATATAAACCATAAATAAAAGGTTAAGAGAGGATTCAGCCCAAATTGAAACTTTAAGTTTTTTCCAACCTAGGTGCAGAATCACAAAAATAAAAAACCCAAGAAATAAAACCTAACTTTTACTGGAGCTCTTAGGCTGCTACTATGGCCTCCCAGAAATAATGGCAGGCTCTCGTTAATCTGCCATCATTTCTAAGTGTTCACTGTGACAATGCTTTTGGGAAACATCTTTAAACCTTAAGATAGATGGTGAAATAGATTTTACGATCATCTCAACCTTAAGATGCTTTTGGGAAATGAGGCCCTTAGCTGTTGAATGAAGAGAAACTGCAGGACATCAACCAAATTACAGCCTTTACCGTACAGCAACATTAAACCTACAGCTCACTGTGTGTTTTCTGCAAAACAGATATCATTCTCACAGTAAAATTACTTTAGAGGAGAGAACTATGCATCCTCATGCCTCTTTTCCAGATCTAAAGTTTAGAGTTTCAGTTCAAAAACATAAAATTAAGAAGAAAAGGTGTGAAAAAGAAAGAAAAAGTATGTACTAAACATGGTGTACCCATTGTTTGAGAAAACATGATACATGGGCTGTCATGGAACCTCTCTGCTGTCAGAGGGCTTGTAAGGCTCCTGCCAATGTTTCAGGACCTCCAGTGTAGCCAGCGGATATCCGATATCCGATATCCGATAAAGACGGCTTTCTGGGCCAAGACCTCTGCTGTGCACTTGCCATTGTTTAAAGTCCGATTAGCAGTGTGGGATGTGGAGAGGAGTCAGACTAAAGAGACAACTTGTATGACTGTATTGTTTTACGTTTGGATAAACTTTGAAAACATTTTCTGATGTGTATATAGATCAGAACCTTAATCAGATTTTTGTTTTGAGCATGAGGAGGAGGAGGAGGAGGAGGCTCTTCTTGTTTGTTGAACACACAGCAATTAACATTTGTACAGTTGACAATGGCAAAGAAGAAATCAAGCAGTCAGTCTAACTGAGGAACTGCTCTGCTCCTATTTCTGTTAATTTTTTTTAGTCACAAGTTAAGTAGGGCTGATTGCACATCAGTGGAGAGAAGTAAAACTCACCTTTTTTGAATACTGAAAATTGTAACCTCTTGCATGATCCAGAATAGTCTACACACATATATTATAGATAAAAAGACTGAATGGCATTGTTTCATCTGTTACTCACTTCAGCTCTGCAGTCTTTTGAAGAGATCTCCTTCAGGGTTTTATACATTCAAACAACCGCTTCACTCAGTAAGAGCCATAGTTGACCTGAACTGTATACACTCTTTGGTGAGGTTCTCATGAGAAGCCTCTCAGTTCTACCAACTATTGACCCTTGATCACTGTAGACACTCAATGACAAGCATTGTCAGCCCAAAAGACAGAGGTCAGAGTGAACAGAAAACTCAGGGACATCCATTTTTCTCTAATGATTGTAAGTCAAAGAACACTCCAAGAGGATTTTTTTCGAGTGCTCTGGACTTTTTTCTTTCATAAACTGTGAAATGAAACAATCTGCAGATTGTTTGAGGTTAAGTATTTGCATCTCTACTGCGAACGTTTGTGCTTGATGATACTAAACAAAGAAGCACCAATAGCACTGAACTGTTGATGCTGTGAACCTTGATATCACTGTGGCTTTCTGTCTGTCTGTACTATCGAGATTTACTTTCTAAAACTGTAAGTAAACTAGTTATAAATATGCCATCTCTGCTTGCCTACACTCAGTCTCCTCACAACTTGAAGGTTACATTAACTACACCACAATGTTATTTAATGATTTCATCTTAGCATTCAACACAATGCCCACCATGAAACTGACTGAAAAACTGAACACTTGAGTATTACACTGTGCCACTGGATTCTGGACTTAAGACTCTGGACAGTTGGCATTGAAGGTCGCACCTCCTCCGCTCTTGTTCTCAACACTGTGGCCCCCCAGGGTTGTGTGCTCAGCCCTCTCCTGTTTACCCTATGCGTCCATGACTACAACCCCTGAAAACAAAAGAACTCCATTGTGAAGTGTGTGGATGACACCACCGTCACTGATCAAATTTCTGTCAAAAGTTTGGCAGAGTGAAGCACAGAGAACAGTCCTCTGCACAACAGCAGCAAAACCAAGGTGCTGATTGTTAATTTAAGAGAAAAGGAGGCAAAGACACTCGCCTTTTTCTACATCAGTCGAACTGAGGTGGAGCAGATGAATTGTATTTGATTGAGAGAAACCTGACATGGACATCAAACATCTTCACCATGGTCAAAGAAATATTAAAAAAAAAAAACAAGTGCAGCATCAACCCACTATGATACAGTAAGTGGTGATTTCCACCAGTTGGTTTGCAGTTTGCCCATAAACACTAATGAGAAGAGGAAGAAGAAAAAATAGAAGAAGAAGAAGAAGAAGAAGAAGAAGAAGAAGAAGAAGAAGAAGAAGAAGAAGAAGAAGAAGAAGGAACACAAGTGCAGGATAGTATTGCATTGAGGACATCAAACTGCTGCATCTTGCTGAAACCTCTTAACTCATCCTCTGAACTTAAATATAAAAAAAACAGTTTTGAACTAATAAGGACTAATCAATTCATTTAATTTATATTTAAGTAGTAACATAAAGGGACTACAACATTTTGTTATATAACCTTGAAGGGAATCTTCTCTTATAACTTAATCTTACTGAAGTAATGTAGTTTATGGGTACTGTAATCCCTTCACCTTTATTTTTCAGCTTCTTCATTCATTAGTTACCCCCAAATTTACGTGTAATTTTTAAATCATATGTCAATGGAAGATTGACAGATCTTGAGGTTAATCTATAAATAATCATGATGATTATTTAGAGATTGATACACTTTTTTGGTTTTCAGTTACTGGATTTAGATGTTTAGACTTAAACATTAAATAGATTCCCTTGTGTTTGACTTTAAAGGGCACTTTTGAAAAGTTGTTTCTCTGGCATACTGTGAGTGTGTGTGCATATGTGTTTTATTTTTCAAAAGGAATTCTCCTCTTCTTCATTGTGCATTTATGAAAAATGTCCTCCTCTGCATATTTACATGAAAAATCTAGATTACTATTGTCTGTGTACAGCACGGCAGTAATTAAACACCCTAAAGGAGCCCTTCCCTGCCTGTCATCTCTGCAGCCTGTCAGACCTTCAAGTACAAATTTGTTTTTTTTTTTGGATACAGTGAGGCTGATTAGTGGATCATGATTAAAATGAAAACATTAGGGAACAGAGAAGCATAGGTCTAATTATACTGCATAATGCAAGTGATCAAACCGGCTACACGTATTGGTAAATACACACTCACTTCTTAACAACACAGGAGGCAAAATGGTGTTAGATATGGGGTGTGAGATGATGCAGTGAGTTTTCTTGTACTATTTTCCAAACTGACACATTTTTTTCCTTTAAGTCAGTGTCCTGGATTTGGACACTTCTTGTAGTTCTTGTTCTTGAAGTTTTTGAGCTTAAATAACCTAAAATATAATTTCTTCATATTAGTATATCAGCTGTACCATCCTGGCCTGCACATCCACTAAAGGAGGGAATATCAATTGTGCATCTTGGCAGAGGGGATCAGAAGGGAGTTTATCAGGCAACAAGCAGGAGAGGCAAATAAGAAAGAAATGACCACCAATGGTGCACTCCAGTCAGTTTGCTGTGTTCTTAAATATGGTGGAACAAATGACTTTTTAAGTAGCTCACAGGCCCTTTTCATTTCTCCACTCTGTTACCAGAAATGACAACATTCTCTGTCCCTACCTTTTTTTTTCAACATAGACCCCTGTTCTCCATTGTTGTCCTGCCGTCACAGAAATTTTGGTTTCTTTTCTTATAATAACATTCCATTTATTATTGAGGAGAGCAATGATGGTATGTGGCATCTCATCACCCTGCAAAGTAGAAAATTCTCCCAGGTACAGCGCCTATTGAGTCATGACAGTGCGACTGCTTGACTGTGGCACCACGCTCATTATCTTGGTGCTGTGTTAAATGGATTCCCAGACACCTCTAGTCAAAGACTGAAAATACCACAAATGAAGTCATTTTTTCTGTTCGAGTGAGAGTGACATTCTGAGAAAATCCAAAGTGTCCTCTGGATTAGTGTTCTCCAGATAAGCGCTGGTTTGGCAGACAGGTGGAATTCAGCTATTTTTAGACTGCTTAGTGGGTGCAGTTTCACTATAGAAAAAAAAGTAGCCCATGAAGGAACTGCATTTATAGTTTGTTTAGATTGCAGAAAAAATCTGGATATATGATAATTGTGGTGGGAAATTGCTGATAACCAAAAAGCATCATGGGCATGATTTGACTTGTTGGAAGTGGTATTTAAGCTGAGGAAACATCAGAGTGTTCACCAAATATTCTCCTTCCCTCAATCCGTGTGCCCCCCATGGCCTTCCCAGCACATCTTTCCTCTAGTTTTCTTTTCCACTTAGTGACTCAACAGTCAACAGCTGGGAGTGGAGCAGAGGATCACGTAGGGGGCTGAGGGTCTTATGTAACAGTTGGTGTCAGGCTACAATGCTATTAAGATGTCTTGTGGAGCTCTGCAGAGCAAACAACTCAGGCCAAGTAAGCGCCACACTGAAACATGTGATAGTTCAAAACAAGGATACTTGAACTTTTAGAGGTGGTTCCTTCAGTTGGATCTATCAATGCCTTTGGTGTGTGAATCATGAAGCACTAGTACAGTCTTATGAGGGTTTGTCATACGTGTTGCACCAATTTTGAGAGTGTAAGTAGTAGTATTGATCTGTGCTTTGTCGATAACTTAAAACGTCGAATTTTTTGTTTTTCAGCTAAAAATCATGTATTGCATTCGTTTTTAACCTCTTTGGGCTAGCATCCCCCACTCATTATCCAAGTCCCTCACTGCCCCACATCAAATAAAATGAAGGTTGCTGCCTTTCCTGAATATTTATGTTGATTTTAATTTTGTCACCCTTATTAAAAACCATGTCATTGAATAACAAAAGGCTGATTTGGTTTAACTAGGGAGTCGGAACATTGTTAAACTAATGATAAGTTTTCCCAGCTGACAAAATACCCCTGAGAAAAAACATCTGAAATGAAGTTAAAAAAAATTAGCTATTAATTATAATGATACTAGTGGGCCTGTTACATAAGTGTTAGTGGTGTGTATTCAGAATTGTTGTACAGAAAACAGTAAAAAAATGCCCATCAAATATCAAAAGGCATGTCAACAATTGTTTTCTTAGTCTGACCAACACTAACCTATGATCATATCAAACAAGGAAACGATCAACTTCTAACTACTAAGAAGTCTGAAGGAGAAAATGCTTGACATTTTTTGCTTGAAGAAAGACTTAAAACAAAAACATCTGCAATTTTTAAAATAGTGGCTTTTAACTGTACTAAAAATCCTTTATTTAATAATAAAAAAGTATATGATAACATTGTTAAATAAAGGATGTTAATGAGTTAATTGATACATCTGTACTGATCTGATATAACAACTTTGTAACATTAGATGTCAGCAATGAGCCTCATCAGCCTTGTTAATAAGCATTTCTCTCTGTTGCATGTCTCTCTCAGGTACCCACCGAGGCTGGGCTGCTGTTCAGATGCGCCTCCTCCATGAACTGGTGTATGCATCCCGTCGCATGGGCAACCCTGGCCTGTCTGTTCGCCACCTGTCCTTCCTGCTGCAAACCATGTTGGACTTCCTGTCTGATCAAGGTCAGCTTACAATAACCTCTCAGAAAGAGGCTTAAAAAGTAGCAATTTTTCACTTTTGTCTTCACTGTGGAATTTAAACCCCTCTCAGGGGCTTCCAGCTTCATGTCCAACCTTCCAACCAAAAATCTAGAAACAGCCACCCTGTCCTTTGAGATTGCAGCTTTATACCTTGTGCCTAATAGTATGAGATGCACAACAAAGCCGGCTATTTCTTGGCAGGAGTGCAACATTGTGCTCTGACCAGAAATCCTGTGCAGCCAGGAGATAGGGTTTTTACTGGAGCAGTGTAAGCCAGACGGTCCACTGGCCACACAATAGAGGCCAGCGTAATCCTTGGTTGGCTACAGAGCATGAGAATGGAAGGAGGTGGGGAGGAGAGGGAGACGAAGTATGAACAAGATGAAGCAAGCTCACAGCATAAAATATTAAAGATCAGAAAAGAGACTTCTGTAGCTGATTATACAAGCATTCTTAGAAACAGTCTTGCCCGAATAATGTTATTTTCTGCAGCCTTACATAAATCAAGGGCTAGAAAAATACTACCTAACAATGCAATTACTACTGTTCTTGCAGAAAGCACTGACCTTGTAAGGTGAGTTTCTACTATAAAATCACAATTTAAATTTACTCAGTGGAACTTTCTGGGCTCAGAGCGCTGCTATCTGCAGTTTAGGTGCCCTTCTTAGATGTCTCTACTCCGACTGCAGTGTAAGAATAAAAATGTCAGATAAGTTACTATAGGTTACTTTATTTGATTAATTACCTATTGATGTATCTTTCAGTTCGCATATGTCAAGCATAGAAAATTACCGGGCAGGTATGGTTCTGCTGTAGTTGAAAGGAAATTTTTACCACATTTTATATTCATATCCAGTGTCGATGGTAAATGTGATACGTTATACCAGTAAATTCCTCAGTACGTGCTACATTGACTGAACAAGCTGAGTTCTGTTGCAGATTTGTTCTTCTTGCACCCAGCAGTGTCATTGGTGTTAGTAAGAACTACAGGCTTTTTCAGCTTACTTAGCTCAGAAGCTAAAGGGCAATGCACCCTAGTAAATGCAGGCGCTGCTCCAGCTGGCAACTCACTGCACAACAATCAGTAGTTATGAGACAGGTCTGGTAAAGATGGCTTGAAACAGTGGATACAGGCTTGGATTTCAAAGCTGTGGAAAATTAATATTCATGGTTCCTTCCAGGAAAAAGATAATGAAAATTTTTTTACACAGCATAACAGTGACAGATATTATCAAGTAATGCTTCTAAACAAGTTGAATATTCACTGATAATTAATTTGAGTCTTTGCTGACACTAGAAATACCAAAGGTTGTACCCACAACTTTTGCATGTAATTGTGCAGGACTTTTTAATTTGTTGGAACAGTTGAAAGAGTAAGAGAACTTAAAAAAAAACAAACTTTTCAAAGGCTGCCCTGATGCTGGTTGTATTTTTACAAGTCTAAGCTACTGCTACAAGAAATATTTCTTAGATGTTTAATGAAAGCCTTAGTTTTTTAGCAGTGCGAGGAGCTTCCTCTGGGCCATGACAAGGTGACCTAGTAGGGTTAATTATAACTGATTTAAGGATAGCCTGTGAGAATGACATCAGTGAGAAGGGCATGATATGGCAGAGTGAGATTAAAAAAAAACAACACTAAAGTGAAACAGGAGAAGCAGTGTGAGAAAAGGTCGTGATTAATTGCTTTTAAACAGAGCTGCTGACTGTAGAATGTGTGAATAAAATCTTTGTAACTTGGTTTGCTATGTAAATGAAATATTTATTAAAACCAGCACGAAGGGGGAAAGTCTGAATTACATGATATTAACGTCTTGATAAGTTATTGGTAAATAATCTGGATTAGGCATTTTGGTAGAAATTCTTAACATATTTAGGGCATTATTTGACCAAAATGTAGCATATGACCTTGAAGACCCCCTTCAGTGAAAATCAAATTTTTAACCATCCCAAAATGTCTGTTTGATCTTTTTTATATCCTATAAGGCAAACTGTGGTTAAATTCAGCAGTCAGTGCAATGGCTGTGAATATTCCCCCTTAAAGATTAGTTTACCGATGACAGTCCACAAAAAGCATATTTAGAGAAGAATCCCTAATGAATCCTAAGGAACGGTGCTGTCGGCACATGCAATAACTCGCCAAATAAACCTCAGTCAGTCAGGAAGAAGCTAACACAAGGTTGATCCATGTAACTATAATTAATAGCTGACACATAACTTTGGCTTCTTATTGAAGCTTCTGCAACTGCCATTGTCACAAAATATGGTGCAATATTTAGTCAGAGAAGAGATAGAAGTGACACCTTGTTCTATCATCAAAATGTCAGCTCAATGCTTAAACTGTTAGAATGATATCAGAATATGTTGAAAATGACGTGTTAAACAAGCATTTAGTTTATATGTAGACTTGCCTTCAACAATTTAATGATTAACTTATGTATAGTTCAAGTGTCAAGAATTTAGTCTTGGTTGGTTTGGCAACACCTGTGTTTTTGATAGATTTGCTAAAATATTACGGGTCACAGAACTGTTGGAGCACAAAACAAGCTATAATCCTATTAATAAAGAGGTGAGGCCACAATTGGCCTTTTTTCTTCATTCTGTGAGCACACCTGATCTGATTTTATGCTGCACATGGTCTGTAGACTTCAGGGCACAGTGAAAAAGGTGTTGGTTGCCTTGCTGAGAAAGTAGTGTGCAGCCTGTCGCCTCCAGCTCTAATTCTGACGCCTGACTGTGGCTACCCCTTCTTATGTCATTACTCCTTGCAATATTTAAAACCCACCTGCTGTCAGACAATGCTTAAAATATAATTTTAGTTGTTTTGTATATGCATTCTGATGAAAGTGCAAGTTTACTGACAACATACTGCTTTTCATGTATCTACTTCATACTAAATGTGAACCCATGTTTCACCAGTTAAATGCTTATCTATTTGCAATTTATAAACATTGTTATATTTTCATCAGTAGACCACAGGCTCACTTTGCTATTTATATAATAAAACTCAATGTACTTAACTAGTTTTCAACTTTCTTTTGGCCTTTCAGCAGAACCTGATGTTTATCAATTACCATTGAATTGAACTAATTTCCATTTTTCATATACGAGATGAAAAAACTGTACCTGATTTATATTTTGGCTGCCATCCCCTTCAAAGAAGTCCCCTTTTGCAGTGATAAACTGCTACAAGCGCTTATGACACGCTTGGAACGCTCCCTGGAAATCCCATTCTGTAAGCGCATCAGACACCTTCTGTGATCTCCTCCCGAGTGTCACCTTCAGCGTCATTTTGGAGAAAAGGAAGAGGTTGCGGGAAACTGAAATCCTACCGAAAGGTTAGGGAATGAAGACTGTGTTGTTGTGGCGCGTTATCACATTGGAGGGCCCAGTTGCCAGCTTCCACAATTCAGGTTGTCTGCACTGAATGTTCTTCCTCAGATGCCTGAGAACATCACTGTAGTGCTTGGCATTAACAGTTTAATCAAACTCACAATGCACAACCCTTACAGATACTAAGAAAATCATCAGCAGTGTGGTTACACTATTGACCTTATGGGCTTGGAGACCGTGTGCTCTTCCACTACAAGGACTGCTGTTTGGTCTCTTATTAGTAGCAGTAGACACAACATAAGCAGCGATGACCCTCAATGTCGGCCTGCTGAAGGAGATTCTAGCATCCTTGCATGCACATTACTGTGCACTGCCCATATTGTTCACACAAAAACAACACTTTTCAACCGCAAATTGATTCGCTCTCCTCTGTGATGATTATTGATTAAGCGCATGATATGCCCCTAAAATAGCAGAAAATTACTGTGCAATTGAATTAGACCAGTTAGTCAATGGCAAAATCTCTTTCTGCTGCTTCAAGACTGCAATATGTCTGCAGTTCGCCTTACAACACCTCATTTTAAGATCAACACCCTGTCCCTGATGTATGCTAAATTTGCACTGGTGTCTCTCCGGTGCTGTAATCCCTGTTGTCTAAGTGGTCTTTGTTGATGTAGGTGGTATTATTCATTCCCAGTCTGGCTGTGTTCCCAGGTAGACTGCCCACTGCAGTATAAACATTTACTCATCTAGTGCTCCAAGCTCCTGTTGCAGGTACACTGAGGTCACTAGTTGCACAACCAACTTAGCACTGAACATGCACTCACCTTAGTGTACCTTTACTGCGGTGGTTGCCAGATAAACATGAGCAGGATAACTACACGGTGACTGCTGAGTGCCTGGTGACTGGTGCTGTTGCTGTTTGTAGGGCTTCTTGATCTGAAGCTCCAACTTTCTGAAAGAAAGGAGAGAAAGGAGGGAATGGTATAGTTTAGTAAAAAGGAAAACTTGACAGAGATGTTCAAGGTTTAACTTATCTTAACTACTTTGTACATTTTGGTAATTCAATCAACATCTATTCTATGAGATCATATTTTTTTTTCACATATCTCTATAAAAGTCATAAAAACTGTGTTTTCAGCTTTGCAGTTACACATTTTTCAACTTAATCAAAAGAGATATAAATGTTTATATAAATAGATAAATAGATAGATATAATCAAGCAGATGTAATCAAGCAGAAGTATAAAGTTGGAATAATTGGAAACACTCAAGTACAAGTACCTTGAATTTGTACTGAAGTACAGTAGTTGATTAAATGTGCTTCATTACATTTGATCACTAACCACTTATCAGCAGACATTAACCCAAACTTAATATATTTTATATTGCCAAAAAAACAAACAAATAAACAAACAAAAAAAGTGATTGTTGTATAATTCATCAGTATTGACCATGAAAACCATAGCCATATTTGGAAAAATGGCTGAAATTATTTAAACATATAATTTTTTCCAGAGGTTATTGAATTAAATATTAATGCTAAGTTCTGATAATGTCCCTTTACTAATATCTTTTCATGAGATATGAAAGCCTTGTTTCAAATGTTAGTGGTAGACAGTGATACAAATTAAATTGTTCAAAATTCTCCAACAACCAGTTAGTGTATCTATAGTTGCCTGTAAAAGTTTTTCAGCAAGTTGAGCAAATAAAATGGAAAACATGTCTTTTTATCTTGCTGTTTGTCCTGAGTTCGTTTTAATGAATTGCATTGAATTAGATTTCCCTAACATGCTCATTTTAAGCTCATTTTGTCAAAATTGTAAGAGTAGCAATAGTCTATTAAAGCTTTTTACTTTTCCACAATCATCCTGTTTGCTCAGCTTTCTGTAAAGATTTATATTTTCTACAACAAATTATTTCACTTCTGACTCATCAGAGTAAGAATTACCAAAACAATCATAACTATAATTCTGCTGAAGACAGGAGTGTATCTTTGTTGCAGTTTGAAATTCAAGCAGCTCTGATGATTGAACCAGAAGATGCGTGGAACAACACGCTTCACCTTGCAGTTTACTGTGGATGTATGAAATTAGGCTCTCCTGCCACATTTATGTGGCTGGTGGAACTGAATGGGAGTGTCTTCATAAAGTTTAAAGCAGTTGCAGTGGACAGATAATGTTCAAGGGGCACTGCCCTTGTTTTGCACACCATTTTCAGTTTATCAGTCATTAGAAGTGAAACTCTGCCTTTGATAACAATTTTCACAATTTTCTGTGCGTTTGGGGGAGCTTTGTCATGCGTGGAAAATTACATTGGTGATGTTATCAGGATAATCTCAGATGGCTGTAAATAACACATTTTTAATAATTAGAAACCGGGAGCAAGGAGTTCAAAAATAAATTTGCACTTATCAGACCCTCTATGTAACAAAACATGTTATGGAGTGTCATTGCCAAAAGGTATTTATTTCTGTGATCTCTGGAGTCCACCAGCCTTGTGGTACATGACAGAACCAAATTTGTGAAATGAGCCATTGTTACATTGTTACACTAAGCCTAGGCCTGAGCCATTATCAAATCCATTTCATTGCAAGAAGTCAACATGTTTTTTCTGTGCATTTGACAATTTTTGTAAAATCACAAAAATAGATATATAGTCTGTTCCTACCTTGAAATATTAAATTTAATCCCAAAAAGATTAGCTTAGTTTCCAGTCTACAAGGGTTATGTTTTTGATTGTAATGTTTATCTTTTTGATGATTTATGTTTCACTGACAGTTTTTTGCTGCTGGCATCTTGCTTGAAATACCGGTCTGAAAAACCTAAATTATTCATAAGACTGTTGACTTGTCTTTGTGTGTTCTGTCAGTAGTTTTCATTTCACAATGCAATTTAATAAATCTCCCTTTGAAAATGTTCTCACAGTCTGCACTGTCTTAAAAGTTGTTTTGAGCTCCAGTCTCCCTCTTCCTAGTAATAATAATAAAGTAGTGCTTAAGAATGAAATATTTCAGAAAAGCAAATATGGAAATCTAAAAGGGAGCCTCAACTGCTCTGTTGGTGTTTTTAATTTTGTCAAATAGTAAAAAATCTTAAAATGGACTATTTTGAATACACCAATGGCAGTAATCTCTCAGGTTTATGTGAAACTTCTCAGTGTCAGGGGAAAAAAGCAGAGCAATGACTGTATATTTAATGCAGCATACAATCCACCAAGACCTAACCAATGATGCTGAAAGCTGAATTAATGCTTACCATAACCAAAACGGACAAACAAGTGGCACTCCCATGTACAAAGAGCTGTAAAACTGTAAACACAACCAACACAAGAGTGGGCTTTTCTCCGTGGATCATTAAAATTTGCTTGAGCACTAATGCCCCCTTTTTATGGAAGAGAAGAGATACATCAAGTGAGAAGTAAGATAGAGAATGAGGCAAGCAGAACAGTTTGCGCGTCACAGCATATCTGACAGACTCTGGTTTAGGTGCATGATCAAAAAAAAGAAGAATGCATTGTTTGCCCTTCACAGATTGTTCCCCTCACCAATTTCCCTCATATTCTATTACTTTTCGTAATCTCGTAAAGCAGATTCCAAACAACATTAATTGACTCTTGCTTCTTTACAAATTACGCCCAAACTATCCTCACAATATGGGAAGCATTAATATGGGAAAGATGTACAAAGATCCTGTAAGAGTACCTCAGCCCTCTCATTACTGTCACACTTGTTTCCATAATATTAGCTTTATCACAGTGTTCATTCAGAAATAAATGCTGGAACATGTCAAGTTGTTGAAAATGCAACGTTAATAAAGTTGTTACCAGGAAAGAAGAACCGCAAAAAAACATGTTACATGAAGGCAGATTTGAAAGGTGCACATTTCAAAAGTGTCTCCCTCCTACTCCCCTGTCTTATACTCAGGTGATGTAAGCTCAGTTTTTTTAGAGCCTAGGATTTAGAGCAAACTTTTACTCATGCTGCCTTTCATCCAGCCCTGAGTTGTTATTCTTCTTCTTGACGGTTGACACTGAGAGGTGAGATCCTTTCTTTTGGGGAACTGTATGAAGTGTTAACAACATTACCTTTTCTCTTCTCTTTTTGAAAAGGTTGGACATGTTTCTTTGCTTATCTGGACAGTGTGTTCCAGCTGTCAGACTAACAATGTGCAAGAAAGTAGTCCTGACAAAGAGCAGCAAAACAAATGTTTTGCTATCGGTGAAGCCACAGTTGGACACCACAAACACTACAGCCAATGCCCAGCTGACCACTGCTGTGCATATAGGCTCTGTGCGAGGGGAAATAGCTGGTCAGCAGTCACAATTTGTATTCCTCAGTGTATTGCTGGAAGATAAACAGAAAAAAATTACCAATGTAAATGCTGCTGTGAATATCTTTTGTACCCCCTGAAAATGTTGCCGGCAAGTACAAGAAGAAATTGCACTGTATGGGTGGTTGATGATTTAATCACATACTGTTTTGTCACACACTGCATCCAAAGCTACTTCATCATGCTGAATGGCCCATGCCTAAAGCAAAAGTAATACTTTAAGACCATGAGGACTTGTGAGGGCAAAATTTTGTCATCAGAGGGTGTAAATGTAGGATCCGTGGAGACATTTGTGTACCTCCTTGAGACAGTAATCAGCCCTGCATTAAAACAATTAAGAGGCAATTGATCTTCCACACAATCTAACAGAAAAGTGCACCGACTTGTATCTGATTGGTTGAAGCCATGCTTTGCCTAAGTGCCCTTTTTTACAGAAGACCCAAGCATATTTTTTTTTTGGCAACTCAACATTGACTGTCTCACCACCATCAACAGACTACCTGCATTCAACTAAATGACACAGCTGTGTATTTGCTGGCAGTCTGAATATAGCAGAGGCCAGTGGTGCCAGTGCTGCTGGGTGCACTACAAGAGCTTTGTGCAATGTTCAGCCTCTGTTGCTCAACAACAGTGCCTGACAGCTCTGTGTTTCATCAGGACCTCAGTTGTTGTACATGAACAGGTGTCATTATAGAACAGGACATTATTTTACTTGTGCCTTTGTTGATTAGATGTAACAAACGATTCATTCAACATACATTTGGTTACATATTTAGATTCATTCAATATAAAAGCAAGCTACCTCCACCTGCTGCTCTGGAGAGTTGTTCTCCTTCACATGCTAACAAGCTCGTGGTATTTAGTTTTCGACTGTAGTCTTTGCAGTGTGTACAAGTGCATCTTTTGCCAAGACACAGACAATGTTAGGCAAAGCAACACTCAGCCGTCTTTGCCAGTAGTTCTTTGATGTCAATTTGGTGTGTCAGAGCCTTAAAACTTCATGAGGTAATCTCATAAAGAGTTATAGATCTGTATGAAATCTTTGCCAGTAAATGACCTTCTCTCCTTGATGGACACACTTGAAACTTGCAGAGCCAAAGAAAATTGTACGGCTGGGTGAGCAGTAATTGTCCCTCAAAAGGTATTGATGGTACAATAAAAGTTACATTTTCCCTTGAAGGCTTGGGCGGTTACTGCTGAGAGAGACAGACCTCTCAGGTCATTAATGTCTGGTTAATTCATATCACACAAAGATAAAACCTGTAAAGTAGAGTATCTGAATGTCAGGAACGTTAAAGGGGATTGTATTATATCCCAACTGTTGCTTCCTGATCTTTGGATAAATGTTTCTGTAGATTTCTTTTATGCACTCTGGCAATAAGCTAATTCATTTTTCAGCTGTTATGTGCTCCTACATTTGCAGAGAAGAAAGAAGTGACACAGAGTCTGGAGAACTACACCTCCAAGTGTCCAGGTGGAATGGAGGTCATCACCCTTCCTGATGGCCTGAAGCTCCCACCGGTGCCCTTTACAAAGCTCCCCATTGTCCGGTAAGACAGGAGTGTGAGTGAATGTTGCTGTCAAGCATTTTGCCACCTGCTGTCTGATTTTAATTGTAGCAAAAAATATTCACCAAACAAGATATCTAGAGTCATTATTATGTTGACACATAAGTTTGTTAGCTGTTATTACTGCAAAAAGATTATGTGAAAAATAAAAAAAAGCTCTGAATTGGTGCTTGTAATATTGATTGCTTTCCAAATTAGGCTTTTAATTAGTCTCTATTGGAATGCCAAATTAAGAACCATTTCTCAAATTGGGTATATTGGGATTTGTTCTCGTTAAAATTGGTGAAACTCGTACAGTTTTGTAATTATAAAACAATAATAATAACTTTGACAACAAATCCAATTAAAAGACCAAATCATCGATAGTATCTTGACTCTAAATACCATCTTTATTCTCTAGTCTGTTTGTTACAATAATATTATGAGTCCTTAAAAAATGGTTAATGATTATTTGTTTTTATTTAAAAAAAAGATTAGTTTCCTAAAGCGTCTGTGCACAGTAGGTTTTAAAAAACTTTGTTCAAAATGATGACTGCTAAATTAAAATGGACACTGCACTTTTTTCTCATGTATAAAAAAAAGATCAAAAACCTTGTGATACAGACGCTTCCATCTTTTGCTGTGGACATCTTTGAGCCAAAGTCTGTGCAGGCACCGAAGGCCACCCATGCAACTGCCTGTCTCAATATAGCAAATGAGCAAATGAGCAAATTAAACTGAAGAGGAGGAGCACTGCTGTGTGTTCCTGATTAATAGCAGATGGGTTGCTGGTGGGTGAAATAGGCTAATACATCATTAATAAGTTAAGTTTATTAAATACTTACAGCGAATTCACCACAGCACAAACAAAAAGCACATCTCCCCCTTACAAGGCACAGCAGCATAACTTTGTTGATTAATTAAATACTCCGACACGTCGAAAAGATCAGTCAGAGTCTTATGTTAATTAATGTTTTTGTGTTTTCTACACATCCTAAAGGTCACACACACAGTCTAGGCATGCAGAGAAATTGTTTGAAGCAAGGCAGTCATCCTCATGATAGATCCTGAGCTCATCCAGAGCTCCTTTTTCCCTCTGAAGATTTTTGTCTATCCTGTCAGTTTTTAACATTTTTTTAGAAATTATTCTACCTTATGTCCCATGATGTTTCCAGCAGGGGCGTTACTGCGTGTTGAAAATGACTAAGAGCAGCTTCTTAAATCAGTAAAGTAATTTGTCAAAGAAAACACACACACTGGTACAATGAACACTCTAATGCTCCTCAAAATTTGAAGGGCAGTATAACCTACAGGGACTGATAGAAGAGGATAGTTGAGTGAAATGTTCATACGAGCTTGGCTGGATGGCGGGCAGATGATTTCTGTGAACATGCATGGTTGGATGCTGGTCAATGCATCCTTAGTACATGTGTTGTGAACTCACACCCTACATTCTCAACAATGCGCATGACCACATCCTTTCTCCAGACCAACACTGCTGTCTACATACAGATTGGTGCATGTAATTTGGCTACATACACAGCATACATAAAGTGGGTGCTGTTTTTTCACAATGACAATGGTGTCGGATGAAAACACTTGTCCTGTGCAGTGTGCCATTTTTGGCCAGGGGTAAGTTTGGACCCAAAAGAACAAATTTACACTGAGCTTGTTCCATCTTATCTTTTAAGAGGTCCTAGAGTTTTTAGGTGTGAAAACAATTAAGTTAATATAGCACAAGCTGCAGTTAGTAACCTACTGTACCGTAAACTGGAAACAAAGCCAGAGAATGCAGGGATTGCCATTAAAAACAAATATAACTGTCTTTAAAGTTTTCATGGTGCTTTCAACTCTTTAAAATATACAAGTCATTAGAACTATAAAGACTTTCAGTATAATGTGAAATGTTGTTAATGAGCTTAATGAGCTACAGTAACTTTCCTACAGAGCTGTGGGTTCTGATGTGCAAACTCTTTATCTCTAGATTACATGACAAGTTATCTGTGACTGAATTATTAGACCCTTGGTCCTTCAAATGGAGAAAAACATTTTCTCCAAGTGTCAAGTGTGTTGTTTTTATTGGTTTGATGACCTTGTGACCTTTGTAACCTTGTAACCTATAACAAAAGTTATATTATAAATGTCTTCCTAAGTATTGTTATGATTACAAATATTAATAATGAACATTGGATTAAACTGTATAAACTGTCAAATTATTTAACCCCCAACTAACTAACTTACTTTATGGGCAAAGGACAACACAAAACCTCTCCAGCTGTTCTCATGTTCACTTCCGTCATTATTGTGCCTTTCTTCTGTTATGCCTGAACCAGATCAGTGAAGCTCCTCAATCTGCCTGTCAGTCTGCGTCCTCACAAAGTGAAAGGCCTGCTGGGACAGAACATGTCCACTGCCAGCCCCTTCATCTACTCACCAATCATCATGCACAACAGAGGAGAGGAGCGTTGTAAGAAGATAGGTAAGCTCAACAACCTTTCTGTTGTGTCCAGGCACAAATAATTTGCTCATCATGACCTTCTGTACATTGTCATGCAGCAGCAGTTAGCAGTTACTTTGATGACTTGCTGCCCCCCATCTTAAACATTACCCTTTAATATATATCCAGCAGCACACTGTGCAACTTAAAAAGAGTGCTCTCGACTGCACAAGTCCTCGGTAATTAGACACTGGCAAAGAGCAAGAGCACTTGAAGCTATTGGTAACAATGGGCCTACTTCAGAGCTTCTTCCAAGCTACCAAGCTTACTAATTAATCTCAGAAGAGGGCCAATGAAACACAGTCTAAACTGCAAATCAGTTGTTAAAGGGGACCTTCATGAATTTTAAAAATCAAACTATGTTTTCAGGTGCTGACAAGTACTTCTGCATCCGTGAAAAAATCTATTAAAGTTTTTTTATGTCACCAGAGGGAGCCATGTGAAGTCTAGTAAATGTTCTCAAGTGATGCCACTTGAGTCAGGGTCAGAAGGGAACCCTTGGCTGCAAGGAAAACAGTCTAGAGGTTTAGAGTTAGATAAAAGTCAGTCTGTCTGTCTCTCAACCCTGCTTGAAGCTTGGTGCAAGTAACTGCTATCATAACACTGACCATACTGTCAGGAGGAAGTGGTATGTTGCAATTTAGGCATTGGATTTTATGTCAGTCTTCTAAAGCAACACGCTGAAAATAGAGCCCCTGTTTCTTTCTTCAATTTGAAAATTATTTTTGAAATGAGAACTTTTCACAGTTAAAAATCGTTTTTGAATGAAATTGTGGCCCCAAATATTAAAATAAAAGTGATTTTTGAATTTTTCCCAAGATTCACATATCTGTCTTTGTAATATCTCAGTACCTAGATTTACCAATACACTGGTGATATTTTTGTGAATAGAAAAACACATCATCAGCATAAAAAGCAAAAAAAAGTCGGATCGGTTCTATAATTGGGATTAGGTTACATTTAAATGTGATATTATTTATTGCATCTATTCCAGTGTCATCTTACTTGAAACATCCTAACTGGTCTCATTTTGAATTGATGACTGCCTCCCCTGAATGTGATAATAAACTGAAATAGTTACAGTTAATACATAGCTTGTTATATAAGCTGCAGCTGCATGCTCAGTGCTGTGCTGGAGTAAACCACTGCTCTCCCACCTGGAGATCTTGAGTATTTAAGAAAACCTCAAACTTGTTTTTGTGAAGTCTGAAGTGATTCTGCTTCAGTGTATGATGTAGGGCTTTCAGACCGAACTTACAGACTTCCAGGATGCATGGAAAAGGAATAAACTACCTTAGCAACACTTATTGCGTAAAGAACAACTTAACTGTCTACAGTGAAGGATGAAATGCATAGATCAGTCAATAAAGTTGTTCATTATACAACCAGTGTTATTGGGGTTTTGAGCCTGCCGGTTTCTTTATGTAACCCCAGATACAGATTCCTCAAACAAAGACAGATTTAGATATACTGTGTTTGTAATACAGTGAGAAAGTGAGTGTGGCTCTTACTTGGCTTGTGAGCATTTCAGATTGCATTAACATTGATGTGTTAATGTGATGTCATTTGCATAATGAATATCTTTTGTTGTTTAAGTTTTTATTCCTACACTGTAGTTTTGTACATTCTGTCTAGGTTTTTAATATTGTTGCTCATTAGGTAGTTTGAGTGAGATTCAACATTTAATTAACCTAGTCACTGAGCAGTTTGTGTCTTCTTTGCTGTAGAAACATGCAATTTTTTTTTGTTTTGCTTTGAATCAGCCTTTACAGCCCTTATCCAATGTTTGTCTTCTACCTCTTCAAAAAATACTTAATTCAGCAATGATCTATTTGGAATTCACAGTTTATCAACAAACCATGTTTTTTGTTTTATCACCTAGTAGCAAAGGGAAAATCAAGAAGAGGTGGGGCTTTTATTCCTTATTTACAGTGTTGACTGGTTAAAATTCAAAATACATCCTTAATCTTCATCCGCTGTTGTCTTAGTTTTAACTCCGTAACAAAAATCCAGTTTCATTCACTAATGATTGCCAGTTGTTTCCACTTTGCAGGTGTTTGATTAATAGAACTAATTATAAAGTTAGGTTCCTGTCAAGCTTTGGCTTTGCTTTTAAGCTTTTTTTTTGAGAGGATTAGCATCTGCATTCAAATTTTTGATATTTCTACTTTTGTAGAAAGTGCCTTACATGTACAAATGGTGCAGTTTTAATCATTCACTTAATTAATATATAATAAATAAAATGTTCAAAATTATTTGTATTGGAGATGCAGACAGTGAATAAAACACATGTAATTTTCAATAAAAGACCGACATCCGTGCCCTGGAGCTGGTCTTTTCTTTGATCAGGATTTAGATGTTGAAAGTCAGATTTTTCTCTGTGTGATATTCCTCAGTGGTGTTGTGAGGCTTTGGAGATTAATTCAAACATGCCTTTCCCTCTTAGTCTGACTACCTCCAGGGAATTAGCTGCCAGCTAATGAAGTTAAGACGCTGTCTTAACTCCTCCAAGGCATCTCCCAGCACGCGGGAACTGTAGAAATTAAGTCTTTGAAGGATGGGTTAACTGTGAAAAACCATTCATTGCACAATGGCCACATAAAGGCATGTCTTCCCATACTGAAATCAGTATTATTTCTGCTTTCAAAGACCAGTGCAAACAGTGCTAAAACTTGCTGTATGATAACAGCAGCAACCTTATTTGCCCTTTCAGTGTCTTACTGTATCACTTGAAATATCCAACCTGAAAAAGATAGTTTTGGTTCTGTGTCCAGCATGCACACAGTAGGGAGGAGGCTGAAGGATTCATTATGTGTTGTATGTGTGTGTGTGCCACACTTGTAAATTTTTACAGCTTTAGAGTAAACCATCACTTCCCAGTCATTCATTTTAATGACAGGGAACTGAAATCGTTAGTGTTCTCTGACAGCTGAGGTGTGTGGACACTGAAAATATATGTGTGCATGTTTGCTTGCTCTTTAAGTCACTTGCCATGAATCAGGTTGACGTTCAGTTAAAAGCAGGGGTCCTCTGGTAGGAGATTGTTTCCCTATAATTGCTCTGAGACTCAGCTTAAAGAACTGTGCAGTCAATGGCCATCAATTACAGAAGTATGTGGGTAGACAAGGCAGGTGAGTTTCACCTCATGTAGTTCTCATATAGAAAGAAGAGACCAAGGTGGTCAGTCAGTGTTTGGGTGTTGACATCCATAGTAAATGAGCAGTGTTGCCCTTTTAAACATTGCCCTCTAATTTTAGAATAATCTATCAGGACAGAGGTCTTTTAATACAGTGTTTTTAGGGCCAAACAGTGATATGATCTGAAGGGGAGAAGTCGCCTGATCTTCTCCCAGCAGAGAGTGTTATCCTTGCTAAAAAAAAAATAGTCTTTGGCGTGACTTAGCTTGCAGAAGATGTACAAATATTTTCTTTGGCCAAAGTTCCCAATCCTTAATTTCATTAACATAATTATATCTAATTGTGACTCACTGTCTCCTTTTAAGCTTTCAGCATGATATTTTTTTGGCAGATTTCTCTGACAGAAACCCGTGGTATGTCAGCGTTATGGCTATGCCAACAGAGGTGGATACAGAGGGCCAGGCAGTCTAGCTCCACTTTGCCTCAGTGGAGTTGAAATAGAAAAAGAAAAAACAAGCAAACAAATAAAGCCCCTGTTACATCTTGACTTTTGAAAGAAATGAATGACTTTCACTTTTACAACTTTCAGGTTTTGTAAATTTCTGCATTCTATTATTATAAACCTATCTGTAATAATTTGGCATCTAAAATGCTTTCAAACTCTTGGATCCACTACAGAACTGGACTTGATCATCTCAATGGTACCTGAGACAAGACACCCACACAAGTGGATTGCAAGTTATACAAAGAGGAGCTACTTTAGATATCAAAACTGGCTCAGAGCATTAAAAAAAACATCAAACAAAAAAAAAATTGTGGTCTGTGGACGTTAAATAACAACAGTCAGAGTCGTAGACCTTCAAGTTCCTGGAGCACCCAGTGTGTGCTGAGTCTAGACTGCCTGTATAAAAATAATGTTAACTCAAGAGCTGCTTTTATTTGCCTTTTCTTAGTTGTCAATAGGACATAATAATAATGTAATAATCTTCTTATACAGTCCCAACAAGCCACGACTTTGAAATGAGTAATGCATCTTTGGTTTTATATATATATATATACATATATTTTGCATAACCTGTTTAAATTTCTTTCATTTTTGTATTAACTATATGTCCTCCAGAAATGTGTCTCCATCTGAGGCTTAATGACTTGGATTTTCAACAAGCTCAAAAGCTTGGCCAGTGTTTGAATGCATTCCCTGCTGCTCCAGGGTCACATCATTACACATGGATGATTTTTGCTCCAATGCCTAGGCTTACTGCGCATGTATTATTTAGTATTAAAGATTACTGTTGCTGATAGTTTTACAGAATATTGCTATGTAGAAATACCAGTAAATCTACTCACTTCTGTCTCAAGTCAGCAAAAGAAAACTGACTAAACAATATGCCAAATACAGGCAATGTTAAACCATGC
Organism: Acanthurus lineatus; assembly: GCA_029814665.1. Classification (NCBI taxonomy): domain Eukaryota; kingdom Metazoa; phylum Chordata; class Actinopteri; order Acanthuriformes; family Acanthuridae; genus Acanthurus; species Acanthurus lineatus. Next base: position 18,969,169 of record JAPZDV010000008.1, on the reverse strand, counting down.
GACCATGCATTGACCCATGATATTCATTACTGCTTTGAACAATAAGGTTTTAAAGAGCTGAAGCCATTAGAGATCTATTTAGAACCTCAGGGGCCGCTTGAGGAGTCAGGACCCAAGTATGATGGCAGCTGACACTTTGTTTTTCTGTTTTCTATCTTCTGGGGTATATTCCAAACATCAGTGGCTTACTTTGGGAGCATTTTTGTGAGCCAGACCTGAGGTTATATGGGGCTTTTCAGGCGTTTATATCATGGATATCTTTCTGTGACTGACTTAATTTCCCAAGGTGTGTGTCTGGAGTTTGCCTGTTATAAATCCCTTTTCCTTCCAGAGTGAGAGCTAGGATTCTCAGGCCCTCTTTTGCAAGTCTATTTAGAGCAATGGACTCTCAAAATGGATGAGAATATTTAATATTTCAAATGGAGATATGGAGGTATGGCTAGAGTGGGACTAAAGCTTCTCATTCTAACTAAAGATTGATTCAACAGCTCATTCAGAACTGATGGATAATGCAGTGCAGAGCGATATCTCTTCATGTATTTGTTTTTCTAAAAGTGAGACTGAACTGTTTTAAAAATCCCAGATATTTTCTCAAGAATGTAGTCACTGCTGCTAGTAACTGAGTACAGCACCCGTGATGCAATGCTAACCTGCCTTTTACTGTTTACATTTCTCTGTCCATTTCATTAGGTGCTAACATGATTGGATCCCATTATCCCCGCTGTTAGCTCATCGCAGCAGCTCAATAAATTTGATTCTGTAAAGCAGCAGTGGCGTACTGAAAAGGTTCTATCTAACCTTTAACAGCACCACCATGTGCTCAAATTAATTTGATTTTTTTTCTTCCAATGCATTTAAAATATACCACGCTACACAGGGCAAAGTGTCTGTGCACCTGCACGTTACATCAGAATGTGACTACTGAACATCTTATTCAAAAATCATTGGCAATATGCTGCAGTAAGGACCTCATCTTCTCTAAATAAGAAATGTTTTTTTTAATATATACAGCTTTAGAGGTTCTATTAGATGATTTCTTACCTCTGGACAGAGACAAGCCAACTGTGTTTCCAAATACTCCTAACTGCTCTCTTGAGAATTCAATAAAAAAGATCAATGTCAGGTTTGCTAATGTCTCATGACTGAAGGCTAAATATGAAGCTATAGCCAACAGGTGATTAGCTGAGCTTTGCACATAGTTCCCTTTAAAACTAGAAATGGTCAGTTTAAGATTTTGGTGTGTGTGTTCTTTAAAACAGATCCAGGTTAGCCTCTCTCCTCTGCTCCAGGTCTTTTTCTGAGTTAATCTAACCAGCTGCTGGCTCTAGCTTCAAACGAACAGACAGATATGATAGTGGTATTGATCTTTACCTCTCTACAAGAAAACAAATAAGCATTTTTCCAAAAATATCCGACTGGTTGCTGGTTGCAATTTGACTGAATTGTGGCACAAACTGGAAGAGTTCACAGGCATTTGGTGATTATACAATTTGTTTCTAAATATATTAAAAATTAATCATGAAACTACTATATATTTTATTACACTTTGCTTTCATTTACATCATCTATCACTGGCTGTTGCCTTTAGTACCAGTGGAACCATGATGTTGTATTTCCCTCAGCTCATTAATTAAAGAAAGCTTTTAATACTGCTGACGTCTTAATCTAATGTATTCATGTCTGATTTTCTTTTCCCAGACTTTCAGTGGGTTCAAGGAGATGTTTGTGAAGTACAGCTCATGGTCTACAACCCCATGCCTTACGAACTTCGAGTGGAAAACATGGTGTGTAGAATTTATTGCACCTTGACTTCAAATGTTCTGTAAAAAGATGCTTTGAATGCAAAACCAGTTGTGTAAATGTTTGATAAATCAGAATTTTTCAACATTCAGCCACAATTTTGTAAAAACAGCGGGTCACTGATGTGCTTTTCCTCACAGTAGTTATGCAAACAGTCCCTCTGCACCCGCATCTGAATTGAAACAGGACAATTGAAAATCTATTGCAATCATCCCTGATAACCTAAAAAGCTTTTTTGAAAGCAGAATACTGGACTGATTTCATGACATGGTGAGTACAAACTCTTCCCGCTCCTGACAGAACGAAAACATCACTGGAGTCACAACCCCTGTTGTGCCATTACTTTTATGGTTTCACACACCATCCTGTCGGACCAGATAGCTTCTATATCGAGCTAAGCTCAAGACTTTTTCTCAACAAAATAAAGTTTGAAAGACATCAGGGAGTCCAATTTAACTGTATTGTTAAATCGCTGCTTGGTGTCTGCAGCTACGTTCAGAACATTTCCTTATTAAAGGACCTCTAACGGCAGTGCAGACGTACACTTCTGCAACATCCTTTTCTAATTTATGCACTTTGTCACTCCCTTACTATTACCTTTTAAACACACACACACACACACACAAACACACACAAGCACACACACTCACACCAGTCGAGCCACCTTCTCAGGTTCAAGGATGCAAAAGTTTATCAAATACATTGCTGTTCTCACTGCTTGCTGATGTGTCTGTTTATAAATGCAGCAATGTTGCTCTGCCTTAAATGCAAAGCTGAGTCTCAATAAAAAGCCCGCAGGGAGAAGCCTTTCCTTCAGCTGCTGGACAGCAGGGGCGCACACACAGCATCACATGCACTGTACCACCTGTCAAAAGTGATCTCGCCTTTAATTATTTGGAAAGTCGAGAACAAATTGCCGTGAAAGTTTCATGGCAGAGTGTGAACGGAGACAGTGGCCTCTTAATTGTGGCAGCTGTCTCAGAGCTAATGCTACATAGACTTGGACAGGTCTTGCTGGTTGATTTAGCCGCCCTGTATCGCCTGATAACAGCACATGCTGTTGCAGACACAGGAAATGCAAGTTACCTCCAGTTTGGAACATCTGGGAAATGTTTAAACTGGCAAAGCAACTAACCAATTTTATAAGAGTGTGAACTCTCAAGATACAAAGCAACTGACTCTACCTGTTCTAAAAAAGCAGTTGATACTAAGTTTATTACTGAAGGCATTATCAAACCATTCAAACATTTGCTTTTTACAGTCTATAGAATTTGATGATTTATTGCTTAAGATCATTGTTAATTGAACACATTTGTGTTCAGAAATTAGAAGAGTTAGTAAAAGCTATTTATTCTAACTTTTTAATGACAAAAAAGTGTTAATGTTAAATAATAATATAATTAAATAATATCCAAATTATTCAAAAGACATTTTATATTATTAAAATCCTTGTAAATTTGCGGCAGCATGTCCCCAGATATGTTGCTGTTTTTGTTGTTGTGTTACACTGTTTTCAAAGTGCTTGCCTAAAAAACATGTAACTCTCTTTAGACTCCCCCACCTAATCCAAAAAAAAAGAGAAACAAAAACAATGAAGAGTTTTTATTCTGATTCACAAGATGTTTAAATTAATTTGGTCATTATTTGAATCACTGCCACAAAACTGCCAAGACGTGTGTAGGTCTCTCTTTAGACCTAAACTTGCACAAGTCTGAAGAACCATCTTGTTGTGTGCACTTACTGAGTGATTTGAAGTTTATTGAGAAAAGAACTTCTCACAATACATAAGCTGCATGTTGGCAGAGTTGTGAGGTGAAACAGTCATACAGGTAAGGTCAAATATGGTGAGGATGTCATTAGCTCCTCCCCACCTACAGGTGAATTGATCAGATCCCAGATGGAGGCTTTAGCCCTTCACAGCTCCGTGGCAGCTGGGAACCTCAGGTGGTGTTGTAGAGCCACGCAGGTAGACAGACAGAATGACGCAAGCTGCCGAGAGCTCCTCTGAACCGCAGACAAAGTGACTGCTGCTAGACCTGAGCCACCATCTATTCCACCCTACATTAACAGTCTCTGTGAAACACACTGGAAGACAAACACAAACACACACACACACTCTCTCTCTCTAACTCACACACAAGGTCACTTTTCCATCGTCTGTCACCAAGGTGACCCTGTGGTTTTGCAAGACAGGCCCTCCTTGTCAGTCACCACACGACTTCAGCACTAATACCCAGCTTTGCTTTGCGCTTTATTGATTTTCTATTAAAGTGGTACTTTTTACCACAACCCCCGCCCCCACCCTTTCATTTTCAGAGGGGTCACTGTCAGATGCTTCGGTCATTCACAGATTGAGATATTTTTTCAAACTTTTTCTCAAAACAAGAAAAACAGTGCATTTTTGTTTCTTAGTTAGTTAAGGTAATTCCAGTCAAGGTGAGTTAATCATTTACTTCAGCATAAAAAATATAAATATACTCATAGTGTGGAATTGATAAAAGTGCTAAAAATGTAGTTTTATTTCATGAGCGATGTTGAAGCTGTGATCCAAATTACTAATAAGATAAGTTTCTAGTATTCTGATTTATAAGAACAATACTCTTACTATAAATAATACTGTTATCATAGCCTTAGTTAAGGATAAACAACAGGTTTAGGTCATCCCTCCAGTCCTTTACAATGAGTTATATCCACATCAAGTCAAACAATACTTTTGACTTGCTCCGATCGTTACTGTTAGAGAAACAGGCTAATTAACCTTTTCAAAGTTGAATGCAAATGAACTATTTCCAATAGCTTAACTCTGATACTTCTGCTGACCAACAGAGGGGTTTAATGTCCTGAAGTGAAAGCAAGGAGAGTTAAAATCACAGCCGTGGTCCCTCAGAGGCTCAGCTCTTTAGCAGCCTTCTCTCTAGTGAGGTAGTGTCTGCTGTTAGGGATTGATGCAGTCATTACGTCACCTCAGTCTGCCTCGTGTAACCAGGCAGCATGTACTGAGAATGTAAATACGCTTATTCTGAGGTGGCACAAGTAGACACTGAAAGAAAACTTAAAAAGCCACATGCAGGGATATTCTGACTACAAATGAGTCTTAGGTGAAGTGGCATGTTTTATCACTGTAGCCAATTTGTTCTTCAATTTATTTCTTGGTAAAAACACTTTTTATCATCGCTGACTGAATCTCTGTAGTTGACGTCACAGCCAGATTCCAGACTGACAATTGGACACGACACAAAACTTTCCTTTAAGGCTGCAACACATTTCTTACAGCCAGCCAAAGACTTTTTGAATGCAAAGGGTAAACACCCCTCAGGGATATTTTTACTCCCAACAACACCTGTTGAGATTTTGGACTGATAAATTTGAAACCTGTCTGATCCCTCCTCCTCCTTCTGTGTTGTGAGCCGGACGACTTGTTTTCAGTTCATCACTCCTCAGGCACACACATGGCTCAAGTGTCCACTTCACATGGAGAGCAGTTTTATCCAGTGGAAATGGCCATCTCATGCTGACAGAGACAAAATCTTCAGCACATCATGGTAAAATTAAGATGATGAATCACATGAACAGGTTGGGAGATACTTCACATCGAACTGTTGCTGGAGCATCAGACAGCTGCATGTTGGTCTGGGGGCCATGTTAGCATGGAGTGCACAGACGGATCTTTTGATTGATTTTAAAACATTTGTGTTGTTAATTAAAGGCCTAGTGTGTGATATTTGGGTAATCTTTTCTGTGAATATACATATATTTACTGCCATATTAGTAGAATCCGACCCTCGACCCTGAAGTCTTTTCTACCTTTTTGAAAATAAGACATCTGTGTACAACATTGAGATAAAGGTGTTCTTAATCTCAGCTTGTAAAGTCATCATTTGCCAAGAACTCAGATAATGTAATTCAATAAGACTTTACTTCTTGTGTCCTTTATGTTATAATTAAACTTCTAACAGCATTATATGTCATACATGATATAAATGTATCATAAATATATATAGTAATCACACCCATCGTCTCTTGTCATGTGTGCAGGGTTTGCTGACCTCTGGAGTCGAGTTTGAATCCCTTCCTGCTGCACTGTCCCTGCCTGCAGAATCTGGCCTGTACCCCGTCACTCTGGTTGGGGTCCCAAGGACAGCTGGCAACATCACCATCAATGGTGAGTTCAGCTGAAAATCTGCGCCATAGCTCTAATTTCACAGTGATGTGCTAATTAAATTAGATGTGAATTCTGTTCCATACCCTGTTATATCAGAAACAAACTTTAGCCTTGATCCTAAATTTAACTTTTCCTGTTCCCTTGCAACTGAATGATTCCTATATTCTATATCTGCCAGGCTACCACACGTCAGTGTTTGGTGTGACCAGTGATTGCCTGTTGGAGGGCCTGTCTGGTGTGAAGACTAGTGGCTGTCTGGTTGAGGTCATCCCCTCCCTTCCTCGTCTCCAGCTCAGCACATCACTGCCACGGTCAGAAACTCATTTGAGTTGTTTTCACGGTTATAATTATTTGCTAAATCTCTGAATTTGAGTCTCAGAAAAACACAACAAATGCAGGGATACAGGCAGGGATACAGCTGTGTGTTTATGCAGAGTATATTAATGCAAACAATGTTTGAATGGTGAGCTAACCTGATCACTCGACACCTTTAAAGGACAGTCTGTGAAATAGGTCAGTGAGAAGTTTTTCATTTCGTAACCCTCTATACTGCAGAACATTAGATTCATAGTAGGTTAAAGTGCTGACCCACAGCTTTGATTTGATGGTATGTTGAGTAAATGAAACACATGCTCAGTTGATCATGTGACTGATTGTACACCAGACAAGAACATTGCTTTGGTTGGCCATAAAATTATAAACGGGCAACAAGCCCCACAATGTTCAGCCAGCACTAATGTGAACACCCTGAAACACCCTTAAAGCTGAAAGTCAGAGCTTTAACCTCGCAGTCATTATTTCATTTCACATCCATTGTCCTGGAGTGCAGAGCCAAGGCAATGAAATATGTGTCACTTACAGACTGCACTGTACTTGGATAGTGGTAATAATCAGTAACTTTAAAGGAGCAAAAGGTCAGTCAGTCAAGTATTCCAGGCCTGTTTGATCAGTGACAAATGTTGCTGCAGGGTGCCTGACATACTCTCAATTTACAGTACCTGAGACCAGACTCAGGGTTATAAACATGAACTGTGCTGTGGTTACCCTGAAGGTAATAATTATCTTGCATTCAAGTATCTTTCTGATTAAAAAGAGAGGACATTACTGTGGATTTGGCTAAAAATCCAGAATGATACACACTATATTTCTTCTATAGTAAACTGTCATCTAATAATCAACAGGGAAGCTAGTTCATCCCTTCATGTTGAGCAACATTTTAAGCAAATAACAGCGTGATTGTTGCGGAAACTGTAATTCAAGCATTAGACTCTAACCTTGCACACTTCCCGACATTAAGCCCACTGTTGAGAGTGACTGTGGCCATAGGAACAGACTTCTAAAAATTATGAATTCTGTTTCCAATTTATAGCAAGTTGAGATGCAAAAAGTGTATTTTAAATTGATATATTGCCTGTGGCTAAAATAGATAATATTTTTTTAGAATGAATAAGGATATACACTTTGAATATGAAGTGGCTGTGACTTAAACTGGCAAATCAGTGCTGATAATGATAGTTATTGTGAAGCATGTGTTCAAATTACTTCAGAATTTAAGTAATGTTTAAGTATTGCTCGTTTAACTCAAAAAGTGTTCTGGCTGTTGTGGTATTAAATCACCTAAAAACACAAAACAAAGTTTGTCAGAGTCGGCTGCAGTCTCTGAGTGAAGCAGGTGCATTTGTTTTCATGTACATCCTGTAAGGTATATTGATATTTTGGATGCTGTAACTGCAGGAAACGAAAGAGGAGAAATCATGGGTTAAATTACTCCTAGAAAATAACAGGTAAAGCACCTCATCGGAGTGCTGTAAATCATTCTGACAGCGGGGCTGCTGCAGAATCCCCTTTTTAGGTCATGCTTGTAAGTACAGCACTTCAGCAGCTTTTGATGTGGAAAATCTTTTTTATTCTCCAGTGTTAAGAGAGTACTGTAGCAGCTACATGAAGCAAATAGAATATAATATATGGTCTCTTGGGTGCTTTCACCGAGTCCACGGGTAGCCCTTCAGCTTTGACTTCAGTCGCAAAGGTGCCTCATTGACTTCTCAGTTATCTCCTTGCCTCCAGCTAAAAGCTGTAGTTCTTGCAGCTGCTCCTCTTCACAATTATACTATACTAATAAAATCAGTGTTAAACACTTTAGCTTTTGTTTGAGGAAAATAACTAATATAATGCACTAATTGCATTATGTTGGTATAGCCGCAAAACCATTTAGATGTTTCTTTTTTTTTTCACTGAAAAGTGTTTTGCATTATTGCCTCTCAAATGTTGGGGGGAGTTAAGTTGTGTTGACCAGCTCACATGAGCAGCTACATGAGCCTCTACAATGAGTCATGATGATGTTGTAGCAAAAGCAGACATCTTCCTGAATCATTTAGGTTGTTGCTACAGTATTTACATTACTTGCAAAACAAATGCCAGCAGCTCTTTAAACTTTAAGCGTCAGCTACAGGGGATTTGCTTTTGGCGGCTGATAAAACACCATGCTATGATTTCGCTGGCTGAGATGTGGCCAGAGACAAAGTACGACACACAACCTGACTTACAGAGAATAGAGAATGAGCCCATCAGTGCTCTGTGTGATTTAGTGTGCACCTACGCTTTTAATGACTTTGAATTATTACATGGATGCAAGAAAACTTTCTGGTAAATATACCAGTTTACATCATCATCAGCACCTGAGATGTATCAAAGTCAGAGAGAACATTTTAAACTTATCTGTTTACACTAATCTCCGGTTTCTTATTGACTCAACAATTGTTGTTTAAAACATGTCAGAAGTATAATGGAAATGTTTGCACCACTTCAGATGTGCCTTCACCATCGTTTGCCATTTGATATATCTGTGCTTATGCCCCCTTTATGGACATAAAATTCAGGAAAATGAGTAAATTTTCCTCCCCTGAAGTTCTCCCTCCTCCACAATAATAAACAGGTCAGCCCACACGACTCAGCCGATGTCCAAAGAGGAACTGTCCAGCACTGTGTCCGTCCAGCTTTTTAATGGAGAAACCCAGCAGCTGACCATCACTTTGGAAAACATTGGATCTGAGGACATTGAGTCTCTGGAGCTCACCTCAAAGATTGTCAGCACCAAAGGTTAGTACCTCTGTCACGATAAACAAAGCTGTATGTGTTGATTCTACTTTTTACTCTTATCAAAGACATCACTGACTGAGTGAGCGTGAAGTTTTGTTAGTACAGTACAAGAAAAAAAAGGCAATTTGTGGATTAAAAGCTTGTAGGTGTAAAAGAAATAATACATTTCAACATGCTTAAACAAACAATAGTGTGCTGGGATTATTGAAGTGTGTACATGTAGGATTCCTTATCATACTGTTTTAGTCAGGACAGCTTTTGATGTACTTTATCTCCCACTGAGTTTCTGCTGCAGCCTCTTGCAGTCCATGTGTCCGCAGTGCCAAGGAGGTCACTTACCCGTTGTCTTTGGTTCTACATCTTTCATGCCCCCGTGGCTTTTCACTCTGTGTTCCATCTCTTTGTTCAACACCTGCTCAGGTCCTCAGATCTCTGCAGTCTCCCCTCACTCTGACTCACTGTCTGTGCATTTCCCTTTTGCTTTTTTGTCTGTGTCTCGCTGTCTGAATAGAGCAGCTACATTGTTAAAATAGGCAGCAACATTTCCAAAGATACCACTTTCTCATACTTTAACCCATGGCAGGCCTTTCCAGTGCTACCTCAGGTCAGCAGTCCAGCCAAATAATAAAAAGTACTTATAAAATAATGTTTAAAATCCCACTTTGTGACAATGTACTGCTTTTGAAAACACTTTGTAAGAGGACTCCAGTAGACATCATGTTGTGCAACGTTATTGCTGTGTTGGGTTTTTTTATACTACACCTTTGCTTGCCCCTTAGGGGTTTATTTTATCTGTTACGTCTTATGTCTGTTATGTCAGACATGACATGCATTTATTTTCAAACACTTGATGTGAGAAGTAACCAGCCCAACCCCGCTGATCTCTGGCACCACCTGATATCACTTAGGAGAGAAGAATTTGAGTGGCACAAGATTGTTGAGGCTGATATTAATGTGAATATTTAAAAGTTTTACAGATCTGGTGACAAACACTGACAGACATTTTTTGGCACTATTAAAATCTCTTAAGTTTAAGTTTAATTCAAGTGAGTGATGCATTTCTTTTGCAAATAATCTTTTCAGCCCCCTCTAGTGGAAGAACTGTGTAATGTTGCAACAGATAATTAGTGGTTTTGTATTGCCGTCCCTTTTACTTATTTAAGTGATCCCCCACTGCTTGTGTCCCAGGGTATACCTCTCCACATATCACTGGACATACTTAATCATTTTAGATTTTTGAAAAAAAAGAAAAAGGAAATTATGATTTGACTGAAAAATGTCTCAACTGTTACATGAGTACAGTTAAGTAACAGGACTGCACAACGAATAAACTTTTGAAGAAATTCACTTAAATTTAAAACATGATGGGTATCATATTGACGATACTAATGAGACTGCTGTTTCTTTTTTTTAATGCACTATGCTGCTTTTTTATTTATAATTTTGGTTAGTCAGTCTAGACTGGCAGTGTGCTTTTTTGTCTTTGTGCTTAAATAAATATTTCATATGGAAATGGGACAGAGCCTTTGATACAAGGGATAGTAGTTTGCTATTCAACGTATCAAGAGCTTTGTCTTGTTGTTTTTTAATTTTTTTAGGCCTGTTGTGTGAGCCTTTAATTTAAAAGCAATGCTTTTGCTTTCATCGACCAGTTGACTGAGTCCAGTGTTTCTGTTATCCAGCAGACACAGAACAGATGTTTGGCCATGAAGTTATGCCTGTCTTTTGGACACAGCTATTTTCCCACACATAGAGTGTCATATTGATTAAATTTAATTACCTCTGCTTTTTCCTTTTGTTTCCCTGACATGTGTAAGTGAGCCTGTAGACCAAGATGGATTTTTTTTCACTATTGCCACTATTTTTCACTAACATTAAACAAAGGTTTCTGACCTGTTATCTCAAACCTTGCCCCATTGGACCATATTGAAAAAATAATAGCCTCTGATTCAACCTTGTAAATGCAGTAGATTTAGGATAAACCAGGAAAAATCCTATTCTTCTGCTCTTTCCAGTGTTCAGTCTCTCAGTGATAAACAAAGGAGGTGACGCTTGATATTAGAATATGTGACATTGATCTGACATTTTCAAAGTGGCACTACAGCTACAACACTATCATATCCTTTGTCCAAGGCAGCCTCTTTCAATCTATACTGCTCAGCTGTAATTATTTCTTTCTCTTCATGCATGTCAAGGACTCTCTTGTGTGTAAAAACAGGAAAATATGTGGTGACCAGTTCTCATATAGATTTTACAGTCCAAAGACAGTGTTATGAGAGAATTAGAGAATTAAAAGCCCTCACTCTTATATGGATGAGATTTAGCCTGTCAAAAGTAACTTTTACATGACTGTAGTTAAAGTAGTGATTAGAAGACACTCATCCAGTGACTGTGTGCCTCTGAGAGCCTCCCTGCTTCTCACATACCCTGCTCTCTGCTGGCCGGGCTCCAAGGTACGATGTAGTTCCTCTAGTTAACAAGAGTTCCTTTGAAACAGAACCGTTGTTGTGGTTGTTGGATGTGATTTAGGCTGCAAATATATTTTTGCCTCCAAGGGAATGTTATTTTCAGAGTTGGATGAACAAGCAAAAAGAACTGACTTCTCTTGAATTAGAAAGACCATCTGTAGTTTAAATCAACAGACTTAACTCAACAAATAATTTAAAGTTAAATTAATTGTCTAAGACTGTTTACAATAGGCAGCATTACCATAGTAGTCTTACTCCTTTAATTAATACAAACACAAGCAAGCATTACCCAATTTAACCTGATTCACTGAAGGTAAAAAGAAAAGCTTACAGGAGGAGGTGAGAGTGATTCTGGAGAAGTCACTTATCACCTACAGTGACTTGGTGGCCATCAACTGTGTTCCTCAGCGTTTTAAAATGAAGTTAATCAATATTTTTTTCCAAAATCAACTATCTCATCTTAACTATCTTTAAACTCTCCATCCCATTGCCATAGTGATGTTATATATATGAAAAAATGTTTATACAGTAAAACAGTTTTAGATAAATATGTAAAATTTCAACATCCCTGTCCTCTTCCACTATGATTTTTCACTCACAGGCCACTCAGGCTGCTGGGCTTGTGAATTCCAGTAAAAGGCAATGAAGAGTCTTAAAAAGTTGATTTTTTTTGGGTTTAGTTGTAGCAGATAAAACTGACAAAAATAGAAACCACAAGCAAAGTTCTTCCTCTGTCACTTTCTTCTTTCATATGTCTTCTAAATAAATCATCATCTTCATCTTTGTTTTCAGTTGTCTCTTTTGTTTTCTGCCTTATCTTTCTCCAGTTGTCTCAAGCTGCTGTTTTCTTTCCTTTATGTTCTTATCTTCTCTAATTTCTTTGAATAAATCAGACCCTAATATTTCCCAGACTACCTATTTTTCTTTTCCGTCTTGCATCATCTCTGTTTAGAGCAGGGATCCCTATCCAGGACACCCAGTGACCGGAGCATTTGTTCTTTAAAGGTTTCACATCGAAAATTCAGTCCTTTAAATGCTTTGCTCAGGCCCATAATATGACTTGATAGTGTCCCCTAACCCCAGCCTGTATTCTCAAGAATAGTCTACCTTGTGAAGTTTAACCCCTCAGCACATTGCAAAGGGGGGTAATATGTATCTGTTGCTACAGTATTTGCCAGCTAGCTTTGTTAACTTTGCGGCTAGCTGACTGCATGGAGCACTGGGTAGTGTTTGTTTTTTACACTGTATCACGGGACCACAGGCCCAAGAGGGACCCAGCTGAGAATGCTGTGGGTGAACCCAGCAAAATAGAGCAGAACCAAAACTAGTGGTTTCAAGGTTTCATCCAAACGCTGAGCAAATGCCAGTGGTGTGAGTCAGGTCTGCAGTGTCCATTCTGTTGTTATCAGGTGGTGTGAGAGGCAGAGACTGGGAGGTGGATTCTGGGGATTGGGGATAAGGAGTGGGCTCAGGAGATGGTAGACAGTCAATTGTTGGCTCTGCCTTCAAGGATCCAAAAAATTCACATCCAGAGGCTGTGAGATGTGAGATGTGTGTGGTGGCAGGCACAGGAGAATGTATAACCAGTGAGAAAAAAATAGCTCCCAACACTTCAAAGACTTTGTAATGTGTACAGCTTGTCAATTAAAATGTTAAGAACTCGTGCAGCTATTTTTTATTACTGGAAACACATGTATATTCATCCTGCATCCTACATCGTGCCAAAATAGTGGTAGCTGCACAAAGCACCTGTTCCACTGTGTTAGGCGCAGAGGAAACACATCCTTCCTCTCTAACCCCCAGATCCAGGTGAGATTGATGACCACACATGACATGCAGCAGTGTGTGCTCCTTAAGGTTGAACTTCAGGGACTGCCAGACAAACTACCTCCTCAAAAGCTCACAGTTCATGTACCCTGCTGGCGACTTCCCACAGAGAGTGCACAGTACCTCTTCCTTGTTATAGAGACCCCCCGGATGTTAGTTAGTAGTGGCATTGAGGAGCCTGAAGGATTTCTTGATTGGCCCTCACTTGGCGCAGCATGACCTGCCACGGTTGATGATGTCCTAGGTTTGGGCAGTAAGCAGTTAGTTTGGAGCTCCCCTGAAGTTTAGCCACCACGTCTGGGTGGACTCAGGTGTGTCCAGACAGTGGAAGACCTGTTTCCACAGGTCAGAGGAAGACAGAATTCAACAGAGCTCCATCAGTAAATTGTCATCTCAAGGAGTGTAAAGCTGCCTCTGAAAATAGGCAGTTTCCACTGACTTAGTACCTCTGTCTGAATTTCTGCACCCCAAACTGCACAGCTGCCTGCCACAAAGTGAGCCTGCCTGCTTTTATCTTCTGTATGGTCTGTCCTGCGGCCCCAAGGGTCCACTTACTCATTTTCCACTCCCTTAAGAATAAATTCAGAACTTGGTTTCATGTTACATATCATGTTACATTTCCAAGCACCAGGCATATGTACGAAAATCACATGCAAAGAAAAATCCACTCACCTTAAACCAAAATATCACAGCATGACAATTTCTATATCCACCTTTCTTTACCATCTTGTTGCACCTGTAAAGGAAATGTAAAAATATCTCCGTCTCACTCCCTCTTTCCCTCTCACTCTCTTTCTCACACACACATACACACACATGCACACACATCCATGCACTTACCTACCTTTTATATTATGGCTCTGTATTGTCTTGTGTCCCTCTGCCTGTCTATTTTCTCTCAGTCTCGCTTTCTAGTTTCTACTTATGTTACCTTCTAATAGTATATTTTAAAGGACAAGACTTGCAACATTCTGTATTTCCTTTCATCATTATAAGATGCAGTGTCATGTGTTTCATTGATATTAAATAATGGCAGTCTTATTCTATCTAGTATAATTGTATTACTACACAAATTAACTATGAAAACCGACTTCTTCTTCTCTATTTCTTCATCTGTTGGCAAGTCAGAAGACTAAGGTCTGTTGCTGTGCACATAAAATACAGGGATCCCATTCAAAAATGATAAAGGTTTGATTTTCACATCTCCAGTTTAGTATATTGTTACAATTTCACATCAAAATAACCTTTTTTCCCCATTATTCTCTGCTGTGCTTGTCCTTGAGGGAACTTAGCAGCAATGTCTGGACACTGGAATAATGTTGTTATCAGTATTCTGGCTCTCTCTACCTTTGCAGGCAGTATTGTTTTAGCTACAAACTCCCTAAACTGCCTCAGACACGCAAAAAGAGTCTCAGTACTATCATCATTAATATACATTTAGCTTTATCCTTTTTATTAACACATATGAGATTATGAACAAGGTGAAAATATGAACATTAGAATGTGTTTACGTGTTTCACCAGTAGTATATTTTAAATACCTGTTGTTTAGTCTTTATTCTTTATTTCTTAGTTGAACTGTTTTCTGATCATCATGCCATCTAATCAGTCTTATCTATGTAAAAAAAAACACAACTGTTATTATACATACAGTTTCTACTCAAGCTACATATTTTCAGTGACAGCCAAGAGTGCGCTCTTTTTTGACAAAGTCACCTCCTCACATGCTGGATTGCACCAAGCTTCAGTACAGCACAGTGGTGGAACCCCAGTGAACAATTAAGTACACCACATCTAAGCTGGGAGACCTTTGAAGGCCATTTTAATGTCAGGTCAGCCTCTGTCTGCAGTGTGTCACAGGAGTCATTTTTAAAATTTAATATGGTTTCACTTTGTTCCCAAAAACTATTTGTGAGATTGTTCGATGCTGAGACTGTTTAAGTGCTTGTAATGAATGTCAAGGATGCGCTTTTACCACAAACATAATTCAAGAAATTTCCCCTTGTACGTTAGCAGCTAATGTATTTGAGATTTACATTTGTTAGTACAGACGGACCCTTTGTGAACCAAGCCGAGATAGTGCGTGAAGATGAATCAAACATTTTCATATTAAAAAAAAAAAAAAGTGAAAAACATGCCACATATGTCCCCTCTTTCATTAAGATGTGTCAATAAACTCCTCAGGAGATTATAACAAGTTGTAAAAGCTCGCTTTAACCCTCACAAACAAGTATGACTGTTAATTTAGATTATTTTCAGCTGGTCAGCTGGTGAACAGCACATAAACCTCAGACTCTAAATAACGACCCATGTTAGCTATCTGGCTGAAGTCTCCTTCTTATCCAACACACAAGCATATACACACATCTTCCTCTGCACCTTGACCTGTTTATGAAGTGCTCAAACAAGCATACACCAGGGAAAAGAGCACTCATGTCAGTTTACAGGCTAGGTAGCTAATTAGCTGTTCAGCTGCGGCACATTTAACAGCGTGTTCACTGAACTGCAAATGTCACATGGTTTGGGTAGATGTGTTGTCATTACTCTACAACAATACTAATAACACTCACTCTGTCCATTGCTTGAAGGCTACAGTGCGGGAGATTAAACTCAGCTATGGACCTGTCCTGCTAGCCACTGAGACCAAAGGGAGCATTATGGATTTTCCCCAAAACTTTGGTTCTTTGTCCTTGTAATGAAAATCTGATAATATAAGATTTAACAAACCCTTTGACATAGTCTTTGTATACAACAAGAAGATAACAAATTATAATTTCAGTTAAACATTAAGGAAACTTTTTGTAATTAAACTAAACTGGGTAATAATGTCTGAATGCTAAAAAAAACCTGGGACACTGGGTAAAACGTAAATAAAAACAGAATTTAATAATTCATAAAGGAAGTAAGGAATTTTTTTCACCATCAATGGTTTTATGAAGTGTGAAGAGTTGTCTTCTTTTAAATTAGAGTCAGCAGAAAAGCTGAGGAATCTCTGTCCTCTGTAATATGCAAACCAGCACAAGTCTTTGCAAGCTCTGTATAACAAAGGGTCCAATAGACTGAGTGAGTGTAATAGATGAGCTGCCGTTGAAATAACCCATTTTTGCAGAGTACTGTTTCAGTTTGTTCCAGAGACTTATAATTAGCACATATTGGTGTTTACTTGTTTCTGCACTGCAGCTTTACTGCAGCCCATGTGTTTCTTGTGTCTGGTTGGGAATTCAAAAAGGTGCTATGTGTTTTATAAAAATCACACAAGTTCTTTAAATGTCCATTTGTTACTTGATGAAGTTCTGTAAAACGTTTGAAAGTATCAAAAAAAAAAACAGTTTAGTCAAATCTATACATTCCTTCAGAGGAGCAGCAGCTGAAAGGACCACAATGCAACCTGCTAATTGCACTGCAGTGCAATTGATTATCTGGTTCTTTTCTTAATGCAACTTTTTTTTTTTATTATTATTTTTTATATAATCTCTTAAACCACCAATTTTTCAAGGAGGGCTTGAAGTGTTAAAAATGAGCCCAGTCCATAAAGACAAACTCATTTTAGTGAATGTGTATTCTTTAATCTTGTCAATCTAATTTTTACTGGTGTTTTAGCTCCTCCTTTAATTTATGGTGAAAAATCATTCACTTAAAATGTTCTTAATTAAAAGTTGTTGGTAATGATGGATACAGCTCTCTGAAAGTCACCAGCTAGAGCTGAGGTAACTCCAGTGACATTTTGCTTTTAACTGCATGGCATTCTTAAGACATTGAAAATTTTAAAGAGTTTCTCTAAAGCTTTAACACTTTAATCAATGCTGAGCCAGTGACTGTTTTTCTGGATGCATAAAACTTTGTCTCTGTTCAAAAGTCATTAACATAGCATGTCTTTCATTATCCCTTTGCATGTCTATACTTTTGCTTACTTTTGCGTACTCTACACCTGCCACAGAAAAAAGGAGCAAGGAGGTGCCTCACATTCTACAATTTCTTTCAAATCCTACAAAAAGGAAAGAGCAGCTGTCATTACATGCTCACATTACACACAACTGGCTATTTTTAGTGGCTATATCATTAATTCATCTTTTGCACCTGTAAGCCTTCTTCTTTGGTGGCTTCTCATTTATCATTGTTAAAGCTCAGAAATAGAATCAATTATTCATGGCGCTCATATTAAAACACACTTTACAAAGTGCTTCCCCATTTATACATTACATGACATCGGATAGGAATAATAATAATAAAAAAATCACAGCAAAATTACATTTTGAGAGGAATATTGATCATAGACTGAAAATAAACTATGGAATTAGTTAAAATTGGCTAATAAGCTAAACAATTATTGTTCGATTAGATTCTGTCGCTCAGCATATCTCTCCATCTCTATCTTATTGCCTTTACATCACTTTAGAAAAGCATGTATGCCTGGGCGTAAACATATCTAAACAATTCTTGGATGAATTATCATGGAATCTTGTGCAGAAATTTATGATTACCAGACAGTAAATATGAATAAATAAGTTAATCTCTTGAATTTGCCTCTTGTAGCAGAGTGATCATACATGTTAGCATAGTGTGGTTTATGTTAGGCTTACATCACTGCTATAAATTGCCTAACAAAGCCACTGGTGAGGCTGTGGATTCTCAGTCTTGCACACATGGATTTTCTTCCAATCAGTTAAGAAAACCTGGTAAAACAGTTCTACGCAGACCAGAGTTAAGATGGCCTCTCTGAATACCTCTGCATTTACTGTGGCTAAATAAATAAATAAATTAAAAAAAAATACAAAATAAAAAATAAACACAGCAGGAGAAAATCTGCAGCAAAAAACAACAAACACAACAATATTATTATATTTGCCAAAGCCATCTTGACACACAAGATAGTTTAGTTTCACAGAAACATATTTTTAAATGACAAATAAAACTCTGAAATACAAAAATCTTTTTATCAAATTAAACTGAATCATCTCTGAATAGGTACAAAGCCTCAGTCAGACCTCTTTGTCATCATTGCTACCTTATTGCTCTTCTGTGCATATTTACATCAACTCAGCTCAGATGAAGTCTAAAACACTTTCACACGTTCATATCAAGCTTCAGGAGTAACAGAACACTTTACAGTGAGCAGCCTACAGATGAGCTAGTACATCATTATCTGTATCTGTATCTGTATCTGTATCTGTTTACACAACCAAACTGTAATTATGAAGTATTAGTGCTGGTATCATGGCATTTTGTGGACACAGCTATCAAGGATTATCTAGGATTTTCCTTCACGAGTACAAGTATTATCACATTTTACACAGATTATACTTGTGCTTGTAAAAATTACATTATCTGTACTGAATAAACTTACAGTCGAGTACTAGCTCCACCTTACAGCCCATCATCTAGAGAAGTAAAGGAGGGGATTAGTACTTCAGCACTTTTGTTGCAGTGTGCAGAGCTTCCTTTGTAGCCCTTTTCCTCCCTTTTTTTGACTTTATCAGTTTCTTTGTGATGGCTGTTTTTTATGTTATACTGTAATACTAGCTTTGCTTGGCATGGAGAACAGCATTGGTTGTGATGATTGTGACTGATTGGTTGTGATTAAACTACAACACTGGGACATAACATACAGTTTAAGATCATTCACTAGTAATTTCCTGTTGTAACATTTTTTTTTTAAAAGAAGGAATGTGTCAGTCACAGTGTTTTCTCATGTCCTGCCAAATATCAACATTTAACAATCCCATTAGTGAGAACTGTTGTGATTTTATGATTTTCCTGTTTTGGAGTCTTTTGTGAACATTATTTGTGCTCATGAGGATATGACAGTAAATAGGTTAGATGTGTCTCTTTGAGGTTGAGTCTTCATGCTAACCCACACTCACTGTATTGATTGCTTTCACTTGTTACACCCAGAGCCCTTTGTTCCCTGATTACTTTTTGACTTAATGAGAAATTGGATGTTCGGTGGCTCCTAAATTTGTAATGAGTATTGAGTTGAGTATTTATTCTTAGACTTGTGGTGATTGGTCCTGAGTTGTCTTGATTGGTGCCTGTTAACTCCACCTGTCCCTTACACTTCATTTTTAATAGGTGGATTATTGAGGAAGAAAAAAGACAGAGGAGTCACAGCTGAAGGGGATGAAATATTTGTAATCCTTGCCTCAGTGTCCCAGTGTTCAAAATATAGTTTGCTTAATATTTGTTCCAAAAAAAGCTCTGATACGATCTCCATATTTTTTTAAAGATTAGGAGTGTCTGATGTTTAATGCTGTAAATTAGGCAGGAGAGATTGCATAACAGTTTATTGTGTCTACCTTTTCTTGTGACTCATATATCTGTAGTGGAGTGATAATAACGTCATCCTTTTTCTTGCTTCTTATTCAGCTTGCTCTTTCTTCTCAGTCCTGTTGCTTTTAAATAATTTCCCCACTGCCTCACTCACTACCCCCCTCCTTTTTTTCTCTCTTTTAATTCACTGCAAAGAACTCTGAGTTTATGATTATTTAAAGTGGAGCATTATTCACAAAATCTTTATGTAGTACTGCCGACATTTAATGAATTTTAAAGGCTTTGGTTATGAATCAAGCATGCATGTGTAAACTGTTGTTTTTACAGTCAGTTTGCATTGCCCTCTTCTGCTGTGCTTTTGTCGAAATCAGCCTGCTTGCTGTTTCTGCAATCCCCAGGAGCAGGAATGGCTCACCTGCACAGACAGAACACATGCTTTATTCAGGTGATGTATCATTCATTTGATGCTCCTGGCTGAAGTGGATGCAGCTGAGTCATTCGTCTCAGGTAGAGGGGCTTGGAGGCATAAATTAGAGAGTTACTTTTACTGACAAGCAGCCAAAGACTTCCAGGTAGGAGGCCAATCAGCAGCTTTGTGGCTTTGGAAAACTGATAACAAAAGAAACATAGCAGCACTGGTTTCTTTAGTGATGTGCAACCTGTAGCAGGTATAATGAGATCTGTCGCTTTTTCTTTGTCTTATTCTGCACACTCTGCAGAGAGTAATGAGCAATTCAGGTGTTTTTTTTTTTAGCTAAATACATGTAATATGTGCAAAGCCTCAAGGTGAATACGATCACAAATGTCTTTTGGTTTTCCTTTTCCAAGTGTTTTTTGCACCCAAAAATGTTCAAAGCAAATTTGGTTGCTTTCTTTTATCCCAGCAGGTATCGTCATGCTCAGAAATATATATTTTTCTTTTCTAATTCTTTTTTTCTTTTCGTTTGTTTGTTTTTAAAATGAGCTTTTCCCTCCCTGTGTGTGTGTGCAGAGAAAGTGTTTGGGGAGTTTCTGAGCTGGGACCTACAGGAGGCTTTGTCTCACCTGCCTCTGAAGCCTGGCCAGGCTGTGACGCTGACTGTCAGCATCAAGGTCAAGCTGGACTTCTCTGGTCAGGAGAACCTGCTGCAGGACCTCAACGATGGTGAGTTGACACAGACAGACATTTGTAAGTGTAAAATCTGCTGACTAATGCAAGAACTAAATACAGAAATTACAATTCCCAATAGGCCAACACAATGTATGAACAACTGTTACAAGTTTAGTTTACTTCAAGTATATGACAAATTAGCTTTGCTTGTGGCATGGCTCTGCCAATAACAGTGCCACTTTGCTTACCAGTTGATTTATCATTTCACACTCAAATATTCTAATAACTGCAATTGTATTTGGTTCGCAAACATAAATCTTATTGACTTTAGTGATACCTGACATTTGGACACAATTTTACTTTGATTTTTGTATGCATCGCCATATATTTTGCTATCAACAGACACTTCCTCCTTAGGATGTCTGGCAATCCCAAAAACACCAAAGATTGAGCCTCATCATTGGTTTAAAATTAGTCCAGGACTTCTGACTAAATACTTGCAGAGTTAAAGAAGAATCAACCTCAGCTATACTTTGTGTGCTAGTTAGACAAGTTTGTCATGCTTACACTTCAAAGTATGAGCATGGTAAACATTATACCTGCATGTCAGTGTTGTCACTGTAAGCATATTAGCAGGCTGACATTAAATTTAGCTGTGCTGAAGTATAGAGAGCTGTTTAGATTATTGTAGACTGTTAGTATTGTTAACTGGTGATGCAATAATACAATTTACATAATCAGTCACACTTAAAAAAATTATGCATTCTAAAGTTTCACCTTTTATCAGTTAATCAGTGTTTTATAAGCTGCATTATGCTGAAATTAATCACTTATAATTTAACAATTTAATTCATAGCCTAATGTTGAATAATAATTTAACCCATCCCAGAGAATGTTTTATACAACTTATTTATCTCAACAAATTATTCAGATATCAGAAGCTACAGTGCAAAACAAAGAAACTGAATACACTTCTACCACACTTAAATAAGATAATATGAAAGATAGTTTCTGTTTCAA
Source organism: Acanthurus lineatus (assembly GCA_029814665.1). NCBI lineage: Eukaryota > Metazoa > Chordata > Actinopteri > Acanthuriformes > Acanthuridae > Acanthurus > Acanthurus lineatus. Next base: position 18,947,437 of record JAPZDV010000008.1, on the reverse strand, counting down.
ATGTTCATTCATTGATATATGCACATAAATTCACAGATTACTTGGCTGACCAATAACAACCCCAATAGATGTGTTGTGAACAAAACATTTAACACCACCCCCACCACCCTCACCACCACCACCTCTTAGTGTAATGGAACAGAATTCATCAGTACCACAAACTAAAGCCTTCAATGACCATAAAGTTAAATCAGCACCTCTCAAAAATGAAAACTGAACACTGTAACCTTCGTGAAGGTTTATTGCAGTGCTGTTTCATTAGATTGCAATTGATGCAGTTAGAGATATATTAAACTGGCATTTGACTGCCTCTCCTTAAATAGGCAAATATTTTTCTTTCATTTATCCTAAAGTGGATTGTAGTAAATTTGTCACAGATCTTTTGCACACATTGAGTGCAAAAAAAATGGTTATTCATCACTTTAACACATTAAGTGGTAATGTGCCTCTGTACATGAAGCACACCTTGTCACAGGCATTCAAGCAGCCTTTTTTAGGATTCAACATTAATAGAAGAGGGAGGTCTCAAGGTCTTTACACCTCAATTTCTCTCTTAACTTGTGACTTCCAAAATTCCACTGTTGGAATCCTCTTTTCTAATTTTTATTCCTGGTTTAAAAAAATAGTCTGACCTTCCCCTCTACCTTGACGCTCATTCATTGTGTTTCTTCTCCAGTCTGTTCTGTATGTATGGCTCATGCTCTGCCCCTTTTTTTCCCCTGTCTTGCTACCAACTTCCCTGCCTCCTTCTTCAGTCTGTTAAACCTCTTCAACCCAGGCTCTATAGGCTAATATATAGTAATATGCCACCAAAATTAACCTATTCCTGAAACACTGAGACTACTTTTTGTGTTTTGGTGTGTAGATTCAGAAGACTGAGAAAGTAAATACATATGACTTTGTATGTTTATCTCAGCCCCAGTAGCACTGTTGTACTGTTTCAATGTTTTAATTAGCTGAGCAATAATTGGGGCCCTGAATTAAGGAGATAAGCCATGTTCGTCTAAACAGCAGGTCTAAATTGAGTTATTATGGTGACATTATGTCATGCAGTTTTTGCTAAACACATTTGATGCTATCTATCCCTCTAATACATTAATGAAATTAGGATATTAATGTTGTGTTAATAAATTGATGAACTTATTTGCATAATGCTAGTTGTTTTGCTTTGTCCTCAGTCTATGCTCATGTGTGCTGGAAGATTACCAAGTTTAGCCATCTTTGCTAATTAAACTGTGAAGTCTTGATTATTTTGTGCACAACTGATGCTCTCACCCACTGTTTAATTGTATTCCTTAGCCACCTCACACAGTCACATGTAAATTTTAGAGCTGTAACATTGTACCATGATTACTTCATTACAAAGGGTGGGGATCACAGAGTTACTCATGGTTCGCTACTTTCATGACAGTCCGCCTGTAAAATAAATTATGCCACGATACAGTGATTCTACAAGGCTTAAATTACTGCACGACAGTTGTCTAAGATACATCACATTGTTTGTGTAACTGAAGGAAAAAAATACACCCAAAAAGGTACAATGCAGAGAAAATGTGTTTCTTGACTGCACTGTTGTGTTGGTTTTACAGAATTTGACAACTGAGATAGTAAAATGATGGTAATAAAAAAGTGCATACACTTCATGCTTAGTGCCTCTTTAGCATGCACACACTGACTGCAATTTGACCTTATCCATATATATATAAAGTTGTGGCCCTGGAGCACCTCTTTGTTACAAAAAAGTATTAATAATTGGAAAGAGTGTCTATAAAATAGCTCAAAAAGAAGCTATTAGTTATATTGTTGAATCAACATATTGTCCCACTTCTAATCATTTCCTTGTTTTACGGACCTTAAATGGCTTCACCTGAGTATCCCACACAGGGAGATAATATTTTAAGTAGGTACAGCTAGGTAACTTCTGATATGGCCCCCTGAAGTAATTGGTTTGCGTTTATTAGTTGTTTGCATAAGAGTTTGAATGTAAGAATAATACAAAAGACAATATGGGGTGCAAATTCCTTTGATACTTCATATTTCGTGATAGGCACAAATAGAGGGCCAGTTGACCAGGAAAGCTTTCTGTGAAATGGGAGACAAGCTCATAATTACGTGCTTCTAATAAACATATAGTTTATTGCCAGTGAGGTCTGTTTGTCCACAAACATTTAAAATGCTTTTGATGATAATTTTTGTGGGTAGCTTAGTGGAATGATGTACTACCTTGCTCTTCTGTTGTTGTATTTTCAAACACACTAATTAGTTGCCTTTGTACAAGGCACAGAATAATTGGAAAAAAAAATCCTCAATCATAAACGCATAAAATAATGTTGTAGAGAGAACACATTCCATTGCCATTTTCTATACAGCACCAAATAGCCAAAGAAAATCACTTACCGCAGCACTAAGTATATCTGCATGGAAGTCATCGCCTTTTGACACAACTAAATGAATAAAGACTCTTTAATGTGTTCTCACCTCCTCTGTACAGTTGATAAACTAAACTGTTGCTAACAAATTGGTAGTCTTTTCAAAAATTTCCATTTCGTGCCACAAGATTCCATTTGATTTCTTTACAACACGAAGAAATGGATGGTAAACAGACAGCGAACAGACAGTATTTATAAAGCACTTTCATCCAAAGTGCTCAACAATCTGTCTCTCATTCACCCATTTGTACACACGCAGACGCATACACACACATGCAGACACACACACAGAAATACACAAAAATACACACATATCAATAGGACTGAGCTACAATGAAAGGTGTATGGTTGGACCATTGAGTACCTATTTTTTGCTTAGTTATCTCTTGGATGTTTTGACACATGGTCAGAAAGAGCCAGCAAACCAGCTATTAGTGGACGACTCACTCAACCTCCTGATCCACACATAGAAAGCTTGCTTGGAGTGTACAACAGGATGAAAAAATGCTTTCTGTCCTACAACTGGATATTTGAGTTTCTCTTTGCAGAATGATGCATGTGCAGGCTTTGATAATAGAGGGCTGTTTTCACATTTATTCGCTCAAAGTAGATGGCTTGTTTGAAAATCTGATTTTAAGATGTGAGCCCACAAGCATGATTTATGATACCCCTAATAAATAGTTTGTAAGTCAGTCATGGGCCAGTTGATCCTCTGTTAAACCACAATAACGTATTATCAGCTGTTCCTACTTCGAAAGGTAAAATTTCAAAATTAATTGTGAATATGTAGCTGAATATGAATGAATTTCTCCTCTTTGCCCGGGTGAAAAAAATCCCATATACGCTCTCTTTTTATACCTCTTTTCATCTTTCAAACCTTCTCCACAGCCTCAGGATAAATGATAGCTGACAGCTTAGGCAGTGTGTGTCATAGTTTCATTGATGTGTGTGCTGATGGTATTGTGTTAACACTAGTTTTGTTCTTTCTAAATATAACCATAAGCTCAGGTTTTTTTAGCAGCACTGATATGACCAAAGTTTTGCTTTTCCTCTGTGTCATGTCATGAAAGGTGTGATTTAGCTTGTGCCTGATTAACAGCAGTCAGAATGTTCTGAGTCATGTTATACTGTATATCTTCAATGGAATATTTTTTCTAATGATAGTCTATTTATGAGTGTTCGTATTTACAGTCACCGTGCAGAAATAGTTAATCCATCAGCTTTAGTTGGGGTGTTGTTTGGCAGTGCTGTACTCAATGTCCTTTGTCTTTCTGAGACAGAAGGGGCAGATCAGACAAGGCCAGAGAAAACAGTGCAGAGGAACATTAAAAGCAGACCATCCTCATTGATTTATCCTCAGATGAGTTTATCCCTCACTTTGCGTTCAGCCTGAGACCATGGCACCATAAGTCACGATTCAGATGGGAGAGTGATGTCATCGCTAAAGACTAATGGGCTTTGACTTACAGCAAGCTTTGTTGTGCTAAATGGCGTGAGAGTTTTTTACTCAATGACAATGCTACAGCCTACATTAATGTTGTGTTTTTGAAAACTGCACCTTCTTCCACAGCAAACATCTGCATCAACAACAAAGCACAAAACATATTATATCAACTAATAAATGCATTCAAGGACTCAAACGAAAAGAATATCTATTTAGAAGCTCTGTTGATATTAGTGAAAAACAAGGAGCTGCTGTTGTAGTGTTTCTACTTTGTCCTCAGTCTACATCAGCCAAGGAAGACTCTGCTCTCCTTACTGGGTGGTCAGTCCTAAATTACTTATTTTTTAGCTTACACCAAGCTTAGCATTCAAGAACACTTCTCAAAAAAAAATCACTTATGACATGTTCATGATAGTGGATGGAAATGTGTTTGCTATTCCTACTAACCAAAGTGTGGTGGATGTTCTCTTGAAGTTTAAACAATGGTACAATCATACCTCAGAACTTCAGTAGTACTAATTAAAATGAGTCTGAAGCATTGGATGATGGTGTTGATCGTCCTGTCAGACCTAAAATCTTGTTTACAAATTCAGAAACTTTCTTGATTTAAATCAAAACAATCCTGTTTACCCTCAGTCCCTCCAAGTTCTTGGTTGGACTGGATTGCAATTGGATATCAAACAAAGCCAAGTGTAATTACAGAAAATAGCAATATAGATTTTACGCTGACTGTTCAAACCTTAACAGAAGGTGGTTAACTTCCAATTAGTAATGAATAAAAAACTCTGTTTAGAAAGTTACGCTCTTTCCTTCATGGTACTTACCAAATGTTAAGGTGGCTTTAAAAAAAAATGAATAGTGATGAATCAAGTCATGGATCTGACAGCACATCATAGGAACCAGTCTTTTTCTAACATAACCAAACCTTTACTCCTTCCAAGTGCAACTACACCAGGGAGTACTGTGTCTGAGGAGTTTGACGAAGACAACTCAAATATGTCAAAGACAAATATATGACATTGTTGGCAACATCTAATCAATGTGACGGGGAAAATGACTCCAGACATTTTGACGCAAATGCACAAACAGAGGGCTGCGGGTATGTAGTAGTTTGCTATTTATGTCCTTGATCTGTTCAACCACTTAATGTTATCTGTGGGTAAGAAAATATCTTGACCTAGAACACATAACAACATCAAAACTAAGTCTATCCTTGAAAGCTAACCATGTCTTTGTTATGTTACAAATAGTTGCTAGCAAAGCTGTTGTTGTTGTTGATGTTGTTGTTGTTGTTATTTTTGTTGTAGATAAACTACTGAAGTGTGTAAATGTTTCTTCTTCTGAGTTTTCGGCAGTTACCCTACTGACTCTGATTTGCATGTAGCCAGTGATGCAGTTATATGGTTAAGTGTACTTAATTGTGCTGTCTGGGTTTTATTGTTTATTTTCCCAAGTTAAGTATCGCCAGTACTTAAAAGTGAGGCTTCATATTTGCAATAGCAATTTAAAAATATAATTTAGTAGCAAAGGAATTAATGGTCTTTGAGTTTTAGCTTTTCAGTCTGTTTTTAAAAAATAAGATTAGAACTGAGCAGTGATGGCCACTGTGGCTGAGCAGACAAAGATAGGAGTGCAACCCACAGAAACCTAAATAAACCTAATCAACATAAAGCTAAAGAAAGAAGACCTTATTTCAGAACAAGTGATCAGTCAGTAGGCCAGTCTAAAAACATCACCACAGTGACCTCATGACCCAGAGTGAATTGAGTGCTGGGAATGATCTCTGACAGTGTGTGGAAGTACTGAAGCACGTATGTTATTGAAATAAAGGGGAACAATACAATAGTAGATTTATAAAAAGGCCTGTGTTAGAACCTGAATAGCTGCTGTATTGCTGAATTAATTTAGCCCAATGCAAATCCCTCTATGCAAGGCATTGCTATTAATGCTATTAAAACAAAGCACCTATCATTTCCTGACTTTGGAGCTTCCAGATAAACTAAAAGGCCACTCTGTTACAGTAGTAATATTTTTATGTTTATCTTTTGTATGTTGTGTTTTTATTTATATGGATAAATAATTGGATAAATGAAATATGTGATGTTCAGAAATAATGACGAGAAACAGGATCAAGTTCTACTTTACTTGCAGTAATGAAAAATTAGTTTGTCCATTTTTATTCAATTCCTTACAGTGTATATGAGGCTCAGGTCAAGCAGTGTATGTTTTTTTTATTTTTCATCGTCAGGATTTTCTCCCTTGAACAGGATATTGAACAGAATGATGTCACTGTAACAAGTCACATTTTTCATATTTATTAGATGTAGCTGTCCACCTGGAAAAAGCTGAGTAAAAGTGAGTGTATCTGACATAACAGAGATCCAGAGCACCTCATGGACCTTCGCATCTGTACTAATAATTTTACAGTGATTCCAGAGGACTGACACTCCAAATCTTTGTTGTTTTGCCTAAACTCAGGCAGCAAGGTGGCCTTCATTCAAATGCTGAGTTCTCCCCAATTTACCCTGAGGCTGTAAGACAGGAAACTAGACAGATACTGATTGGAAGGAGGGAGCAAAGGAGGGAATGATTGTGAGCAATGCCATCGTCAATCCCACCACCTATTACTCACACAGTCTCTGTGCCACAGGACACAGCAAGTCATGTGTACCTTCTGAAACAGACAGGGTGCCATAATGAAGGATGCAGGTCATAAATTCTTAAAATGTTACCTGTATTTTTGGAGTTTTACTCTTCTGTCACTTTAAGTCTACGTCCAGATGCAAATTGGACCTGTTTAACAGCAGCGTCCAAAGAATGAAGAAATAATAAGAGGGGACTTCTGTCACAAGAGCAGTGATAGCAGTTGTTGTACATGAAGTTGTTCACTCTGTGTTTTTAGGCTTTTGCACACAAAAATCATAGTGTGATTGATGTCTGGTTTAACTGTTTGACTGACTGAACTGTGCTGACCAAAAAAAAGCCTATGCCATAATTCTGACACTGTCCAAAGTTTGTAACAAAGGACTCACAGTATGACTTTTGTCACCACCAAACCAACTAGCTGGCACCACACGACATGAAATGATACAAAATACACTGGCTTGGAAAGCCAGTTTTGTGTTATAATATTAATTACTTGAGCAAATCTTTTTTGTTTGTCTTTTTTTTCAATTCATTCTTTTGTATTTATAATGTAAAGCCAAGATTTGCCATTCATTTGTTGCAGAATTTGACATTTTTCTGTCTGTCACAGTTTATGTCCAGCATTTATTTTGGACAGAATCACATTAAAACAACAGGCTGATTTTTGCCATCTTACAATTTGAAAGAGCCTTTGGCTTTTAGTTTGAGTTGTGCCAAGACTTATGGTTCTGATCACAAGGTAGAGTTCCCCTGATGTGCAGTAAGCAGGTTCTGGAGAAGTAATTGAAGAGAAATGGGTTTAGAAAGTCAGGCTTTGCTTTATAATGTTGTAAATTTAATTATTTCTCACTGACACAGTGTTGTGCATTTCCTTTGTTGCTCATTGGAGCAATGATAATAACTTTCCAAACTGGCAGTAAAATGAATTACTATTTTGGAGTTCTGTGGAACAGTTATGTCGTCATTAAAATCACAAGTATTAGCTGCTGCTTCTGTTATTGTTCAGTCAGATTGAAGCTGCATTGGGAAAAATGTGTGTGGTCGAGGTCTTCAGCCAATTATAGTAAGATGACTAATCCTCAGCTTCTCCAGTCCACATGTCCTTGTCAACATGTCCTTGAACCATGACAATATGTCCCTGTCTTCTAAACCCCAGATTACGTTCAATGAGTGAACATATTTTGTATCAGAAAGTGATGTAATGTGATTTAGAATTTTCTCATAATAGGTCCCAGTTCACTCATGGAGTGGCAAGAACACAGGACAAGACTTGTTTCTAAAAACAGTGTCTGACTGCTTAGTCACTGCCATTACAGAGAGAACCAGGCCCTTATCTAAGGTAGACTACTAATTTGACAGCACAACACATGCAGTGGTAGCCAGAGCTTGGACTCTATCAAAGCGTACTGTTCTTATTTACTAAGTAAAAGAAAAATGCCAGAAGAGAATCCGTGAATGTTCACTCTTTTTACATGTGGAATTGCTCCTGACTAGTAGCATCTAAAAGAAATTTCTGAAATTAAAATAGACAATGTGTGGAGCTAATGCGTTTCATCTTAGCCTATCATTGTAGGGATAGGATTTCCCAGCCTCCTTTGATTGTGATGTCCTATTTTACTAAGAAGTCTTCTTGTATTTTGATCTGCTCCAGTTTGTACACACATTTTCACAAGATCATTTCTGTCAGTGCAACACCAATGTCTCCATGCACACTAGTCTTTTGCTCTTTTTAACAGAAATACTCTTCCAACTGGTTATATTTTAACCAATCTGGCAGGTGGTTGTTACAAAGTTTGAATATGTCCATCTGTCTATCATGAACCCAGTCGTCCGTGCTACTGCAAAGGCCAGTAATTTCCCCTCTCTTAGGGGAAATTACAGGGCTTTGCATTCAACTGACGTCAGACAGCGATATGATTCCTTTGACGTCAGAGTGTGGGCTCTGGGCATCATTTTGAGGATTGTCTGAGTGGGCTGAAAGCAGCAGCCCCTGTGGTGGTGCATAACACAGCTGCTGATAGTGCAGCTGCTCCTGTGTCCACACTGCCTCTCTCAATGTCATGAATTTAAAATCTTTTATTATTTACATGATTATAGTAGCACTGTGCACTCACTGATTTCAGAATTTTTTATCAATTTGCAACACTGAAAACTAAATCGATTTTAGGGAAATTCCTGCACAGTGAGTAGCAATCAAGAATGATCCTTATCTAATAAGACTAAATGACTGTGCTGGATTGAGAACACACTTTTCTACTATATAATATATATTATATCACTGTTAGGAAGGGAAGAAAAAATATTAGAAAAGACCTTTAATATAATGCAGTACAACTAAAAAAAGCAACAAGCTACCAATATATTTACACTTCTCTCACATTATACATGGCATACCTACACTGCAGCAAAAAATGTTAGTAATGCTATGGCTGTCAAGCTCCACTCACACCATGTAAGAAGTTAGCAGTGAAAATGATGTCAGATTTATTACACAAATTTGAAGTACAGCAATCTATCATTTAATTTACTTAGAATTATCAACAATAGCAGGCATCAGTTGTTTTTTAGTAGCTGTTAACATTTTTTTTTTTATCAGGAACAGTTTACCCAGAAATGAAGGATTAGTTATCACTGTCTCACATTGGTGCTAATGGAAAATTGAATGAAGTTTTTTAGTTCCCCAAACTTTTTTTTGAGCCTCATAGTGAAACACTGTTTCAGCAATTTCTTAAAAGCTGAAATCTCCACTGTAGCCTCTAAGCTGAAAGGGTTTAACATCAGTGGGTGCACAGGCTCAGACACATGCACATTAGGCTCGAAACAAGTGCTTCTGTTGCATCTGACATTTCCTTTTTGTCTTTTTCTATTACCTGACATTTGTAGCTTCCTTTAATTGCACCTACATGTACAAAGATCGCATACTGTTTGATACATTACATTCTTATTTTTGCTAACTGTGTGATGCCATTGTGTCTCTTCAGATGGGATCAGTGTGACAGGCCTTCCAATCTCCAGTCCACTTCGCCAAGTGCTCAAACCCAGATCTGAGACCAAGCCTGTCAGCAGCGAGTCGGGGAAGGCAGAGTACAGCCATGTTAAGGTAATTCGAAGTAAATACAAAAAACTTGTGCTACAAAAAATGGACCAGACTCAGTGAATAATTCCCTAAACTTAACAACAACCCTGTGACCTGCCCTACATGCCCTAAAGATGACTATATAGACCAGTGAGCAGTGATAACTAACATGTCTTTGGGGTCATCAGGTGGGAACCTCCTTTCACCAGTGTTT
>JAPZDV010000008.1:18920626-18932250 GCA_029814665.1 Acanthurus lineatus | reverse complement strand
CTTTATGATGTGCACCTTTTAACCCAACCAGATATAAAAGAAAACAGTCCCATTTCAGGTGATCATTTGTCATGGGCAGTGCAGGATAGTGGCTTTTAAAGTGAGCTTTAGAAACGTTCAGAGGTCTTTCAGTTGGCTGAAGTTGATCCTCAGAAAAATGAGAAATAGCTTTCAGTAGAACTAAGACCTATGTGATAAGTGCTATTCCTATTGTCTGGTGATTGTAGTACATGTGTAAAGAGCTCAATTATTTTGATTTTCTTTGTTAATTGTTATTTCAAGCAAAATAATTGAATGATTTTATGCTAATTTTTTATATAATGGAATATTTAAAACCTTTAGTCTTTTGCCTGTTGATTGGATGAAATAAGTGATTTGAAGATGTCACCTTAAGCTCCAGTAATATTTGACAGGCATTTTACAGTGTTCTGTCATTAAAGGGACCTAAAAAATGAATACCTGCAGTAAACAACCCATAATTTGCTGCCCTTTGGTTGCCCAACTAAGCAAAACCTGACATGAAGTTCACTGACAAAGCTGTGTACATTTCTCAGGCTACTGGAATTACTTAAAGTAAAACTTATGACACATAGTTTACCTGCAAACTGCTGCGGTAAACCTGTCAGCAAAAACTTGCCATATGCAAGTATAACGCTTGGAGTAACAAATTATGATGTAAGACCTGATGAATGTATGTCCAATATTTTCTCTTCTTTTGCTGTAATAGTCTCCATCGTGTCCTGAGGCACTAATCTAGCATTTAAACTGATTGTGGGACACAGGGTTGTTTCAAAGCAGAGAGAATTTGTGGGCTGAAAATCCAATTACCAGCTAATAATTAGCCAAAAGATGACGACACTCCCCATCATTTTGTTTATCTTATACAGGCAGGAGACTGGAAGATTCTTTGGAATTAATTATTTTATTAATTAATGCTGTTATTTCTAAAATAAAAATACAGTTTACTGTTTATCTTAATCATAAGTTACGTTTGATGTTGTAATTCAGTGGACCAAGGACATCAGTGAACCGTTTGGCACACAGCAGACTGGAGCACACCAAAGATTCACACCTGCACCTGTAAACATAAGTGACTGAATATGAAAAGATACTAACCTTAAACGTGCTGGCCGGAGGGAAAGTTAAATCACACCACAGAAAAGCCAATGTAAGCACTTTCTTAACAATAAAGAATGTGTCTGTGGTTGTGTACAGTGATAAAGAACCCAGCCTCCAGGCAAGACATGCTCACACACACACACACACACATGCAGTCGGGGAGAGGGGTGTAGTTGGGGGCTTGTTGGGGTGGGCAGAGCTTCTTCAGAGCTAATCAAATCCAGTGGAGACAGAGGCAGAGTTGGCTGCCTGCCTGCCTGCCAGCCAGCCTGCTATTTTTAGCAACCAGAGCCCCGTGGATGGCAGTTCAGCTCTCTTCACAGATACAGATCCCAGCTCGTGAAACAGATATTTATAACTGCCACAGCTGTCTGCCCAAGTGTGAAACTCCAGCTGAACAACCAAATCATTTTCTTTTCCTTGGCTTCTCTCTCTATCTCTCCCTCTTTTGGCTCTTTTGCCACCGACTTTATGTGCAGTTTTATGTGATTTTCAAGTATGATATTGATTTTTTAAAGCCAATCTTAATTGATTAGCTGCAGATACATTGCCTATGCAAGTGCAATGTGACTGAAGTTATTTTCAAGGACGCAGATTCCTGAAGATTCCATTACCGTTAGCTTTTCTTAAAATCTTAATTTAAGACTTGTAGTTGCCACACAAGCATAGCACACAATTTGTAAATGAAGTCTTACACATATTTTCTTACATTAAATGTCCAGTATGAAGAATTATGGAGGGTCTATTTGTAGAATATGGCAGAAATGGAATTTAATATTCAGTAGTATACCATTATGTTTCATTGGTGTATGATCGCCTGAAAGAAAAATAATTCACTTTTCATTACCTTTAAATAAGCTTTTTATATCCACAAAAGGAAGCAGGTTCTCTTCTGTGGACTCTGCACTGTTTCACTGTCATGTGCCTACAATAACCAAGACCAGACAAACCTAACACGGCTCCAAGGAGCACCTTTTGCATTTTTTGAGAATTTCCAGAGACTACTGTAGCTTCTCCTATTAACTTGGATGGGCTGGATAAAAAGAGGGATATTCATTCAGGTGAAGTCTGTAACTTCACTGCCAGATACCATTAAATCTTATAAGGGAGGAGCCATTTTTACCTTGTTTACTTATAGAACTTCAGACTTTGTAGTTAAAAGGACACAATCACTGCGTGTCATCAATAGAAGCAGGTGCAGGCATGTGACATCAGGACGCCAAGAAGAAATTGGTTTTCAATATCTTGAGCTAACAAACATTAAAGGACTTCTTTTATTCTTTGATATTGAACAAAAGTACAAATTATGGTTGAGACATGAAACAAATGTGATTATATTCCTGTTTTTTTTTTTTTTTTTCCAGTGTTTCAAGTAATGCACCACACATTAGCACAAACAGCACAAATTCACCCTGTTGCAACACAGACCCTCAATCAGCTCAACTCAGCAAGTGATATTGTGAATATTATTGAAGCATTTTAGGCATTCAGTCAGCTTAATTTGATGATTGGAAGCCATGAAGCTATGCTTACATGCAAATTAGTGCAGGGATCATATTTGAGATACAATGTTTTCGTATGGAATGCAGAGTAGATGGATGAATCATATCCCTCTTTGCCCATTTAATCTAGGCTTGTAATCATCTCTGTATGCATGTTTCTTTTAAAACCCTGTCATTTCTCTGTAGACCAAGTCTAGTGTAACCACTTGTAGCTTCTTATCTCCATCAGTGTCTCCATCAGCAATAGACAGCCACAGCAACATACAACTTGTATCAGGTGCCTTTCATTTTCAACCCAGCTCGTTGGTCATGGTTGCAGTGTTTACACCACACAGTGTTGTGTTTGCCTCAGAGCTCTTGCTTGTTGTGGTGATTAGGATTGAAATGAAAGCAGAGAAACTGGAGAGGAACTGCGTGTGTCTCTGTGTGTTATGGAGAAGTAGTTGGATCCTATCCAAGGTTACATAAAGAAAAGCTTCTAACCCTTTAAAACTCCTGAAGTGATTCACAGATTCTTAAGAAAAAAGATTCTTCCACATTAACAAGGCGTTTTTTTTTTTCTTTTAAGTTGCACGATGCAGTCAAGTGTAGCCGTACTGATAAGACATGAAACTCCTTTATTGAGTGACAAATGGATCTTAACTGAAGCGCTGATCTTGAATTCAATGATGACCTCAGGAATCAAATCTTAGATAAAAGTTTAATCTTCCCAAAGAGCTCTCCTGAAATATATGCGCCTGTGATGTGTCATTTTATACTTCAGCTGCAAAGACACAGCTACTGCTGAGCTTGAACATCGCTTTCAGGACTTTCTTTGTTTTTAAATGAAGTAACTATTCTGTTTACTTGGAGGAGTGACTTCCTGTGACCACATTCAAGTTTGCAGTTTCTCACAATCTAATTAGTCCTTTCTTCCTCCAAAGATTAGACAGTTAGTGAAAGATCTGTTGAACCTTGCTGCATCGGCATCCCTTTTTTAGTTTGGCTATTCTGCTTAAGCCCACTTTGGCTGTAAACATGTTGGTGGGATAATGGTGTAATGTGCCCCATCATTCATTCTGTTTTATTTTTAGACACAATCTATTAAGTTTTTTTAGCTCTGAGAGACTTTGCCTTGAGGTGGCTGTGAAAGGAAGAGATAGGGAATGTGAGATAATTAAGACTAATCAAAAGGCATAATCATCATCAGGAACACACAAACAGAACAGCAACACGGCCCGCACTGCCACAGTCGCCGGGTGTTTGCCAACATTTTTATTCCCACAAGCCGTTTAATCTCTCAGTGCTTAATTTACCTGTCCGCAATACACAGTCCTCACTAATTGGAGTTTGAAGCTACAGCTGCAAACCACAGCTGTGCCCCTCCCGCCTTCTCTTTCCTCAGTTTATCTGAATATGGCTGCCTGTTGTCTTCAGGATGTAACAGCACGAAGCACATCCCTTGTGTCTAGGTGATAGATGACTGGAGGAAATATGAGTAAGTAGGATGAAGAAACTGGATGGAGTTGAGGTGGGAAAGGTGTCAGTGAGGAGCTGAGTCTGGTATTGGAAACCACATGTATTTTCACATCTCTTTCTTTCTTTTTTTTGTTTATTTTTCTTTCCTTTTTCTGAATCACATACAGATACTAGTTACATCTGTTGTCACTGCATCTGCTTCCATTTCTTGTCTTATCGCTCTGCTGCAGAGGTGCAGTAAGGCCAGCAGCTGACTCTCCTATGCTGCAGGTAGTAGTTCAATAAGCCTGAATGTAATTACATTCATAATTTTTTCTCAAGAACAGTTGTCCTAACAGTCATTTAATATGGTGTACATTACCCTCCACTTCTTTCTGCAAAACTCCTGCAAATGTTGAAAGATATGATTTTTCTTTGAGGCTCTTTCATTGTGCTTTTGATTATTTGCCTCCTGATTAGTATTTCCTGTGCCTTTAAGATTTGCTCATATGAGAATGGATAATATTTGAGCAAATTTGTGAATGGACTATCTTGATCTCCTGTGAGAGTCAGAAGACCTGCAGGCCTTTCTTGCAGTTGGTGTTAGCCATAACTGTAGTGTTGGCAGAAAGTCAGAGTGCCACTTTATTGCAAATTTTAAGACTGTTGTCGCAACAGACAGGGGCCATGTCATCTTGGCAGAGACACTGTGAGTCTCTTTATTAAATGGTTAGCTCCTGCTCTGGATGTACTGGGAGATGAGAGACAGAGAAGACGGAGTCAGCACGATACATCTTGTCCCCAACCTGTCACTGCTCCGTCAGTGCTCAGGCTGTGATGTGGCACCATGGGCCGCCTGTCTTTAACGGATGGCCAAATGATCAGATCCATTAAGACCATAACCCCAGGGACAACCAAGTTTTGAATTCTTCTTTCTAATTACTTCCTCTAAAATACACAACTCAGTCTGTGCTCCAAGGCAGCTCTTTATGAGCTGCAGTGAGACAGGATGAGACTGGTTTGCCTCATGGCTCTGAAGTATTCAGTGTGATCTCTTTGGGGGCTCTGCTTGTTCAAAGAGAGCACTGAATTTAGAAACTTTGGCTTTTGAATCATTGTGTGATGTATGATGTAATTAAATTATTGTTGATATTTTGTCATCTCATGTGATTTAACTGTTTTCTTAAAATGTCAGTGATATTATATGTAATTGAAAAATAAAGTTTGCGACTTTTTCAGTAGACAGTGTTTTGAGAATTTAGGACACAAAAAAGCAATTTCCTTTCCTTGGTTTCACCATAGTGTTTCACTTCCTATATGACATTGCCATTGTATCCCTGTATCACTTTAATAAAGCTGGTTATAAGTGCACATACATTGTAAATGAATAATGACAGTGTCATATGACTTTCAATTAATATATACTATAATACTCTGGTGAATGCTTTATCTGTATTGTAATAATACATTTTACTTTTTATAAATATTTATTTCTTATCAGGACCTCTCCTACCTCTATTGCAATTAAAATATAGTGTCAATACAGGCACTGTGTTCCATTCCATTCTATTCTGTTCTGTTCTGTTCTATTCTTTATTCTATGCTTTATCCTAAAGCTAAAATATGGTTTGAACACTGGAAAAGAAATAACAGCTTTATTCACTGGTTTGCATTTATAGCTCAGTGTATAATACATATAAGACCTTATAGTATGACCTGATGGGGTTATTGCACTATGACCCATTACATGCCCTGTTGCCCCCAGTTAATTGAGCAATTCTTGTTTTAAATAGGAGGCAACTAGCAGATAATCACCTGAGCCATATTTCTGAGAAATGGTGTGGAAGCATCATGGATTTTATACTGTAGACTGTAAAACTGTAGATTAAAGTTATGCTGTTTACTGATTTTTTAAAACATGGCTGCCATACAGTGATGTAACCACCATTACCACTCTGATGCACCTGTCACCCCAGGGGGCAAGTAAAGGCTCAAAGAATGAATAGAGAAACTGACCACATAGTTAAAGATTAAACTCATAGTTGCTTTTTCATTAAAAAAATGGTGATCACTCTTATTTTTCTTACTTGTTTTGTTTTTGAAAAAGCTGCTCAGAGTATAAATGTTCACTGTAAAGGTTCAAAAATATGAAAGGACTACAAGACTTGCAGTAAGCGAGTGAATGAACCTCGTGGTAAATTCAGTTCCACCCCCAGAAGGTCACTATTTTTTTTTTTTTTAGTTGGCTTCTGTGTGTTTGTGTGTGCGTGTGAGTGTGGAATCGCTGGTGTATGCAAGCCCAGCGGGTGAAATTAGAAGAGAATCAAGCGTTTCATCATGCTTACTGGACTTGAATCCATGTGTGAAATCTAGCGAACAAGGCCAAGTGCGGCTCCGTATGCTGCGGCGCTCGATGACTGACTCTGTGTCGATCAGATCACCTTCAGCTGCGCCACAGTCGCCCTGAACAGGATGTTTGTATGCCAAAACGCCCCACCATCCAGCACACCTGCTTTTTTTTATTTGACAGGTCACTGCTAGTGATTTGTATGTGTGTGCCTGTTGGCATGAATGTCTGCTCATGCATCACCATGCAATTTATCATTTTTTTAGGCTTCAGAGTTTTCAGCTTTCAGCAATGCTTGTCCCATCTTTGAAGCTGACTTCAGATCTCTACAGCTGACTGCCTTTGATATGCTATAGGAACGGCAGTAGGTGCAAGAAGTGATGGGAGGCTTCTCCCTGTGGTTGTCCAGCTGGTAAATGGTGTGACACCTGCACAGGACCACAGGGTTACATAAAAGAGCAGCCGTTTCATGTCTGAGGCACCCGTGGGTCTTCTGTTCACCTCTGATCACACAGGAACAGAGAGGAATATGTGTGTTTGTGTGTGTTTGCGTTAGCCAGTCTTCAGTTTTGGACAGATGCTGCTCTCCCTTGACAAAATTTAGTGGTGCTGTTTATCCACCTTACTTCCCCTCCATGACTCACAATGTCTAATCAGATTGAACTATATGTAAGTGAATTAGTCAACTTGCGGAAAAGAAATCAAATTAGTGCAGGCAAAATGGTTCTTTTATGGTGAGAATCCCCAGGAAGTACAGGAAGGCAGACACACCTTGGTTTTCATTTTATGTCTCCCCTCCTGTAAACATTCAAACACTTAGTTATAGTTAGTGTGTTTTGTAGATTCAAGTCCTGAATTTGAAAATTTAAATTGGATCAATTTGTCAATCTTTAGTTCCAAACATCTCTCACCCCCAACTGCAGGAAGCAGGAAGAAGATGTATAATCTTAATCAATTAGACACCTAATTGATGGAAGAATGATCATTATTGTCTGTAGTTTGAAGTGCATCCAGACGTTCGACATCACAAGTCATCACATACATGGTGGGGTTATGTCAAGGCTGTGATACTGAAGGTTTTGATGACCCAAGTGTTGTAACCAACCAGGGAGCTGTGGTTTAAAATATTTGCACTAGCTGCAAATAGCTGTTTCCCTGGTAACCTGGCATTAATGGATGACGATTCAGAAAGGATTTGTGGGAATTGGCAGTACTTGAGTGGTTTTCAGTGATGTTAATAGAGGAGTTGTAATTGGCTAATAATTTTTGATGCAACTGTGAAACTGTGTAGAATAATGAATCATTATGAGCCAGTGTGATGTGAACATGCTTATTTGCTAGCAGACTGGTGCTTGTGGAGCAGCGGTTCTGGCGTGTTTTACCACCGATTGGACGATGTGTATCTCTCAAATTAGAGACTGTAGATGGAACACAAACCTGCCATCGTCAGGCAAAGAGAGATAATAAGCTGAAATCCTCACAAATTGTGCAAATTTTTGTGAATGGTGAGAATAAAGACATGCTTTCACTGGTAAGAAAATGTATAATGTTATTGAAACACACCACCATTACTTAGGTAAACCTTTATCAAAATCAGCAATTACAAAGGGTTTTACTAAAGCTGAAAATTATAACAAACAACCTGAATCATGGAGTAAGCCAAAAAAACAATAGTGAGAACAAAATAAGGAAAAAGGATCCAAAAAATTGAAAAGAGAGCAAAAAAATCAAAACTGCAGAAGTCCTGTCTGACTGAGTATGTTTTGCTGTTAAATTACAGCTGACTCAGCTGAGAGTTCAAAAAATGTAAGTTGACCTGTCATGAGAAATAACTCCACAAAGAAAATTTCAACTCCAGTTAATTAGATTTTTAATCAGTTGTCACACATGAAACGTGTACAGATAAGATGTTTCCAAACAGCAGTTTAGACACTCACTGCAGATTTTATCTTCTGCTATGAGATGTTACAATTTAAAGCATGCATGCAGGCAGGCAGCTGTGACTAGCATAAAATTCCCCTTGTTTAATGCAATTTACTAATATTCGAGACTTCATACAATTTTGTCACATTTAAGTTGTTATTTTAATGTGACAAAATGTCAAAAACACCAAGTTGTAGTTGTCATTATTGCCATGCTTCTGAAATGAGACACAGTCTTATGACAGTATGGCTGAGCAATAAAACAGTCTCAATACCGGATAATGCTAAACTTTATATTGAAGACAATGACAAACTTTGGATATTTTTACTTGATATAAAAGGTTTTAAAAGCCTATCACACAGCAGCAATAAATCCAGTGACTGTCAGTCAGTCTGCAGTTTTTGTCTCAAACAGCGTTTGCCTCTCTGCCTCTGCTCCTGTTGTGTCTGTTTGGCTGCCAGTTTGAACCAGGCAAGGCCGCTGAGCTCCTCACTGACAGACAGTGGACAGAATTATAACTCCAGAGCAGAGCACAAAGTTGGGGGAATGAAACAGACTTTCAGCTATATTTGGAAAAAAATTTGGAACTTGGTGCCACCTCTAAATCAACACCCAGCGGGTCTCATGCAGCCACACAAATCTTGTTATGCAGAAGTGCTAAGAATGGACTTGTCTTGTCCTCTAAACCTGAGAAAATTGTTGAAGAAAAAAGAAGAAACACAACATTAACTATATTGCAGTGGCTTGGGTTCCTCAGAAGTGCTAAAGTGCAGGTTTAGACATTTGGCAAATTAACCAACATCAAACTTTTACATCACTGATAAGTTACCAGTCAGCAAAGAAATTGTTAATTTAACATTACAAGACAAGTAGACTATTAGCAATTTATTTAGGGGGATCAAGCTTGTGTACAAAGATAAATGTTTACATTTAGGTGTATTTTTAACAAAAATATATTCTTAACCAAGTAATGCTTGTACAGTTAAATGTTTACATCACTTTACTCTATTTTTCAAGTTAATAAACATCTTTACAAGTTTACCTTATGACCCCCCTGTTTTTTTCAGGCTTTGTACAAAATCAGGTCACTCTTCAAAAACTGCAGAAATATTTCTTATATTTAAAGTGCAGCCACCTGTGAAACTCTTTATTATTAACAGTTACAGTAAAAATTTCATGCTTGACTTTGTGAAGCTGAAATAAGATATTCCAGTTAAATCTTACCATGAATGAGTGAAGTAAGATTGATCAACTACACACTAAGTAGGTGAAAAAACTGACTGACAGCACTGATTTTGAAGTCTTTAAACATAAGCTCCATATCAGATGAGTAGCAGCTTCTTTTTGCTCTCCTCTCCTTTGCACAATCCACAGTGAAAATCACATTTCCTGCCCAAAGAAGTAAAGCACAGATGCTGGAAGAAATCCATGTTGTGTGAAGCTCCTCACATTTTGTGACAATTCTTTTACTTCTGTCCACCTGCTGTAATAATTTGAGCTTGACATCCCATAGCCCCCTTCGTCACAGATTCTTCATAGCTGGGCAGGTTGCTCACCCACTCTTTATAATGTCTGCCATTCTAATTGCCACATCAGAGGCAAACCCTAACTTTGTGGGGGGGCAGAGCATGACATTATAAACGCTGTGGGCAGAAATGTCAGGACCATCATTAAGTGGACCGACTCAGGGTTGTTCCAGAGAGGCTTTTAATTTGGGAGTGGTTTTGGAGTAGGCAAAGTTATTAAACCATGCTATACAAACTGCTTCTCTGAGTCCTCTCCTTTAAAATAATAATAATGAAAAAAATCCTTTTTCTTGCAAGCTGTGTCAGCTATTTTGGTCTGCGTTCAGCCTTGTTGTTACTGAGCAGCGTCAGATGCTCTAACCCCCATCGGCTGTCAAATCAACACAGACTTGCTCACAGCGCCCTCACTCCTCATCATCCAGCCATTATTGCTAAGTCATTACACAGTAGGACTGATAGAGAACACTTTCACTCTTATCATCTTCTCTCATGAATCATCTATTGCCAACAAGCACAGCAGAGACACGATAATGTCAAGCTGTCTCAAGGCCACAAATACAACGAAAGTGCTCTTACGAGCTAAATCACAGACATACAGACAAACTGACCCATAAAAAGCCTAATCTTATCCATTCAAAAGCTTTGTATAAAAGGCAGTACAGTGATCTCATTTGCCTGTATTATTGGAGAAATATAGCATCAAGTTTAACTCTTTCAAAGGCCATCACAACCAGTCTCCAGTAATGAACATGAGTACAGGAAGTGCTGTTTCCTCACTTGTCACTACAGGCAGCAGACAACTTACTACCACTCTGTGCTTGACTGTTATTTCACATCCTATATAAAGCTATAAACTTCAAATATAAAGCTATCTACACGATGCAGATTAACTTCTCAATAATTCTCCTGAAGTTGGAACCCTGCGGCACCCAACTGATTGGCTCAATGATTGACAGCCGGGTGTATGTATGAGGGGCAGCCCCGCAGCACTCCAAGTGGATACACTGCATCCGAATGCCCTCAAGTCATTTGTCAGTCTTTTGCAGAAATAGGGGCTACCAGGTGACTAAGTAGCTTTCCTGGCTGACAGCTCACTTTCCTGCCACTAGGCAGATGCAACCTAAGCAGGGGTCAAACATCATGTTTAGGACAATTATTGGCACAGACTTCCATTTCATCACCTTGTCAAAGAACACTGTCATCCTCTATCTACCTGCCATTCAACCACCTGCCCCAGTCAGGAGAAAAAAACCTCGTGAAAATAAACACCTGATATCCATTTAGAGATGAAAAAAGAGGGGGATGACTATATCTGGTGTAACATAAGATGTTATTCACCACATTTTTTTCCCAAATTAGGATTAGGATAATAAATGCTTTTCAAATGGAGAGAAATTTATGTTATCAGTGTGTCTCCCATAAACTGGAGCTTTGCGCCATTTCCAATTTGGCTGTCTGCAGGAAGATAATGATGTTTCACACCAGTGCCTTTTACTGTGGCTTTGGCTGAGACTGTAGAAATAGTGTAGTGAATTTCTCTTTTTTGTGTTTATTACCATTAGCTGTGTGTTGATTTCCTAACTCTTTAAATGTCAGAAAAGAGGAGTGGACAATAAAGAAGTGAAGCAAGAAGTGGAAAAATCATTAACTTTTTAAGTCATTTGTCGTTCTTTTGTAACTTAGGCCCTATAGTACTTAAAGCTACACTGACCACCTAATATTGAAATATATACATATATACATATATACATATATACATATATATATATG
>JAPZDV010000008.1:18899629-18919932 GCA_029814665.1 Acanthurus lineatus | reverse complement strand
TTGAAATATATACATATATACATATATACATATATACATATATATATATGGTTAAATTAGAAAAAGAAAGCTGCAAAATATAGTGTTTTGGACACAATGTGCTGTGAATTTGAAGAACCTGTTGAGAAAGTTTTGCTCTTGGCCTATCCCGTCCTACCACAAAATCAATACACTCATCATTCAGTTAGTTGCTAACATGCCTGTACTCTATATATGAAGTCCATCATCATTTATATGCTAGGGGAAGTACAGACTGTTCCCTATGCACTTGTTGCCCTGTTTAATTAAAAAAAAAAACCCTCACCTAACCCTTACCTTAATCTTGTCCGTGCCCACTGACTCAAACAATGGCAGAGGAGGCACGTGGCAGCAAGGGTGTCATGGTGAACATGCCCTGTACTGTAGAGCAGTCTGTACTAATCTTTGTATTGCCATTTAAGAAGACCTGTGAGAAAATGAAACCTTTTACCTAGATGTGACCCACAATTAAGGAACTATGACCAAAAGTATAAAATATCCTGTTAGGTATATCACTTCGAAAATGAGAATTAAATGACCAGTGGGAACCTGGTCAGCGATTCATTTGTAACATTCTTTATCAAGAACCTTTTAGAGGCTCAGAAAACATATTTTCTTACTCATTTTATTTCTACAAGGAGAGTGGTCTTGCACGAGCACAAAATGTTCTCTTTTCTATATTGGACATCTGTAGAATGGTAATGCATATTAGCAGCTGGTGATCGTAATGCTGTAAAAGGTACAGCAGAAGAAATGCTTTTCAATCAGTCTTTACATACAAAAAGGAGGACAGTGTAGAAGAAGTGCTGCTGGGTCTTTTCCATGATAACATACAGGTGCTCTTCAGATATTCCAGACGTTAATTTTTCCATGTTAAGTAATGGCATTTTTAATTTTGCATAAACCCTTCAGTGTGCCTTGAATCATTTTTGAAGGAGACTTGAATTTTACATTTTTATTGAGACCATTTTCCCATCCAAGCAACGAGCACTTCTTGGCATGAAATAAGCACATACAAAAAAGTCTTTGCAAATTCTTCATGGGTTAGGGAATGCATTCAGTAGACTCATTTCAGGATACACATAATTGATGTTGGTGCTGAATCTTGTGTATAAAAAGTCTGTACAATAAAACTCCACAAGATATCTTTTATATTTTAAAAACTTCAGCAGCAAATTAGTAGGAAAATTAAGACACTTCATAAAATAACTTAAACTGTCTTTCTTGTTGGAACTGTTTGTCAGTGATTAGTTTCTAAAAATGTATGGAAAATTAACAGTACAGAGGACTGAAATGACTGTAGGTTTAATCAGGCCAATTTGATCTCCTGGATGAACTTTGCTTAGAGCCTGTCTTTGTGCTCAGCTAAGCTCTCAAGAAGAGCCTCTGTATTGCATGCACACTGATTACATTGATATTGATTTTCTCTTGTAATTCACAGTAAGACATCCCACAAGTAAATATCCTAAATTGTTGGAGTGTGTCTTGGAGAAACACCTTTCCAGCTAATGCCTCAATGCAAACAAATGGTGGTTATTAAAACCCAGCTTGCTTACAGGCTTGTGCAATTTTGTTGGCCCTCTTTTCCCTACCCACCTGTCACTGGGATGCTTTAGTCTTCCTGTCAGGAGTCATGTGGCCTTGCCATAATCTCTTCAGCAAGATGTGTCAGGATCTTTATCTCACTGCCAAAGCATTAAAAAAGGCTTTCAGCCTTTTCTTCTTTTTTGTTCATCCATCTTTTACCATGGAGAGAATATTGTGTGACTTTCAGAACTCAGCTCTGTTGTCAGATAAATGCTGTGTTTGTATTAATGGATATAATGTCTTCTGAGGCTTTGCTGTGACACAGAGAGAAAGTATGAAATAATAAAAAATGAAATAAATGAAGTGATGGCATTGAAGGTAATAACCAGCCGAGCTGCAGCGACACGTAGATCATGTTAGTATTTTTAAATATAATAATAAAAAAAAACAGTGCAGACACCAGCCAGTGACATTTTTTATGGATCCTGAAAGCTGAAGATTCCCCATTTTCAAAACTGTAAATCATGCTTGTATTATTTGAAAAAGACCATAATATTTCAATATTTCAATATAAAATTTTAAGTCAAATTTTTTTTAACCAGACTAGAGGAGTGGTCCAAGTGCTGGGTCAGTTGAGCTGAGGCGCCAAATACACAACAGTAACTTGTACTGCCAAACTATATCCTGTCTATAAATTTGAACCTACAAATTTGGAAAAATATTGCTACAAACAGAGTCAGCTTGCTAACTTGCTAACATGTGCTGCTATTCCAGTGCTGTAGATCAAAGTCCAATACCATGAGTGGCTGTTTTTTTTCACTGTCTGCCTGTTTTCTGTTTGCTTGGTGGTTACATGCTCCAAAGCAGTAACTTGAATATAAAGGAGCTCTTGCAGTCTGGTTATCAGTGATGTGAATGTCCCAGTTGAATTGTTACCTTGACTTGGGCATTCTCAGTAATCACGTTGTTTGTATGCATGTGGAGATAATGCATGTGTGCGGTCAAGCTATTTGCTTAGGCTGTGTGTTGCTACCAGCCTACTCCTAACACTGTCAGCTCATTACAGCGGAGCCTATTTTTAGCCCAGTGCAATTGAAATAGGGTCCTGAGGGGGCCAAAAGCAGAAGCAGAGAGAGGAGTGACTGGAGGTTAGTGCTGGTCTGGAAAGGAAATCAGGGTGCACAGGTGATGTTTGCTTGTGTCGATGAGACAGGGGCTGAACCTCAAGAGGATCATGTTGAGGCCTTCAGGTCCACACAGGCAGCCACAGGATTTCACAGCTGTATGCAACATGGCATTCAACTACTCAAAAGAAAAAATGAGTTTGCAAATTTATGGTCTCAGTATTAGAAATCCATAATAGTCATAGAAGTTTGTAACTATTTAAAAGTGGCACTGCTTGTGTTTATTGTTTGCAGTTTGTCTCCCTCTGTAAATGTAATGGTTCTTTTTAATCAGTTGTGAAAAGATTTTGGACAGTAATGAAGTTCTGTGATAATGTATTTGGCGCAACAACAATGTTGTTAGAAGGATTCACTTGTTATTGTTTTTTGTCGGTTACAGGATTTGTTGTCACAAGTAAATGATAAAACAGCATCGGCCTCATCCTTTCACAAACAAATGAAGAAAACACTGTAGTAAAAAAAAGCAAACCTGAGTGAGAGTGGCCTCCAATCAGAGTCTTTGCTGAAGAAATTTGATTGTCTGCAGTCAGTCAGTTCAAATGAGATTGATTTTAACGTACTGCACCTTTGATTCTGTTGCCAACAGTCTCCTTCTTGCATTGTATGGCTGCTGCTTTCCCACCACATCCAAAGCTGTTTATCTTCCATGGGAGACAAATAATTGGGAAAAAAATTTATTTAGAGAGGATATCAGGTTTTTGATTTTAGCTCCCTGAAATCCTCCATCATGAAAAGAAGAATGCTAATGATATTGAGGTCAGTGTCTTAACAATATCAAATTACTTATGGTACACTTTGTCATAATACTACTTCTGCTGCTGCTGCTGCCACTAATAAAAATTATAATAACATACTTTATTTATCTGTTACTTTTCCAAACACAATTATAAAGGATTTATGGCACAAAATGAAAACAGTAGACAGACACAGATAAAACCATTCAAAAACTTACACAACGCAACAAGCAGCATACAAGAAAGTATAATGAAACATCCATGCATTCTGTATTTATAACCATTATCTTTCAGGGTAGCTGAAGCTAGAGCTGATGGCAGCTGACATTGAGCTGAACCCTGGACATTATGCCAGGTCATCACTTGCTAATTTAAATTAATCAATAAACAAGGGTTGAAGAATGCCTTTGTTTAAAAGTAAGTTTTGAGAAGGGACTTCACAGCTGAAAGTGAATTCAGACCACAAACCCTGTGAAAGAACAGGCATACAAATATGTTTTTAAGTGGGACTGAAAAGAATTTGAGGAGTCTGTGAGTCAGGTGTCCAGAGGTTAGAGAGTGGAAGCCTTACAGAAGAGGCCCTGTCACTCTTTGCAGATAAGTTTTTTAATAAATATACAAAGCAAAAATCAACTCTTATAGAGATGATAATATCCTAGCAAACCAAAAACTTCTGGAGAGGGACCTTGTATTGAACAGACTAAAGTTAAAGTGTGTACAAAAGAGGAAGTTTGATTTTAAATAGAATACATGTCTCTTTGTGATTCACTTGTTCTGCAGTAATTTTGTAAAACCTGCTTACCTGCTATATAAACATAATTTAAGCTGTTCATATATACAAGTGCAAGTAAAAATAGAAAGAATATGGCATGAAAATATGTGAAGGATACAAAATAAAGCCCGTGCAATTTGAAATAAGTGAAGGTTTAGAAATAGTGTGCTTGGTCTACGATAAGAATAATCCTCCCTAATGTTTTTATCTTCGCTCTTTGTGGTGTGCTCAGTCATTAGGTTGTAATAGGCCAGACGTCTAGCCAGCAGGCTCCGAATCATTCCACTTGGCGCTCTGCACCCTCACAATAGGGTATAAAGAGAGAAAATAATCAAGGAATCAGTGAAATTTATTCTGGAAGGCACAGCCAGTGCCGCCATCAGCAAAATATAGAGAGATGATATAGGCAAAGATAGAAAAGCGGGACCTTGGATGCTCCTTTTACCCCGCTTTAGCCTATTGCCTGAGTCAGCTAGTGCTGTCTCACCATAAACTGGCACTTTTAATTTCCCCATCCTTCGTCCACTTGGCTGCTGTCCTGTGCCCCTCCGCCTCCACTCTCCACAGCGTACCTCTGAGTGATTCTTTGTGTCCATCTTTCCCCATCACTGTGAAGCACAGTGAGCAAATCCCACCGACGGCAACCCCTGCCCCCTCCTTTCATACTGTTTTAGCATACGATACGTCAATTCTTAATCATCTGTTTGGAGCCTTTAATCCCCTCCCACCCCACTTCTCAGACTTTCTCACCATTTCACCTCTGTTTTATTAAAAGGAACAATAGCTGTGCTTCAGTGCATTTGTTATTTCCCTGTACTGACTTCTGATCTATCGATCTCTGAAAAGCACCAATTTTGCTGATGGAATGGCGGGACACAGCATGCCGGCTGTGACCTCTGACCCCAACCATACCTTGTTTTTCATATAGATATTCTTGTGAAACACTTGCAGAGCATCACTTTTTCCCCCTGTATCAGCCCTTTAATGTAACACACTGTCAAGTAGCTTGATCTAAATGTATGCCCTTGCCTCGTCCTTTTGCAGACTTTGGAAGCAGTGCTGAACTTTAAGTACTCGGGAGGAGCAGGAAAAGTGGAGGGCTACTACAGGGAGCTGTCTTTGGGAGTCCATGTTGATGTGGAGCCATCAGTTTTCTTCACCAGAGTTAGCACCCTCCCTGCAACCAGGTAACACACAGAACTAACCTACTTTTTTGTGGGTATTTTTTGTGAGCTTTTGCTTGTACTCGCTGGTTAAAAATCAGTTCAAATCTTAATACAGTTCTCACAAGTCATGTGTACAGGGAAAGTTATGGGTTGCTGTAACCATTGAAGTTTTCTAAGCTGGCCACTGTTGTATAGTGTGACTACCCTTACAGAAATTGGTTACAGTCCTACCTATGTAGAAAAGCATTCTAAAGTCCAGCAAAGCTAAATCAAGGTTTCAGCTTTAGTGGAGGTAGGTAAACAGCTAGCATTTTGTCTCTGAAAAATTTGCGAAAACACCTACATGTAACCCTTTTCTTACAGGGCAGCTACTTTACAAAATATAGTTTCAAAGCCAGTAAGGATAGGTGTGTATTAGATATGTATTCTCAGTCATATTATGTAGAAATTACTGTGTCCAGATTTTTTGCTTTTGCTTTGTTCATTGTAGTAAAACAATTCCACCACACATCAACAGTGAATGTATGTAAAGACAGAAATAAGCTCTTTAGTCATTAAAGGAGCAGCAGTAAACAATTTTCAGCAAGACACTTGTACCACCTGTAGGCTGATTAGTTTCTGGCTAATTTGTAAGGGAAAATGTGTGTTTCTTTGATTGCTATATGCTATTGTATGTTCACCATCTAGTTGCATAATTTTGAATTTGAATTTTGTTTTTGGTAGATCTTGTAATTTTTTTTTAAACAGCTGATTGATGATTTTTATTGGAAAAATGTTTACTCCTGGAGAATATACACAGTAATCAAAGAGAGGTTTAAAAGGCTCTGTTGAGCTGAGCTAAATTATTATTGTCATGAGTTCTCCTCTTGTTCCTTGGTCACATTATTTTACTACACTTGTCACGAGAACCAATCCAATCATCTTCCGTCAAACACAAACTGAAATAACCTCAGTTTTTTAGTTTTTTCTCTCACGACACAAGGTTTGTACTTCAGAATCCAATATTAGTCAGTCTAATTCATATTTTAATTGTCTTTACTCATCAGTGTTGGGTGAACTATTGGCTCTGAAAACAAAAGGTTTTAGTTCAGTGATTTAACTTCAGAATTAGTTGGCAAAGTAGTATTTGTCCAGAGGTAACAGCACAGAAATTGATTCCATTCTGTTAAGTGTTTCGCCCTCAGGGTCTATAATCTGATGAGCCTTGAACCCTGCATGCCATTTTTTTTCGATTTTATTTGTTAATTAAGCCCAACTATTTTCAGATAGGACAGAAATACTCAATACTCAGCCCTCACTGGAGGGCCAAAAGGCCATGGGAACACTCCCTCAGAGTCGCTCTTGTCCCAATAAATGGTAATAAATCTCAATTCTAAAGCTTCATTTTGTCTCACATGCGATACAAATGCAGCAGTTCTTCTCTCTCGAGTTGGGGAATGGTTATCGACCATTTCTTTAACCACTGCAGCAACACTCTCATTATGACACAGTTGCTACCAAAACCAAAAGATCTTGGAATGGTGCTTTCACTGTCAGGTCAGACAGTGGAAGACATGAATGGATGCTAAATGGCTATTCAGTTTTTTCTCTCTTTCTTGCACATTCACATACTTTACTGTAGACACCCTTTTACAGCCCCCTAACACACACATGCACGCACTCATGCACACACACCCTGTCTCACTTCGGTCCACTTGTCATCTCCCCAAACCCGAAGCGAGGGAGACGGATCGTAGCCGAGTAATGGCCACTTGAGGTGAATCATTAGCTGTAATAATATCTGCAGTTTATGCCATCCGTCTTGGCTCAGCGCTGATGCATATGCACACATAGAGATTCTGCACTGGCTGCTATATGAACGCCCCGTCATTGCAATCCCCCTTTTCTCTCCCTTAACTGCTTCCTTTGCACTTTCTGTCTCATCACATTGACATGCAGACTCTGATGGCTCTGAAGCAGATCTCAAATCATTTTAAGGTTTAAAAATCGAGACCTATGAAAGGTTAAAGGAGACTGCCTGCATGTATTCCGAAGTCAAGAAAAGTTTAACTGTGAAGCTCAATATCACATAAAGTTGCTTTTTTTACAGGCCAATATCAATAGTCCTTGTGTTTTCTAAAATACATGGAAAAAAAGCTTGTAAAACCTTAGCTTGTAAATAAAATTGAATAAAACCTTGAATGCTGGAGTTCTCATAGACAGATATCCCTGATCAGAGTAGGATTTTCCTCTAAAATTTTAGAATGTAAAGATGGACTTGTGTTGCACAGGTTCAAAACCCTTTGAAACAAATTTGTAATTTTAAACCTGCAATGTAATTTGATACATAATGAAAAACAGAAAATAGCAAAGAAAAATGTTCATTTGTGTTTAAATCTGTATCAAAGAACATTTAAGCATTTTTTTCTTAGCCATGTTATTGACAACATGGTTGTAAATATATACACTTAGATTTTAAATGTTATAAAGACATTTACATAATTATCAGCTGCCAGCTAAATGCTACTTTCCTTTAATTTTTCATTTTTGATGATATGATGATATTTAGTTTTTAGCTGTTTCATGAAGGTTAGTGCTTGCATAGCTGCTGGTGTGTGAACAGTATTTTGCATTTTAGAGGTCTGCCTTCATCTGTTAAGTGTCTTGCAGGCAAACATATTTACAATTCTCTGAGTAAAGTGCTTGACAGATAAAAACATTCATCAAACCATAATGGCTCTGTGTGTGTTTGTGAGATGATATGAGATGTTGAGATGACCTTAGCACTCAAACTGACACCAGTGATCCAGTTTTAGGAATTTTGCATTGTGTACACAGGGTTTCACACATTATTTCATAAAACCTTCACCTCCGGAGATTAAGACAAAACACACTTAATGCATTGAGATAAGTACTATTGAATTTCTCCTTGACTGTGAGTTAAAATAGAATTTGAAAGTGTTTGTGTGAATTGCTCAATAATACAGCAACTTATCCTTTCGATCTGTTTTTGTGTTTCTTCGTCTCTTGCTCTCTCCCTCTTAACCAATCTATCCACCCAGAGACAGATAGATCTCACCACTCATCCCTCTCCCTCACACTCGGTGAAAAAACAACATAAATTTATTGTTTGAAAGTCATTTTCTTTGCATCAGTGTCATTAGCTGCACTATCCTCACTTCCTCATACATGCAATGGCACAGAACAATTACAGTAAGAGAGGAAGAGTAAATTTTCTGTGTAATGTTAATATTTCCTCACTACCCCCCCACCTTCCTCGTCGATTCTTTTTCTCCTGTCCCATTCTCTTATTACAGTCACTTTTATTGTATCTCTCTGTCTTCCATAATGTACCGTCTCTTTCTCTCTTTCATTCTTACTTTCTTTCTGTTTTGCCTCTGCTTTTTGCTTTGTTCCAAATATCTGTCTCTTTGTTTTTCTGTTCTGCTCTTTCTTAGCATGACTCTTACACGAAAACTATGTTCCCATCTGGATTTATCACTCACTTTCCTTCTCTTACACTCTTATTTCTATTCTGTTTTCATCAGTACTCTGAGTAGGATATTTCCATAAAGGGAGAATTAACCAGTGCTTTAACCCAGATAAATAAGAAGTATCTCAGACATATTTAAAAGCTGGAAGAAATATCATTGCTAAAATGTCACATGCATGGACACAATGATGACCGCTAACACTGACTAACAAAAATTTTGTAATATGATGAGTTTAGGTTATCTACCATTAGTCAGTCTGTGTTTTCTGTAGTGTGAGTACACTTAACAAAAATATTATTGAATAAGACCCACTGACCCACAGCAAGCAAGAGTTTAACCAAATGAGTTTCTTATTATATTGGAGTAACTGGTTGGACTATTTCTGTTGATATAAATATGGCCTCCATTTCTTTTTCGTTTGCGTGACCAATGTTCTTTATTAGACCAATGTTAGCTTGCTTCTCCCATGACATTTAAGAGCATTTATATTCCAATAACATTTGTAATCTAGAGACTAAAATCTTTTTTGTTTTGACCCTTTTGAAAAACTTTCTCTCTGCATCACTGTCAGGCAATGTTTAACACTCATAGCCAATCATACTGGCTCCTGTCACCCCCTTTAAAAGCGCTGCTCTCTCAACCATGACACATTGCTTCCCTCAGGAGGAAGCTTATATTCTTGTAATGGAGGTGCAGAGTGCAAAGTGCAAACGTACGGTGCAGATGGTCTCTCTTAAATTCAGCCTGTACAGGTTGCATAAAATGATAATATCAGTCGTGACCCTATTTATGATCTGTAAATTGTCAATTTTATTACTGTCAATACATTTATACAAGTAGCATATTATTACATGTGCGTTATCTGTCACACCATACTGTAGAGTTTCATTTAGAAATGTCCTGTAAGTGTTTATGTGAGAGAGTATTGATAAATGTCATGGATAAATGTCATGGAACAGGAGATTCTTAAGGATATGCAGATGTAAAGAACAGCAAGATTTAATAGTTATCATTATTCAATAGGTGTCCCATGCCTTCAGGGATGCCACTCATTCAACACTTCTGATGATTTTTTCCCTGTATGCAATACAAAGCTGTGCAGAATACCAAAATATGAGCAGGCAATATGATGTTCACGCCAGAACAGTAGTGTAGTGCAGTCATTTAGCAACAGCCGTTGCTGTTTGTCTGAGATTTGTCTCTTGGTTACAGTAGATTTGAGGCGTATAATCAGACTCTGATGCTGTGCATCCCTTCAAATAGCGACAGTAGAAGACACTCCTACCTGCTACCTTCAGACGGCTGTGTGGGGAGTTAATCGCCTGAAGAGGAGGCTTTCATGCCAGCTGTTCTGGATGACAGATGCTTGTAAAATCTGATATTAATCTGCTTTAATCAGAGTAAAGCCACTTTAAAGCATAATTAGACATGTCTGTTTGAAGAATTTATGGCAAAACTAAAACGGTCAAGGAAAGCACACATGGAGTGTTTTAAGGGGGGAGATTTTTGGAGGTTTGTGTGATGTCCACCTTTACTAATAACTCAACAGAAGTACTGTAGTGAGTGCATTGTTGACTAGGTTTGATTTAGCAGCTGGTCTAAAATGGTTGAGCTTTGCACCAAAATTACAGTGCACTGCCAAATTGCTAGTAGTACTTGCTTGCAATTTGTGTTTTTCCTTGAGCTGTGGTGTATGGCAAGTCACTGAAGTTTCCGAAAGGTTCAGAAAAAAAAATAACTGTGAAGCTGCACACTTGGTGACATACAGAGGTAACTATTTGGCAAGCTTTTTCATGCTCAGCCATGCGGAGCTTTCTGTTACACAGCCATACCGGACGACACCCCACGTGACTCCCTGGCAAGCTTTTTCAACGGGTGGGATTGACACCAACCTGCTAGTTACCCAGTTAGCTTGGTAGTCACACTAGCCCACCAAGCTAACTGGCTTGCTAACTGCCACCCTGTGACAAACCAGCTCTTTTGTTTGCTGGACAATATGAAGACAGAGTTTACTCAACAGAAGTGTAATAGTTTAGACTATCAATACACTTCTCGCAAAGAATTCCCAAATATGCATATCTCATTTGTAAAGCATTTAATGTGCCACCAGCACAGAGCAAATGTACAACACTGGATAGTACAACACTGATAATATGACAGCTTACACCATTTGAAAAGTCAGTAGTGTTAAGGTGGCCCTCAGCTGGCCAGTTGTGCAAATTTACATCAGAGTTCACCCAAGCTTAACTCACTTTCTCAGTATCTCTGCCTCTGCTTCCTCTTTTCATATCTTTGTTTTCTTTGATTTTTCTTTTTTTGTAATTTTAACTGTATTATCTCCTGACTTTTTTTCAGTTCTCACCTAACCCTTCTTTGTCCTCTAACTGTATCTCTCTTTAAATGTGTCACCTACTCTATCTGATTGTCTCTTTCCTCATATTATTTCATCACCTGGCTCCTTTGAACTCTACATCTCTCATCATCATGTCACCACCTTGATTGCAGTTGAATGAAATATGAGCTACATCAAGGACTGTGAGACACAAAACATTTTTGTTTTTTGTTACAGATCTACATCACTAAAATAGTTATTACAACCTGAAGAAAAACTTCAGTAGAAAACTAATTTAGATAACTACTTCCCACGTCCACATTAGCGGTCCAAGGTCGCAACAGTTTTGTTACTTCATTATCACCACCTCTCTGAAACAGCTCTAAAAATAAACATTTTCAAGTCTCCATGGGATATATTTCTTAAAGGGATGCTGTGGTTGCATTACTTTGTAACTGCTATGTATCTTTTGCCTTTTTCTCTCAGCCTGTTTTTTGCTTTCTGACTTTCCACGCTGTCTTACTTTGTACTGTTTATCTTCAAACGTTTTCTCATTTCTCTCTCACTGTTTCTCGGCTCCTCCTTTTTTTTCCTCCAATCCACTTCTTCCATGCTCCTCTCCTTCTTTTCTGTCTCTTGTGACTTTTCTAATGACTTCACTTCACATCACTGCTGACTCCCTCCTACCATCCTCTGCTGCTCTTTTTGCCTCAATATGTATATTTATACCTCTTTTTGCATATTGTACCTCTGTCCATATATAGTGCAGCCTGTATTTCCTCTCTTCTTGTTTTCTCACATTTGGCCATATGCAAGGTGACAGATCTGTTAGAGAAAGTGACTGAGAGCTGAGATGTGTGAAATACTCAGTGATCCATACTTTACAGGGACCTGTTAAAATCCCATTTGCTAAACACTGTGTTGCCTTGGAAAATGCATTTCCCCACTGGGGGACATGAACTGACACTGTGCATCCCTTGTCCTTTAAGCACTATGAATATAATGCCATTTACCTCCGATGTTAAGAAGTAAGAAGCATTGGTGCAGAGAGGGGGCCTTAATTTCAGGACAAGAATCTTTAAACTGGGGGAAATAAATCCAAAGCTTTCTAATGGTTCAATAATTAGAAAGTATACTTTTGGGTGTGCTGGCCCCAAAGTGATTGACTATTTGTAGTTTGATTATAATTCATTATATGACATGGTGCGCAGGCTGACAAGCAAGTAATTAGCTTTTTTGAAAAATTTTCACTTGTTATTAAATCCTTCAACGTGAACATAAAAGTAAAGTCGCTTATTGGCTCCTGCAGCTAAAAATAGCCCATCATTGGCAGTACTCTAAATCCAACCGTGCTAATTAAGGCCATTACATTTTGTGTGCAGGGAATATGTCACGTTTTTGTGCCAGAGTGGGGCTGCAGAATCAGCTCTTATTGATTGGAGATTTGCAGAATTGACTGAAGTGTGGGCCCAGCTCCATTGATCTTTGCGTTTTTGCCTCCTCCCACAGTCTGTTCCATTTTTCCCACCCACCACCTCACAAAACACCTCACACTGTCCCCAGCTTTCAGCTTATGCCCAGTCAGTGCCAGCAGCTCGATTTGCTGATGATCAGACTGTTGCCCTGCATGAGCATCTTTTTGTGGTCTTGCCATAGAAATGTGTGGCACCAGGTTTGAAGAGTTGCTCTGCTACGACAAGGTCCTCCTCAGATTAATCACAGCAAAATGCTGACATCATGGTTCATTTGTTACTGTTCTCAGGAATAGACAGTGACAGTCATTTAGTTGCTCCCTTCCTTCTTTGGTACACCAGCAGCAGTACCTGAAGGGATCTGCAGTAAAGGTCTTCCTCTGTGTCCCTGACTGTCACCTTTAAAGTTATTCTCACTTCATCCCTTGCACTCAGCTTCACATGATGCTGACAGCAGATAAATGCTGCACATGCAGCCAGTGTTATTTTGCACTTCATTAAATGCACATAGGGCAAAAAAGTATTGATATTTTATTGATGGATTTGCTTCGAACACTTGGAGCAAAGGCGCGGGTTTCGATATGTGTTCACTTTGAAACGGGGGGATAACTTTGCTCCCTGTCTGCCATGCTGTGCTCTTAAATAGGAGTTTAAAAATTCACAGACTGAAATGGAGACAAGCAGTTTGAAACCCTATTGGCAGTTTTGAATTATTTATTTAGCTTAGATCACGGTGCCCTGGGTAGTAGCTCAGCAGAATACTTATCAAAATGATTTAGTTCCCTCTAGTTTAAAAACATCATATTCAGCCTTTGTCTACAAACATTTTCTAGCAGTTTTGGCAGCAACAGCTCTTGAATGATGTTGTCAGCCACTGTTCAGCATTAATTCAGGGTTATTCAGTGGAAACTTAGAACATGAGGTGCAAAACCACACTGTCCATTCTTACATCCCTGGTTCTTTTCCTTCAGTTTATCTTGGACACTTAAGTGCATGAGCAATGAGCCTGTGTTTCTTAACTGGGAAGTCTGATTGATCACTTCAGCTAAACACCCTGTCCTATAAATCAGTACCTCGCCCCACTCAGCCCGTTAATCACGTCCGCCAACAAAGACAACGAGACAATTAAAGAAACATGGGTAGGCCTTAAAAAATATGCTCCTTTAATTGCCACGGCAGTTTATTAGGGACTTGGGAAAGCTCAAGTTAAGCCTCCATTAACCCAGAGATTTAAAAGGAAAGACTGTGGTTGGGAGGGGGACTCAGTGTGACCTGGAGGGAAGATGGACAGCATTTGTATGGAGAACACATTTTTATGTCTGTTCTTTGCATTGGCAGTCAGATTTTACTTTTCATAATTGCTTTGGAGCATTTTACATATCCCTCCTTTTTAAATCAGAAAGATGTGTCACAGCACACATAGAGAAGAACCAAAGATTGTCTATGTAAGGTATTATTATCAATTATTTATGCATAAGAAAAATGTGTGTGAACTGTACTTAACAGTTTTTCCAGTGTGAATGTTGAATATGTCTTTGCCTAGTGAGGCTTTCCATGTGACCTCACTTTCCTTCACTTAACTTCCCTTCTCTGCCATCTATTTCATATATATATTTTTACGTATATGTACTGTATATGTCCAATTGTTTCCACTACACATACCCTTCATTCACTTAATTTTATATATGTACGTAATAATTTATGTATTCATAATAAAACGCCATCCATATAGGAAATGCAAGTGATTTGATAGGTACCTAATTGTTTTTTTTCCCTGTTCAGTCTTTATCCCTGCAGTATGGAGACTTTCATCAAATGTACCTGTTTTCAAAAACATATTCAAACAAACACATTACTTTGTGTTGTTGTTAAATGCATTTTCTTCACAGCAAGTGGTGTGGCATCAAGGATGGCATTTTAAAAAATACTCCATTCTCAAAGAAGAGCAATTATTTGTTATTTACAACAACACACTATGTGTTATGAATAGAAAGTTGTGTCCTGTTACATACATGTAGCTGTATTGTTGCTGAAGCCCGTCTATAGTAAGTCTGTGTGAAGAAGTCAGCACTAAAAAACTCCAGGCAGCTCAGTTTCAACCTACAGGAGTTAAAGATGACTTTTTACCCCCAATGTAAGTGACTCAAACAGACCAGCCATGAACTGCTGGTTTCACAGACAAGGTGGAGCTAAAAAATTGCTCATAGTTAAATATTTATTGATTTATAGTATGTCAAGAACCTTCAAATTTCATTCCTCAAAATTAGAGCAGATATAATGAGCAACATGTAAACATTCCTCCTGAACACTTACAGGAACTGTTAAAGCGACAGCATACTGGCTGCACTGGACAGTCTGTTCTCTGTTTATTGGACATCCATTCCTTTCATCCGCCATTACCGGAGGGGGAAAAAAAAACACCTACTTGGGGGGTTAAAATTAACTCTTTGAAAATCCAGCATCATCTCTCCTGTCTTGATCTAAATCACAAATTGGCCCTCTTATGATCTGCATGAGAAAAGCAGGCGCGGGATGATGTGGAGATGGCCTGCTCCAGCCAGGCCTGCGGGCCTGATGAAAGCACCGCCACCTTTGATGTTATGACAAGGACTGATGAGTACTTCACACTGTGTCTTCTCTTGATCTCATGCATTTGCTCTGTGCGTGTATGTATCTGTGTATTTTTAGAAAATAATTGTAACCTCATGCATAAAGTACAAACTCACACACACATTAACAAGTTATTATTCAGAGGCTATATGGGCAACAAAGCCTCTCTATAGAATATAAATGATTTTAAGCTTAATTGTTATGTGTGTATAATGTATAAAGAAATCTTTGTGTCAGAT
This sequence comes from Acanthurus lineatus, assembly GCA_029814665.1. Lineage (NCBI taxonomy): Eukaryota > Metazoa > Chordata > Actinopteri > Acanthuriformes > Acanthuridae > Acanthurus > Acanthurus lineatus. Next base: position 18,904,405 of record JAPZDV010000008.1, on the reverse strand, counting down.
GCTGTGCATCATAATGAGTCTGTGCAATTAGGAACGCCATGTTTTACACTTTAATTTGTGTTTCGAGTGACCAGAGGGAGTTTGTTTCTAAACTCAGTCCATGTGTCTTTGCTTGCCCCCAGCACCCGCCAATGCCATTTACTGCTCGACATCTTCAACCCAACAGAGCATGAGCTCACCGTCAGCGCCAAGAACAACCAGGACCTGGTCCTCCATGCCAGCGAGTGCCAGAGGTGAGTGGAAGGTTTCTCTTTATATATGCAGATGGAAAAGGGGGCAGCTATGACTCAAATGGTATTTCAGCTCATTTACTTATCAGAGGGACAGTGGTTTGATCCCTGGCTCCTTCAGTCTGCATGTCTAAATGTTTTAGGCCAGATATTGAACCCAAAATTGCTTCTGATACCTGGTGTGAGTATGTTCCTGATGAGCAGTTTAGCTCTCTCTATAAAAGCCCTGCCATTACTGTGAGTATGAGTAAATGTGGGCTATTGTAAAGCTCTTTGTAAAGTGGTTGTAAAACTAGTAAAAGGCGATAAAAATGCCGTCAATTTTCCATGCAGTTTTACCATGTCCCATCTACGGCAATGACTCAGGCAGATCCTCAAGGTATCTGGTTTGGTTGGCTGGTTGGCTGGTTGGTTTCTTTCTTTATTTTTTATGTAAAACTCATTAGTACACAATGCTTATAGTGCAATTCCTCACTTAAACTCTCATCACTTTGAGAGTGTGTGGCAAAAAATTTTGGTAATTTCCGCTTTAGATAAATTGATCTAATCTTAATGGATGGGTTATAAAATAAAGTACAGTGTTTATAATGAACATGTGCTATAGTGGTCAGGATGCTGGCTCTCACCAAGGTGACTGGAGTTCAACTTCCAGTATAGGAACAGTTTTATGCCGACCACAGCATGTTTATACTAGAAATCAACCCTGTAAATGTAGTCACAGCACTAACTGGACCTCTGTATAGGAAGTATATTCTTATTGATGAGAAAAGGTTACACACCATCAAGTTTATGAGTTAACATCCCATGTTTCAGACACCAACAGAAGGATTTTTAATATTCAGGGGGATGTTAGACAAATGTTACCTTTTACATTTACTCTCGTATTCATTTAGCTATATACTTTCCTAGGGCTTCATCAGTGGACATATGGTGATTGTATTTAGTATAGGGCAAATCCAATTTTTTAATTTTTTTTTTGGTAAACAGTTGAAATCTGGCCTTATCGTCTGCCCAGAAATATCCCATTATGTGCCATAAAAACACTGGAACCTTTTCAAATGCATATTGGTGACTGAACCAACAGTCAACTGACAACTGTTTATAATAAATTATAGACAAACTTTGTTTTCCCTCGACCATGTAAATATGAGAATACAGGTGCTTTAAAAGTGACTAATCTCATATGTTGGCTCTACTATATCTTGCAAATTGCAGATCGGATAGTTATTGCCCCTGTAGAGCTTTTTTCCCTCTTTTTTTTGTAGCTTTAGGGGTTCTACACTATTTTGTGAGGAGTTGCCGATTCACCACAAACAATAAGATTAGTCTAACTTTCAGTTTTAGTGTCCTATGAGAGTCTAAATACTTGTTTAGAATTTTCTCCTTTGTCAGAAATCAAAAACCTGGAGGAAATCCCTGATTTGTAAAGGATAATACTAGATGTGTTTACTTGCTAGGTCCTGAATAAGTCATTCCCAAATGTGTCTCTCCTGTTTTTCACTGTCCGCTGACATGTAAATATATCTGCATACATGTTTACGCACATCATCACACACGCTTGCCATTTTTGTAGATGACCTCATCCTCTCTCTCTCATCCTCTGCTTGTCGTTTCACTGGAAAGTGTCAAATTATGATTCCTGTCAGTGCTCTCTCTCCAGTGCATCCTTCGCCACAAGCAGAGGTACACTGGTGGTGAGTCATAGACTTTTCTCCACAGGGGTGGAATGTTATTATATGAGGGAAATTGGGGGGTGGAAATGGATCTTTTCAGACGGAGCCAAACAGCTCATCACTTGGCTCACTCCAAATAATCTTTCCTGTTCAGAAATGAACTGCTAAGATAAGCTTAGTAGCATTTTGGAACCGCTATTTTCCTCAAAAAGAATAACTTCAGAAGTCTCCAAAAAGTTGCTTTCAGAGATACTTTTTTATTTGGCCCTTATTTTTTAAAGAATTGAGCGTGCAACGGTTTTTAGCAATGCTAAATTTATAGAAGAATGAAACAAGAACAACAAACTAAAGTGTTTGTTTTTTTTTTGCAGAAAGTGCAGGACAAGTGTTAGCTTGTGGTTTGAGGGAGTGCTACAAGTAAAACTATTTAAGATATTATTTATCTGGTATTAAAGGACACAATATAGCATTTGAAAGAGTAAAATACCAAAATTTTCTCCCTTAATAGCAAAAAAATATATAAAAACAAAATAAACTGAAGACATCACACAAACTAATGTTTTTTCAGTGACTTTAAATAAATGAGTGTTTAATTATTTTTGTTAATTTAATTAAAATTTCTGTTTCAGATTACTAAAAAAGTAGGAGTTCTTCTGACCTTAAATGTATTGATTTAAAAATATGAGCTGAATGAATGTGCTGCTGGAAGTTCACTTAACTCATTTAACTGAGATTAAATACATGATAAACATAGTAACAGACTTTTATGTTTTTATATGATCTCCAAAGATCATATGAATACTAAATGAATAGAAAGATTTTTTATTGTTGTCTGTAAATGTGTCTAAAGATGATGAATCGTTAGTGTGTCATACTCTCTTTTTCTAAATAAGGTTGAAATAATTGGGACACAGACAAGGTGCCAGAAATCTGCTGCAGTGTTTCCACAGCAGAGCACGTCCATGATAGTTAGAGGGCTTCGATGCTGACCGCAGAGGCCTCACACACTCACACACACACAGGGGGCCATTATGCAGCTCATCTCTCTTTAACGCGGCCGGTCTCTCTGGTCAATTATTCAGTACCAGTAACAGCATTATCACCTGGCCAAAATGTGCACGCAATCAGTTCTATGTATTCCTGCTAAAACATTAGTGTAGTATATCGTCACTTTTCAACAAAGGTTTTGTATGAAGGTAGATAATTTTTTTCTAATTACCAGTAGCTTATAGCTGTTTGAGCTTTAAAATTTAGTTAAGTTTGAAATTTAGCTTGAACATCGTCGCCTGTTAAAATTAAGGTATTGTGGCAAGATCAGGATTTGCGTTAGTATAATTGATATCAAACCCACAGTGGAATCACTGCTGAATGATGGCTGGTTTAGAGGTACCACACATCTGTCTTTGCTCTGCTCGTCCTTACAGTGCTGCTTCAATACATATCAGTGCAGAGAGGTTTTATTTGTTTCTTTTTCCAGAAGTATTTCATTGAATAAACAAGTCATACTGAAAATAAATGAATATTTGCTAAAGAAAAGCTCAAATGTGCCGCCTTTTTGCATTTTCATAGGTCTCTTGAAAGAGATTTTGATCTCAAGGTCCCATGCTGGTTATCCATTTACCACCCACTGTTCTGCCTGAGGAACAGTGGCACTATGCAAAGCTTTGCCAGACTTTAAGTACCATCAAAAGTTGAATATGAACATCTTTTATATGAGGTACTTTCCTGAGTATTTATAGGTAATGCTACATTTATACTTTTTAGATGTACTAACCGTACTTTTACTTCACTACATTAATCTAACATATGTATTTTTCAGACTAAGATTTTACTTTTAAAAAACATGAATATAATAGTGTAATAAAATACAAAACTGTGTTCAAAATGAAATAGGTTGAATCCAGCCTTCCTGCCTTGTCACATCTTTTAAAAAGAGCAGTGTCTGAATGGGGTTTGTTGTTACCATTCATGGCATTGAATTGCTAGCTGTTTCATTTGAGAAACATTTCTCCTTTAACATTCAATAAATGAGGACACGTTTCACAAAATCAAGTCAGTTTGAAAAATGAATGCAGAATTGAGTCACAGCACTCTTTCCCCCTCCTATTTTTCATCCTAAAAACCCAAGATTCACCTTAGTAGCCCTTTTGGAGGGCCTGACCAGTGGTGTAGTACAGGGTTTATGCATGTATGCAGCATATACCTACTTATCTTTCAGTATGCATTGAGTACACCCTCCTTTAACTCCCTCTGATGTACATCATTAAGTGGTGTGGCCAAGTACGGCCATCCAGAGCCCCCAGAGAATTCCTGTCAGCTTGGCAGGCTGATTGGGCTGCAGTGTCAGGCCACCATTAAAAATGCCAAAAATGAAACAGGTGAATGAGAGAGAAAGACGCGGGATAGCTGCAGTTCTTCAGAAATGAAGACCATCAGCCCCCTGTCTGCTTTTAACCTGATGATACAATCTCTTTCTGTCATTTCACACAAAGAAAACATTAATGCAATGTTCAGTTAGTGCTTGAAGAGCACACAGTGAAAGTGAGAACAACCTGGACTTACATTAAATTCCTAGCCTGGATTCTTCTCCCAGTCTGCCCCTGCACCCTGTTTGTTTTCCTCAAATTAGAAGGCAACAAAATATTGACAATGACATTTTTGATTCATGGAATTAAGATGAAAGATGAAGTGAACATTCACATTAAAATTACCTTTCAGTATCTCAGATGACCTTGAAATGCAACATGTGTTTTTTTAAGACAACATTTAAAGGCATATCCTAAGAGTATACTAACTTCTTCAGGCTTCAGCACACAACTGAAGCCAATCTGTAGTTTGTGAACCACTGGTCTGAACTACTTGACTTTGTTTAA
>JAPZDV010000008.1:18860481-18888614 GCA_029814665.1 Acanthurus lineatus | reverse complement strand
TATATATTCTCCTTCTTTTCTAGTTTTTAGTCATGAGTCTTTAGTCATGAGTTTCAGTGTCTCTCAGTTCTGCTTTTTAAGCAAGTTATTCATTAGCAACGAAAGCAATTTTGGAGGACAAAAACTTGTGCTGGTTTTATTTTATTTACCAGGCAGGCAAATTAAAATTGTTCAACAGTTCTATCAACATTGTTGATGATTATTTTAAACATAAATAGGAAGTATCTCTCAGTATTTTGTTGGGCAAAACACTATTTTGACTGCTTTGGCTGAGAACTGTTAATGGCATCACATTTTTATGCTGTTTACAACTAAATGTCCAAATGATAATGATAAAACAAAGTTTACTGACTATGAAAATAGTCGTATTCAGGACCTACTTTAAAAATGCACCAGAGTTTTTTGAAACTTTATTATCTTAGTTATAAATGACTGTCATTTGCTGAAGTTGTGGAGCTGTGATACTGTAGTTCATCATTAAGTGAATTAAACTCCATTTAAGACCGACGTTAAACATACTTTTCAAATATTAAACCATTCGGTTAGTGTTTCATTAGCACTGTACAGTTAGTAATCTGTCTCAGTTTTTGTCTTGTCTTAGTTTTGATGTGTAGCTTAGAAGTGTTAAAATGAATAACAGCTGACTGAGAAAATACAGACAAATAACTCACACTGAAAAATCTTATTCCACCAAAATAAATTATATTATAAATAAAATATTTTAATAAAAAATCCAGTTAAATCATTACATAAATAAATTAACAAATAGGAAAATTTGATACGCAGCTATTTTTATTTAAAGTCAGTGTTACAGGACATCTAATTTACAGGAAATATAAAATGTGTTTTAATTGCCACAATGCTAAATATTTATTTTGTTGCTTGAAAAACCTTCGTTACTATTTCTTTCCCCTTTTGAAGTGTCACTTAGATTGTGAACATTTGGCTCTCAGTAATTACATGTCCAAAGTAAAACAGTCACAGACCTTGTAAGAGAGCGTCTTCCTATTTAGGGTCCATTTGCATTGCTGTAACTTGGTATTTTTAGACTTAGTGTGTAATGTGTGCTTTGAAGACGACTGAGTGAAAAGCAGTGACCATCTAAAGATGGTCTTCAGTCAATGACATAAGCCTACTGCCACTAATCTTCAAAGGGGTTATGTATGCCTCTGTGTGTGCATGAGTGTGGATGTGTGTGCTTGTGTGTGTGTGGGTGTGTGCGTGTATGTGCATGTGAACAGGAAGAGCAGGAGCTTTCCATTGTCTTTGTTTTGAAGTCTTAATTGTTATTTAATTTGTGTCCTGCTTTGTTGTAAAGGCTCTGAAATGATAATTGCATTGCCTTTTTTCCTCCACCACACTTTGATGTGTGTGTGTGTCTCTGGACTCACCAAAAGATCTTTTTCTTGTAGTGTAATTTCATTAATTATTCCCAGGACAGTAAGTCACCTGTCACCTGTAATAAAAAGCATGTGCTCACTGATTTAAAGTAACATAATGGCCAAGCAGACATCAAAGATACAGAAAAAGTGCCTGAATGGGACCTTTTTTCGTTTTTCTTTCAAATCATCCATTATTATGAGATGACTTCTGATTTGCTACTGTGCTAAAGTTCTTGTATTAACTTTTTCCTGTTTTAAGACATCATATGATTACTTAGTGATACAGCTATTAAGAGGTATCAGATCAAAGCCCTGGTCAGCTCAGTAAGTTTATCTGTGATGTGTCTATTTTCCTCTAAGTGCATCAGAAAATGACTCCTCAAAGAGCTGTCGTGGCCTCTGAACTGAAATTTCTGAGATGAACCTGCGAATCAGTACATGGATTCACTGTGTTTTATCAAACAAAAAGAAAATTGCTAAACAGAAGGACCACAGCCTTTAAATATATCGAGTGAGAAATCATTTGCATTGGTCAGCAGGTGCCTGTCATGGTCGACATTCTCAAGGCTTATAAAGCAGGAAGTGAACCACTGAGTAACACTTTACTTTATAGGAACCTCTCATTGCAAGTTGGCGTCCTGTAGAGGTGGATGTGCAGGTAATTTGCAGTTAACTGCTCACCTCAAAGTCCTATTTTGTCAGTTCTCTAAGTATGGAATGATGGAAGCAGTGTTGGCATGGAGAAATGAACCACATGTGAGACTTTTATGTGCTGTTCCCTCTGTGTGAAGAAGACTCTCATGGTGTCTGTCTCTCAGTTTAAACACTTGAAGCAAAGCCTATCAGTCATCACGACACATAAGAGGCCTGAGACAACTTTTCTCTCCAGTTAAGTGCTGCTGTATTGTGCCAATGCTTAACAGCACAATAAAAAGTTCAATAAATATCTCTGTTATGACTTTTGAATTTCAAATAATTTAGCTACATTAAAAAAATTTCTGACAGAATTTTCAGTTGTAATACACCATTTGTATCTTGTCTGACTTTTCCTTGACTCAATTTGATTCTGTGAAGAGGAGGTGGATTCAGTTTCACAATCACAATAACTAAGCAATCACTTGAAAGTTATGTTTCCATGCCAGCAGCCTAGTTTTGCCACATGTTTAAAAACTGACAAACTAACAAGGAGCAACAGTGTCAGACAGGAAACAGCCTCGATAGCAGCATCAGTCACCATAGCTGTTGTTTTACCTTGTTGATTTTTTCACAAAACTTGACAGTGTGGTTTCCGAAAGCTGTTACTGTTGTTTCCAAAAGTGTTCCTCTGCTCACACAAAGGAAATGTTTCATAGGTGATTCTCAGACATCCATGTGACATCCACACCTTCTCACTCTGGTTAGCAGTTACAGATGTCAGTGTTTATGATAATTTGTTGTAAATTGCCATCAGTGATTTAAATGGTTAGCTTGTCACCATATTTCTGCTACTCCCCTGTTAACGCTGCATTCTTGCTGGTATTTTATGATATTTTTCTGAGGCAGATCATGTGTAAGATTTTGAGTTGCATCATAAACAGCTTTATGCAGAGGAGATTGGATGATATTCACCTCATTCCATATTCCATATTCCTTCTCCCATTCCCAGGCTATCTGTCTCCAGTGTTTGTGGATTGAACTCCACAGGTTTATACAGTCAGAGAAAGATTACATCCCATTGTTTTTTCTATTTTTGAATGAAGGGCCTGAATATACTCCATGGGTATATAGAGGAGGGCTTCGGGGTCTTTAATATGAACACAGTTGATGTTTCAGCGTAGTTTGGTACACTAAGACTTTGAATCCTGTGTGTGACCCCTAGCGTAACCTCGGGCAACAAACACCCCAGCTCTTGTTAATAAATAACATACCTGCAGTGTAGAGGGAAGGCTTGGGACCTGAGGATGTTTGTTCAGACTGGCTAAATCATTTATCACTTTCCAAACCACACAAAGCTGCACTGGTTGTCATCAGGCAGAAATGTAAGCAAGGTTTTTGTTCTGTAAGTATTTTCCCAATAAAGATGACTATTATCTGCTTAAGTTTAAGGTCAACATATAAGGAAAGAAAAAAGTCAGTCTTTGGATGTAAAATTCACCTTAAACATATTTTTGTCAATTTCGTTGTTCTTTCCTTTTTTTTTTTACACTAATTGATTTTCAAATGGTTTGTTTTTAAATTAGGGTTTCATTCATTTTTGCCTTTGTTTCCAGTCATGTTTGCTTGTTGCTGCTTTTTTCTAAATACTGCAAAGTGGTTGTGCACCTCCAGAAGCTTTCAAAGCTAGTGCTGGACCAAATTAGAACAATAAGAGAAGAAAGAATAAAGTAGCTTGGAACATCACACCTGGGTTGTTTAATTGAAAATGTACTCATATAAATGAACTCATGGGGAGCTGCACTGTGCAGACCTTTGTTCTTCACTGTTACCTTGCGATGCAGTGCATGTGCTTCATTTGCATTCAGTGCAGTCAAAGCCTGGTCTAAAGCAGCAAAATCTATTCATTTCAACGGAATCCCTGCCACTTGTCTCACTCTAACATGGCAGATCTGCACACTTACATGGCTGACCTGTAACAAGCTATATTAATACTGCTGACCCTTGATGGAACAAAGAACCAAAGAGACTAACACAGAGCAACCAATTAAACCTTTCCCTGTCAGAGTGTGAACTGTTCAGAAAAAGAGAAATACTTTTCTGACAGTCGCGAGACAGGGGTCAAGGGTACAAAACTATTTTCTTATAACCTGTGAGAACTAAAATGCTTACTGACAGTTTTTACTTGGTGACAGATAGAAATCAAACTTGCTAGTTCTTCCATTCCTTCCATTCAGTAATTCTTTATTTAAAGAAATGATGTACAAAATATCAATCGCTAACAACTCAAACTCCATAAGTTATTTGATCTGTTATTAACTTGATGAAAAAGTAACAATGACAGTTACATAACTGTCATTTCCAGACTGTTATAAATGTTACTGTGGATTTTTTTCTGACAGATGATCATTCAGAAGTTATATAAGTAGAAGTATGTAAATATTTCCCATCTCTTGTTGCAGGATGGCGATCCAGGTTGACAAGTTTGACTTTGAAAGTCTGCCACAGCCGGACCAGGAGACAGCTCGCTTCACCAACCCCAAACAGCTGGAGGAGGAGCGACAGCATGCCCAGGGCTGCCAGATCAACAGCAAGCTGGGCATCTGTTGGAGCATCATATCCTTTCAGTGGCGACATGTTACAGTAGAGTTATGTCTGGGAAGCCAGCCCGAGCTTAGGATTACTCAAAAAACAGTAGATTTCAGAGGCTTATATTTATAATGCAGTTACCTTTGTCTCAACTGAACCGTTAGCCAGGCAATAGTCTGAAATTGTTGGTTTGACAGAAATATTCGTCGCTGTGTCACTTCAGTGTTGTTGTTTGTTGACATCAGTCAGATCAGTGGTACAGGACATCTGGATCTTATGTACATCTGGAGGCCCTGTGGCTAGGAGGGTACTTGTTCGCCTGTGCTGACAGATGGGACAGCGTATGGCTAAGTACTTGTCACTTTGCCACTGCAAAGGGATGTGTTAGTGTGTGTATGTGTGCGCTTGTGCATAATTATGCCATGCACTTACAACAATATGATATTACATATCCCCCATAGGTCCTTGAAAGTGTGCAAGCTTTTAGTCCATCCAGTGTAATCTTTGACAGCATCACTGTAAGCATACTGCCCTGTGGGATGAAAATTCTTCAGTTAGTCTTAACTAATGTGGATTAAAACTTTTAGATTTAAAAAAAAAACAAAAAACACAGGTCTTTCCCCAATGGTTTTAGAACAGGGGGAGCTAGAGGAACTAAACTGAATGAATGAATCAGAAACTAAAAGCATCATATTAGAGAACTAGATTAAGGGTTAGCGCCTGTATACTGTCAATCATACAAACATTTTATTTGGCCCTAAAAGCATTTATTGATTGTACAATAATGTTTTGAATGCCAGAATATTGGACACTATGAAGTCATCATAGGTTAAGAATTCTTGATGACTATATTCTCAGAACATTGTGATACAGGTCTTTTGTATTACTGCTTTTGTCTTAGAAATGGAATTGATGTAAGTAGTTTGTTCATGTAGTAAAGATTTGTCTACCTCCGATCCAAACCTTCCAACCTTTGGACACAATATGTTAGAACATGTCTGGGTGGCATGTGCTGCTACATATGCATAATGCACAGCAGTACAAATGTACTTTTCTCCTACATCCTGCAGGGACGCAAAACAGATTGAACTGGCTAACAAATGCGGCACATTGCTTTGTGGAGGTACGACAGTTAAAAGACCTTTACTACAGAGGTTTAATGATTAAAAGAAAGATTAGCAGGCATCGACTGTATTAACGTTGTGCACTAGGTGTAGCAGGCTCGGGGGCTCACTTTGATGACTTTCAATAGGTCAGGCAGGGCCCTTGGCTATCTGAATTATTTTACTGGTGTGAAGAGCAAACGTCGCTTAAACCCTGGTGATGCTTATGTTTTTTTGTTTTTTTTTTGACATGTTCCTGTAGATAAAAACTCCTCATTATGCATATAGCGCCTTATATCAGCCCAAAACTCAGCAGTTGACAGTAAGTTTGCTCATATTAAGAGATTTAAGAACAGCCTGTCACATTGTTGGTGCACAGTTAATGATGAATCCAATCTCTGAGCTGCTGAAGTTGCCATTATATTTTCCCTCTTTATGAAGGCATAAACACTCCCATCATTATGTGTACTGTTTTATCTACAAGTAATTTGGCAGCGTGTAGGCAGGAGTGAAGAAAGAAAATGACATACAGAACAAATGTATTCCCAGCAGCATGTCTGATAGCACACTCTTTACTGCAGAAAAAATGAGCCTCAATCTGCCCCTTTTTTCATTCTATTCTATTTGGAATTTTAAATTATAGAAGTGATTTGTGAATTTTCACAAGTTTCTTTTTAACTTCAACAGCATATAAACAGGATGCAGCAAATACATCCAGAGTGGAAAAAATTTGTAACTGCTCAGTACACAGTGAAAGAACCCCTGTGATTCTTCAGAGATAAAAGAAAAATAAAAAGGAACATTAAGCAAATGTACAGCCCTAAATAGAGTGTTCAAATATAAATTCATAGTAATTTGAATGGCAGCTCAGATAGAACTTATGTTAAGTCACTTATACTTTAAGCATCAATGGACCAACGCCAGAACTGTGGCACGATGTTATCAAGTTAAATTCTGATATTATCATTTCCTGCACAGACTGACATTTCTTTGTGTGCTGAGAGTGACTCAGCTGTCTAAAATCATTTCCGTAGCACAATGTAAATTTTGCTTCAGGGTGGATTTCCCTTTTACGACATTGAAAAACTAAAGAAATAAGAGATTTTATTACACCGCATGTCACACTCTGAAGCACTCACTTGGCTCTGAGCAAAAGAATATCCTCTTTTGTAGTGTAATTTGTAGTGTGTGAGTTCCTTACTATAGTATTTCTGTTTTCTTGATTGTTTTCAGTGCGGTGATTCACTCATAGGGAAAGACATATAGAGTGCACGCACTGAAAAAAAAAACATAAAGGAGGCAATGTGTTATGTGTGTTTCTTCCCCTTGAGGAGATCATTACCAAGTTCATGAATCATCCTTGTGTGTTGAATTTCATTTGTGTCTAATTAGCCCTTTTAAACAGCATTACTGTTATTGTAGTAACTCCCTTTTAAGCCGTCTTTTCCAAGACTTTGTGGCAGCCTGAAGTGGCCTTGTGTTACTTCAAGTATAGATTGACTTCAGTGGAGGCTTAAGCACTTGCTTTGATATTGTATGGATAAAGTTAAGACTTTGTGCTCAGTCATACACCTCATGCAGCATTGTGATCCATTTCTCAGTCTAAACTTAGGTCTAACGGTCTTCCAGACCGTTGAGACTCCCTGGGTCTGGAACCACCTACTCACTCTTAATGTGTTTCACTACAAGCCATTTTACTGGAAAGTTGCAAGTATAGCTTACATGCAAGCTGCAAACAGGAAGCATTATATCAAAAGAACAGTAGAAAACTTGAAGCATTTAGTCAGCAGAAATGTGGCACTCTTCCAACGCATTTATTTTCCCATTAAGTTTTTTTACACAAAGTAAACCAAAGCTCTGTTGTGCTGTTGTTCATGACATAAAGAATTTTGCAGGCATTGAATAGAAAAGTGACAAACTCTGTATGATTGCTGACAATGGGTGAAGCAGGTGGACAAACGTGTTGATTATTGGTACATTTTCTGTGATTGCTCAAACCTGTTGCAAATACAGGGAATATGTAAAAATATCTACGATGCTATCTATAACAGTTTATTTTACAAGTTAACAGAGTGCTTGATTTTAGAATATACTCCTGTTTTACAAAAACAGATAAAAATAAAAACAGTGGCTCTTACCAGTTTATTTCACAGTCAGTCCCTTCGATTTAAGAGTTTGCTGTTCACCTAAACTGTGCCTTTAAACTCTTGCAAAGGCTAAAAAACATGGCTGTGGAAAAAGACATCAGAGCTACTTTCTGTACTGCTGTCACTGTTTGCCATGCCTGCTATTTGACCCCTTGTTTCCAATACAGTTTAGCTAAACTGTGCTAAAAAAGTTGATTTTCTTAGTTCCTAAATTGGTATATATTTATACTATTGGACCTTTTTTGTGTCACACACATAGATTAGGGTTTTCTCCATCTGAATGTAACACAGCACAGTAGCTAAAATAAAACCAAGTAAAAAAGGATAAAAATTCCACACAAAAGGTTCTGCCAAATCCAACAAGACCTACACATGTATTACAACCAAAAGAATCAGTATTGTCTTCTATTTAAGGATGAGACAGGAACCTGTGCAGAAACAAGAAATGCCAGACCAAAGCCCATACCAGACCCATCCATTATCTGAGAGCTGGGACCCTAACCCATACAGAACTGAACTCAACCTGGAGACACAGATATGGTTGACACCTTGGCAGTTACAACTGCTTAGTTTTAGTTGTCATCAACCAGTGACCCTAACCTTAATCCCAAAAGAATTTAAGTAATCAATTAACCAAAGAAGAGAAAAAAAATCTCACCCAGGTCTCCAATACAACCACCAAAGAGTTAAATAATACAGGCAGCAAGTGTTTTGTGTGTGTCCGTTTCTGGAGGGATCATACAGCATAAAGCTGCTCTGCTGCCAAAGTGTTGCTTCTCTTTGTGTGGGGTCATTACGGTTCATATAATGTACATACCCGTATTATGTAACATGTCCATTCTAGAGTGGACATGTATGTGCATTCACTGAGGACTGCAGCAGAAAGTCAAATGCCACTGATCATCGTGTTCCAGGCTGTACCATAAAGACATAATGTTTCTGCAAGGTGCCCCTGTTACCCAACAGCTCCCCTGAAGCCTTGAAATAGAAATATTACACGTTGTAATATCAAGTAATCAGAGCCATAGCACTGCCTTTGTTTACCATTGTTAATTCAAATGAGATGCAGGTGCATCTTGTGGCATGTTTTTCATTGTACGCAGATATTTTTTGGAAATGATCCAGCAGAAATAGTGGAAGCACTTTTCAGCTCAGTGTGTTTTGTCTTTATGTGCCTTCCCTCTGTCTCCTGGTCCCTCTGCATGCATACTGTGCTCTGCCTCAAAGGTTAATAGACACAGGTTTGGTGCTCTAGGCACTACTCATCTCACCCATTATTCCAAATGTCAGCTGTGTAAATGTGGTGGTGTGCTTATCATCACATATTATCTGGGTAATTGCTCTCTGACAGTCATATTTGTTTTGATGCAACACAATACGTCGATCGCCTGCCCTGTGATCAGTTTAATGTTACCATCAGGTTACAGAAACATGCTTTCCATGTACCTTTGGCATCTAAATGAATGCATTACAAAATTAACATTTGTAGGGAATTTTATTTTCACCCTTTTGCATATTGTGCAGGTGGAAAGTGGGAAAATTAATGCCATCTTTAGTGCCTGTTTGAGTTTGTGCTTAGCACCTATTCTTAACCATTTCTTGATCTTTCTCATCACATTCACGTGTGATATTCCACTTTTGTGGCTGTCACAATGCTTATCTTATACCACCAATACAAGTATCTTAAGTCTTAATGACCCATTTGGTGGTATTCATAAGACATCAGCAATGTAATAATTGAGTAATTGACTTGAGCCCATTCAATTGCGATCATTCAGATGAAAATCTTTATCTCATGATATCACTGGATTGGGTACATCATTAGAATCCTTATTATAAACCACACACACTGAAAGGGACAAAAACACACACAATGACTACCTTATACTCAAATTAATGTTGTTTCTGTTGCCAAACTAATTATCCAGTAAGAGTCTGCTGGGTGCTTCAAGTTTCAGAGGTTGTGGGTAAAGTTTAAAATGTCAAGCATGATATTCTTGTTTTCCCAAGTTGCCTTTGCAGTTTCCTTGATTTCAGTAATAATTAGAATATGCATATTCCAAAGAATTTTGAGTGTGATTGCTTGGAGATGAAGCTTTTAAAAGAAATCTACCAGAAACAGCAGTTGAAGGGAGAAAATAAGTCGAAGAAAAGAACTAAAGAACAAATTAAAAAGTGCCATGGGTACTCTGAAATAAAGAAATGACAAATATTAGTTTGCTCATAGAGACAAGTTGACTGTTATTTGAATAAAATGTATTGAAAGTGTAATTTTATTCATAAACCTTTAAAGATAATTGTGAAAAGACGTGTAAATACTTGAAGAAATGTATCAGTACAGGGGAATACTCAAAATAACAGAGTCATTGTAAGGAGCTTAAGTGACAAGAGAAGGCATCAAATTAATCAAGTGTCTGTTGCCACAAACTACTGTTTTATGTTTTTTTTTTCTTTTCCACCTCCACTGTTGTTGCTTGTGGATTTAAATGCACCTTAATGTTGTCACAACACATCCCTGACTTCCAGAGGTGGTTTTTCTGATCGGATCAGAATTCTCCTCAGCACATCCTGGATGCCTTCACATCTGTACTTTTGGGTTATCTAGTACTGTGTGATTGCAACCCCATCATCCAAAATGCAATTTAATTTAAGTATTAAATTATTATTTCTATTTTCTATATTTTTTTCTATTATCATCATTAGTTGTAGCAGTAGCAGTGGTGCTACATCTCTTTGATGACAATAAGGTTCTCCTGCTAAAATCTAAGCTGTGGTCAGCAGTTTGTTTTTTTTTTAATTTTTTTATTTTTTCAGTTTTAGCTTTTATTTTATATCACAGTACACAGCATGATGCTTTTTATTCAGACCCCAGTGTTTTAACTGTGTAAAGAGCAGACTGAATGCCACCTCATGCTTTTGCCCTTAACCATACCCACCCTTCTTTGCAACGCCGTGGAGAGGCCAGTGTGGAGGGAGTCCTCAACCAGCTGGTGCTGGAGCACCTTCAGCTTGCTCCTCTGCAGTGGGGTGAGTGTCATACCTGTGTGTGCCTGTGTGTGTAACTGCATGTCTGTTAGATCATGAGTTCTGATTGTGAAATTGGAGAAAAAAGTTTTAAGCATAATGGACTACATTGTTTTATAGATTTTCCATCCTCTGTTTTTTTAAATTAGAACCCCCTGTGATATTTTCCTGTTTGCCTGCCAATCACAGTTATCTGTGAGGTTCCAGAGTCATCTCTTTACCTGTCAGTTAGCGCATAAACCTCCAGAACTGGTTTCAAGCCATGTTTTTATTTGCATTTATAATGGGCTACAGACTATTTTGGAGAAGTGTAGACAGCAGCTTGGGAAATGTGTGATTCACCGGGGATGCGCAGAATTTGTAGGAGCACTCTTCGGTCGCACCATCTGTGATCATCCTCTGAAATCACTTTTGATTTACTGCGGATGTTTGTTTTCTGAGATTCCCGGCCTCTCTTTGGGCACTGCCAGCATTTTGATTAGTCAGCTGGGGCTGTCCTGCTTTTGCAAAGAGAAAGCAATCTGAAAAATGAAGCAACAGCAGATCAAGCATGGAAATGTAAGAATCTATTGAGACAGAAGTAGAGGGGGATCAAGGCACAGAGACTTGACTGTTCTTCAGATATTTTAGCATTTGACATGCACCTCATCTGTTAGGAACATTCCCAGAAGTGAAGCTGCTGGAAAGATGTCTGAAATGCCTCTGTCTTTTGGCTGATATTCTACATTAAGTGTGTAAGACAATTGCAGTGGATGTTATTTCCTCTTGTCTTTATTTCTATAAAGGTAGTCTTGCAGTTCCAGTCCAGTTCACTGCAGGCCTGCTGATTATGAGCCAGATAATTTGCCTCAGCCCATTAGGATGCCTTTATCAGGGCTGCAAAGACTATCACAGGCTCAATTACGGGTATAGTTCAAGCATTTCCCCTGTGTCTGAAATCGTTAGTCCAATTGGATGCTTTTAATACCGTTGTTTCTCTGTAAGCCTTACACTTAGAGATGCTGTAGATGAATTTAACTTGCTTATTAAAAAATTCAGTTGTATTTCATTGCTGTGATGTTCATGGCCAAAGCTTTGTTGAGGACTAAGAATGTGATACTCTTGTTTATTTACTTTAATAACATAGCTTAAGATGACAGAAAATATATCTTATGTTTTATAGTGCTTCAGGCAATACCCTTCCTTATCTGTTTTCACCTTTTTAGAGAATTTTTACCTTTTTTATTAGAAAGTAGTTGCTGGATCAGTCTTGCAGTTCCTGTGTTAATGGTAACACATGTTGACCATTCTTTTCTAAATACACTTCATTATTTTCTTCTTTTATTGTTGCATAGAAACATTAAACTCACCTAGAAGATGACAGACTGAAGTTACAATGTTCTTTAATTAAACACTTTTAGGTAAAAATATGTTTTCATTTTTTTCCCCTAAGGCATCTTACTGAACAGGTGCTGTAATGTCTGTTTCTGTTCAGTCTCACTATAAAATAATTGCTTTAAATTTCAATCAGTCTTTATTTATAAAAACAAAGTAGCCATTATGCCCCTTTATTTGTCATATTCTAGAATACTGTAAGTCTTTTTTGACTTCTCACGCAAAAGGTGGTATTTTTCACAAATGTCATTCTTTGTACCCAAGAAATGACGAATCAATGAAGATTTTTTCATAGATTATTGCATTGCTGATCTAAAAAGGCCACTTGAAATGTTCTGCTACTTGAATAATCAACATTGCATTAAGTAAATGTAAATAAGTTCACGTGGGCTACTCTGGAGCAGAGGTCGATCAGAGGTGTTAGTATTCCAAGGATGAGGACGGTGATGTATTTCTGTGGCAATATTTGGAGCAGTTAAGCAGTATTTTAACTCTAAACTATGCGTAGCACGGCCTTTTATGCAGGGCCCACAGATAAACTTTTTGTTAGGACCTGTGCTGCCTCACAGTGTGTGTGTCTGTGTGTGTGCGTGTGTGGATGTGTGTGTTTCGTTGTGTGTGTCCTGGTGTGTCAGTGTAATATCACATATTTTAATGATCTCACCCATGAGCAGTGGTAAAACAAAATCTTACCAACCCCTGGTTTACAGCAGTTTTTTGTAACATGGTTCAGGCCCACTTGTGTTTGGCTGTCTTTATGGTTCCGCAGTTATTTTAAGTAAGATTTAAGTGCCACTGCACAGTTGACTCTCACCTGCCTAGATTACAGAAAATTTCTTGAGTACCATCAGTCTGTGGCTTTCCTTCAGCTAACCTTTTCAAAACATACTCATTTAAGGGAAATTGTAATAGCTTCACTTCTGTCCTCAATCAGAGTCCTGAGCACTAAACATGGAGCCTCGTCCTTGATTTAGGGTTTAAAAAAACGATAATATGTAACCGTAAAAACCCTGTGTATAGGCCATGTCAGGACAGGAACAGTTCTCACAGGTAATAACCCCTCTAACTGAATGGTCACTTATTGTTTTGTACTTACAACCACATACATGTTAACATATGTCACAGGAGGGGGAATCGTCCACACTTACACAAACAATTTAATGTGTGTGTGTATAGAGGGACCCTGAAAAATCAATTCATGAGACAGCTGGATTTGTGAGATCATACAATGGCAACACTTATCTCGACAGGCTCCAGGCTATGTGCCTGTGTCCTATCCACAGTGGTTTGGACCAATCAGTATCCTGCAAGGAACTACAGGCAGCTACGTGTAGTTTGGATGTGACAACCAGCATTATTGAAGACAACGATGGTAGCTCCTAAAGAGCTAATTAAGGGCCCTTTAAGAATGCTGATCGTTACATTGTTTGTTGATCTGATAGTTGAAGTCAGCCAGTAATAGACCGCTATAGATGGTAGATTTTCACCAGCCAAGTATTTTTTGAGAATTCCAATTTCCGGCCATCCTGCTTGTATTCTGTGTAAAAAAAGGATCAGGAGTTATAGGTTAAAAAATGTACAGCAGTCATGTGTTGTAAATATTTTAATGAATAGTCCAATCGGCATTGTAAAATCTCATAAAAGGTGCATTAAGATCTGTTGGAAGTGGCTGGTCCCACACTAACAAGCACTGGACAGGATTTGACTGAGTTAAAAGAAAACTTTGCTCAAATGCAGTAAAGAAAATAAAAATGTGAAATATAGGAAACAGAGAATGTAATTTTTCCCATAAGTCTTACAATTACATTTGCTTTACCTACACTATGATTGAAAATGTTAAGTGGGTGCATTTTGAAAAACCCTAACAACATCATATACAACAGTGTGAGACTGATCTCTTTGCCTGGGTTCAGCCTTTTGTGAGTCATGAGAAACCTGATCCCACTTTATGATTTGCAACCACAGAAATCTATGAATATTTGATCACACAAGTTCCAGTAAATGGAGAACATGGAATGTACCAGAATCTGTTTGAAGGCCTTTTGTTTGTTTACAGGCTCATTATTATTATTGAATGGGGAGCAAACAGAGGCCATTAGTAAATGGTTTTGTCTCAGGGCACAATCGGCTCCACAATCACATCAGCCGAGCTGCAATTAGGCAACACTATATATGGTGAAATTCACTGCATAATTGCAAATAAATAATGCAAGTATGGTTTTTTTTAGTAGTGACACATCCTTTTATTTCTGCTGAACGCCATTCTTAGGGTTCAGAGGATGGCACTAATTCACTGAGTGTGCTACAATTTACATTAACGTGGTAAGCTGTTTTAAAAACAAAACAAAAGCAGACAATCTGACACAAGCTTTTCCAGACACACAAACAGAGATAAAAGGAATGTTTTTTTCTTATTTTTGTCTTAGTTTGCTAGAGGACATATCTCTTCTAGCCCTTTTTTTCCATAAAAATGTGGACATTATATTCAGCGTGCGTGTGTTTGATTTCACAGAAGCTATAGTTCTCTTTTTTTCAGACCTCTTTTTTTTTAAAGAAATTAAAATAAATAACAGCTGTGACATTGATATACAAGGCACTTTATTTTATTTTATTTTTTGGAGGAGGAGATTTTAGGGGCCAGGAAAAACTTTGCAAATAAAAAGCAACTATTGCCTAAACTCCTGCAATATGCTTTGGATTGATATGTCTGGGTGTGAGCATGGATTCAGAAAGCTTTCGTCTGAGCTTCTGTGTTTTTTAAAGTAATTTAATTCTCTACCTCAGCAGGAAAAGTCTGCCTGGAAGCTATTCTGTTGTTCTCTGGTTATAAAAAGGTTATAAAAAGTTAAAATAAAAGAATAAAGAAAATGTCCACTATACTGTATATGTTGACCATGGCTTTCATTGTCATGTTGAAAAGGGTGGACAGTTTTACAAACAGTCTAAATGTCAGCAGAGCAGCCCTGGAGATTCTTGGCTGTTGTTTTTCAGAAGGTTACTGGCTGATCGGGTTAATTATCTGTGACAAAACTGTACCGTCCTCCCAAAAACTATTAGGGCTACTTGTCATCATAAGCTTGAAGCACTTAGGGGGAAAATATTTGACGAGACAATACTGGATGGAACACACAAAGTTAGGATGCAGATATCAGCTCTTGTTTTGCACTGTAATTATTTTACTCAACTCAAATTTTGTTTAACCAATCATTGTTTAAATGAGAAAACAGGGTTACCGAATTTACTAAGAGTTGAACACATAATATTTTTTTTACCAAAATGTATTGCAGAAATGTGGAATGCATGCATGCAAGCTGTGTCGTATGTAGTAAAACATGCATTGTTTTCATTAATGTTTCCCAGTCAACATTAATGTTCTTCCTTTCCATCTGCTGGTGCACTGCTAAGTTTTTTTGCAAATTACTGCCAACAGCTACCAGTTAATGGCAAAGTGTAAACCAGCTAACAAGAAATATCATATTGTGTCTTAAAAAAATTATGGAGGATCTTTTTATAACCAAAAATCATGTTGATTTTTATTAAAAGCCAAAATTCTCACTATTTAAATACAGTATTTTTCAATGATGATTGTAAATTTTCCAAATAAATTTACTTTAAGTTTCACAGGACTTCCTAAAACTAATTGGCTAAATTTAAATTCTTATCACAAATTAATGCTCTTACAGTTTTTAGCCTTTGTTTAACCAGAAGATCTCTTCTCTTTTAAGAGAAAGAGTAGAGTTATCAGCACATATCCACATGAAAACAAACATTATTGTACTAGATTTCAGCTGAGTAGCATGAAAGCTTGAGCAAGCTCAACTTTTAGTCATAGTTACATTCTTGAACTTGTTTGAGAGTGGTTTGAAGGCAGCGTTTCCAAATGAAGTTTGCCTCGGACATTATTCTACACGTATTATTCTACAAGAGTGCAAAATGCAATTTTTCCAAGTCAAAAACATCAGAGTCCGAGTCCAGTGGAAAAATGTTTGTTTCACTTTAAACAAGCATATCAGCGTTACCCTGCTGCTGGAAGATTCCCATTCTCCTTTCCTAGTGGTTATAAAGTCAGAACAGGTGGTATCATTTATTTTTTGCAGCCTGGCATTATGTAAATAGCCCCATTGATTACAGCTCCTCATCTGTCAATTTGATTAAAGCCAAAGTGGTGCACCTTGTGATACGAGTCACTGTGTCAACTTAATGGAGTGTTGCTAAATAAACAGTCATCTGGCCAATCGGACGGAGCTCTCTGAGGGATCGACTCCATCATGGCAGGTTATGACAGTGTACTAAAAGACAGCACGAGGTGTGTTTGAAAAAAGGAAGTACCCTGCCATTTTTTAAAGATAAGATTAAACAGGGTCAAATAAACAGCCAAAAGTTGCATCTCACTGTAAGTAGGACAAAATAATTCATACTTATACATTCCTGAGGCCAAATTTAAAACATACTGAAACACATAAAGGATCAAGCTACATGCCAGTAGTCTAATGTGTTGAGTCAAATTTAAAAATACTTATTTCTAAAGAATATCTGCAAAAAAATGTAGAGTCCAAAATATACAGCAAAATTGAATTTAATGTTCAGCTTCATGGAAAAGAACATTATGCTAATAATGAACAACATTAAATAATATTGGGTGATCAGCAGAAAACAATAAAGAAATGCATTAATCAGAAGCAATATGTATGCATCTGTGTAGACGCTTTGATTCTCAGTATTTCTGCCTGTTGAGTGCTGAATCCAAGCAGTGAGATGGAAAACAGTGAGCCTGAATGCGGACTTTGCACCCATTCCCCACCCTCCCCCTCTCCCACCATCAGTCTGCCACCAGGCACCCATCTCAGTGGAATACAAATTCACCCATGAATGGAAAGACAAATGTTTAGCCTAGGAGAGAGATGGAAAGAGAAGGATGGGGGCCTTGCTGTAAAAGGCGGAGAGATAATTTAATAAGACAGCGCTTCTGAACCGGCTCACACCATCAAATCACCACCCTCCCCTTCCTCCCCAGCCCCCCTTTCTCCTCCTACACTGCACACACGCTCATGTGGACATTTGGCGCAGTCACAGGCGGCGGCTTTTCAACATGCACAGGGGACGCTCATGGAATAATATGCCTTTAAGCCTGTGTCAGGTGCCCAATTGCCATGAGCGCTGCAGGTTTGACAAATGGTGCTGCCAGACAACCCAGAGCCACCTAGCACTCGAGTCCTGATGTGGTGATGAGGATCAGAACCACTGACCTGAGAGATAGGATTGGAGGGAGCACATGCATGGTTGAAAGGAAAGAGAAGAGGTTTGACTGCACCTTTAAGTGTCACATCTGTAAGCATCTATCAACTCCACACTCTTCTGCAGTTATCTGCAGAGCAGTGATAGGGCCTGTGGGAGATGGAAGCCTCCCCAAAGCCCAACTTCCTGCAGGATGACATCAGTCCAATCTGCCACTGAGCTCGGAAGAAGGCAAACTCTTCCGTCAGCTATTGTGCAGATGAGCTTAGATAATACCTTATTTGGAGTTGTGTGATACCAAAGACTGACGACCTGTGCAGGGTGTGCCACGCTTTTTCCAGGTGTCAGCTGGGATAAGATGGAGCCCTCGTCGACCGTGCTGAGAGTAAGAGAGTTTAGACTACAGGCAATGGGAATTAGACACACATGCAGTAGCCAATTTTCTAGCATTAGCCAAAGGTGTAGAAGTAGTATGTTGATAGTTGTTGTTCTGACACGGAGAGATAAGCGGAAATGTTCCCCCATGTTCCAATTTTAATCCATACACACACTGAACATGATTAAGATGTATTGTGTCTGTATATTTAGTGCTGCAGCTAATCATTTTTTAATACTTATACTGATTATTCATTTGATTAACTGATTAAAGGGGAATGCCTCAGTTATACACAGCATTGTCTGTTTACAGGTCTTTGGCAGTGCTACTTTGCAATTGAAAAGAGTTGCTTAAAGCCTTTCATCGTTTAAAGCTGCACAAAATCTGATAAAATGCCTCAGGTGATGACGGTTGATATAGTTTATTTACTGTCATTGGATTTGGATCATTTTTTTGCCTTCTCTGTATTTTACATCCAAAGCCAATGTTCAGTGCTAATGCTTAAATAATGTGCCCTGTATGTGGCATGGAAAGTAAGTGTGTACCTTGTGATGGATGGGTATGTAGCAAGTCTGACCTTTTATACGGGAGACCAGTGTTTCCTATAATTAACCTTTGGCCCTTCATTCAACATATGCACAATCTTTAAGTAGCCCTGATTGTATGGTAATCATATTATTTGCTATAATCAATATATTTTCCTGTCCTAATCTATGATGGTGCTATTAGCAGCTGCAGTCGGCGGCTGCTAATAGCACCATCATCAATATCATATCACCAATACATGCACATCATCACCAATATCTGCCTCATCTCAAGGACCTATTTACAAAAGATATTGTGCTATTGATATAATGGTGCAAAAGTTTTGAAGCTGCATCAAGATTTTCAGTGTGAGTTTTGATGACTTTTTTGTGTGATTCCCTACAATCTATATTTTGCTATCTTTTAGGTTGAATTTTTTATCAAGGAATTATTGATGTGTTTTGTCAACACCACTAACCCGTATTTTGCTCAATAAATTATTTAAAGTTTTAGCAAGTTGTTTTTGTAGTGTTTTCTGGAAACCACTAAGGAATGCCACCTATTCAAGGCATTGTTGCCTTTGGATGCTGCATTAGTAATAATAAATACAAAACTGTCAAATCATTTTTAGGGATTGCCATGACCTTTGAAAAATCAGAGTGTGACACTTATAAAAATGTTCTTTAGTGACCACCAAGTCTCCGAAGAGGCTGGTTTTAACCCAAATGCGTGTGGCTTTTAGTGCTAATATTTTGGTCTAAATCCATTGGTCTATAGTTTTGCATTAACATCCAGTATAAATATTAAAATCTTGAGATATGCTTTTATTTATCTATGTTTCCCAGTACACCAACAACACATTGCCATCCCACACCCTACATCACCACCCACCTATTGGAGTGCGGATTTGCTTAAATTTGTGGTGGTTGCTGCCCATTTAGCTGACTGATGGGCGCTAAAGGCCCCAGGTAGGCAGAGGCTGATTTATCTGCTTGTTTTTCAGCTCTGTCGCCCAGGCGTTCTCACTCAGCCATCTTAAATGCCTCCTATTGAAGGCAGCAGAAAGCTGGAGGGAGATGGCAGGACGACACACACCTTTTTCAGGCGGTTCACTCTGTCCCAAGAGCCAGTGATTGTGATTTACACAGGCAGTGCTGACTCAGATAGGCTGGTAAGGCGGGTGTGTGGATGGAGACAGAGATACTCAAACAGGTGATAAGTGCGTAATGATGAGGTAGCAGAGTCTTAAAATGACTCCTCCTCTCAGGTAGTCGAAGGAAACGGACTGCGAGTGTTTTTCAACCAGCTAATTAACCCATTATGAATGTGAGTAATGATTTCTCCACATTGTGTCGTGCAGGATTATCATAACACAGGACTGTTTAACAAAACGATGTTAATACATTTTTACCACATTAGGGGAGCAAGCATGAAAGGATCATTTGTTCTACTTTGGCTGGAATCACCAGTCTTATCCTATCACCCCGGTAGCTTTAATGTGGAAATGAGAGCAGAGCTGAACACTCTGCGATTGCCTATCTAGCCTCTTTTTTTCCCCCTCTGGCCCTGCGTGGATCCACAGTTAGCACATTTAACAGGCTTGGAGCGTCTGTTTATGGGGCATTTATCATGGCTACAGAACAATCCAGGCTGTCAGTGCGTCACTTTTGGTGAGCTGTGGAAATAAATCAAAACTCCTCCGACCTTCCACAGATAGCTCACCACACACACTCGCCCATTCATTTAGACGAGTGGGATGGAAAAAGACGAAGAAGGAAGAAAAAAAGGAAAACCAAGTTAAGGAAGGTAGATGGGGTAGAGCTGCAGAAAATACACAAATTAAAGTTGTGGAGAGACCTTCAGAGACTGTTTTTCTACCAGTGATAAATGTGCCCATAAAACATGAGGCGTAGTTGTGTATGCCAGAAATGAATTTGTAGTAATGTACTGTACGGTACACTTGTATATGCTGCCTCATAGTACAGGTAATGTAATTCTTAATTTTTTCAACTCTTATTTCTTGTTCGTAGTATCTTTTGCTGTGTTGTTTTAGCTTCCATATAGTTACCCTGTCCATTTCAAGAACCAGTGCTTTTTTACACCCTTTTCTAAATGTTTTAAACCTTAAACCTGTTTCTCTCTCTGTTTTCTAACACATAAAACCACCTCCTTCATTGATTTCTTCAGAGGAAACAAGAGTATCCCCAACGGCTGCCTTTTCATCCCTGAAAGACAGATTACCTGACATTTCTAAATACAACCAAGTCCAGCCTCTGGTTTCATTGTGAGAATGTCTCGATCTTAGTGCCACACTAATTCAACTGCTGCTAAAGAGGGAATACTGTGACACAGCTGTTTCACCTGTCTGGGGTACAGAGAAATGAGCATTGCTGTGTCATTAGATGTAGCTCTGCATCATCAATCTTCAACTGTGATAGCACAAGCAGAACACTGGTAGAGATGTTCTTGATGTGTTTTTAGCTTGACTGTGTCTCTTTATGCTCCAGCATTTGAAGCCTTTTCTGATCTGAACTTAATGAATTCCCTTTGCACTGAGTATATCTGTGAAGCTGAAAGTTAAATGTGAGAGAAACCTGCTCAGATTTTTTATCTGAGATGTAATAAAACTGTTACATTGTGTAATACACCTGAAGGAAAAAGCAAACAGTTTAGCGTGAACTAAACTTGATAGATAAAAAAATAGATGTCACTAAATCCTAAACAATAGACTTTTAAACATTGCTTATGGGACTTAAAGTTGTCACCCAGTGCTGATATCAGTAAATCTGGGGGTACCAAACAAAAAAGTGGGCTGATTAAATGTAATGAACTAGATGGGTTGTCGGTGTTTTGTTCTTTTTCTTCACTCAAACAAACCTCATTTGTAATGTTTGCTTCACTGTCATTGCTAGAGTGACCTCCTGACTTTTTGGTACCATTACATCTAGGGCTTCTCTGGGGCATAGAAGTGAAGAGACAAATCAGTCATATATTACCATGTACTTGCTATCATGTACAAAGAAAAGTACAAGGGTGAAATTGAAGGTGATTCCAAATAAATAGCAGAGAATTCACAAGTATTTTTGTGGTGAACATGAAGGTCTCTACCAAACCTACCAATCCTAAACCTATCAAAACCTTGTGGTGGCGCTAGAAGTAAAGCTAAAGTGTCACCAAAGTTATTAGGCATTATCCTTCATGACCTGAGCAACCATGAATTTGTGGATTAAAGTCCCAGACCATTCACTAGATAATGACATATCTCGGTCTTGATCTAAGTAGTCGACCAACAGATAAAGCCATTGCTATACTAGTGTATATTAATGAATAGGTAAATTTATATTGACCTTAACATAATGTGAAGTCACCTGCTATTGTCCAGAAATAGTAAGCTTTCTGCACATGAGAATAGAATTGTGTCATTGCAATGCAAAAACAGTCTGATGTCCATTGGCTGCTGGATTTTCAAAAGATCTTTCCTGCTTGGGTCTACTTGGCTTAGTCTGGTTCTTAGTATTTGTGCTTATTTACCAATCTTCTAACAAGGCAGCTGAGCAGCCTAACTCAGTGAGCGAGGCCTTTCTGGCAGGTTAAGCACCAGGAGTTGGATATTATTGACAGACTGAATAATTTACCACTCCCAAACTAGCGGTCAAAGATCCACGTCCCTTGAATGTCGCAGTGCTTCGTTTATTCTGTAACAACCACCCATGAAACTTTGTTTTTGTGGTCTTGTTATAGCAGATACTGCTAGTAAAGACCTCTATTAAGGCACTCAAGGCACAAATGTTAAAGTTTAATGGACCTTGGCTGCTTTTGATTGTTTGTTCTTTGAGAAGGCTGTGCACTAGAGTAGCTTTGATGTTCACATATCGAATCAGTTCTTGTTATACATTAAGAAGTCTTCTAGTATTAATCGGGGGGAGGAACACACTTATCCTTTGCCTTGATCCTTGGTGATATGGTCATCATGTTGTTCTGTGGATTTTCTGGCGTGGGTCGCAGTGGGTTCACAAACATTTGCTTGTCTGCACGTCTGCAGAGCCTGTCAGTCTTTTTTTGATGATGGTGGGATACGACATGGCCCCTCAGAGGGAGAGAAGTCACTCCTCTGCACTCATCTGTCGCTATTGATCCTCCTTAATGATGCTCTGGTGCCACAGGCTCATAATCAGATCTTTTCCCATATGAGTGGTGCAGCTCTTTGCGTTGCTGGTAGACTGTTTCTTATGCCATCAAACCTGTTTATGTCTCCCACAATGAAATCGAGGAAGGGAAGAGTAGACTGTTCTGTCTTTTTCCTTATTTGGCCATTCATCATGTGGAATACATAAGACGCAGCTGATTGGCTTGCAACAAAACTGCCATGAATACAGTTACTCACAGCTGGGTAACGACAACCTCCAAATCACATTGCTTTGCCCAAGCAGGGTGCTGCTGTCAGAACAGTTTAAATTGCCAATGATAACCCAAAAAGTATCTCAGTATTCATATTGTGCGTGCTGTTTGTTTATGATGTGATATTCCTACGTGGCACTGTTGCATTATTAGTTAGATGTGCTTTAGCTGTCACTGTCAAATCCCATCGCTGCCTGTCTGTAACCCTTTTCTGACATACCATCCGTCTTTTTCTGTGTGGCTGCTAAGAAGATGAAGCAGGTGATCCATCATGTTTGACTGTGGTGTATCAGATGTTGGCCAGCTAAGATTCACAGGAACAGCTTCCTGCTGACAGGTCTGTGTCAGCCCTGTGGGTAACTGACACTTTTTAGTTTTTAGCGGACTGATCCCGCTCGCAGTACTGACAGGTTTTCTGGCCCTGACGCATACTGGCCATCAGGACACCTACTGAGAAGCACTGAGTGGACACTGTTACCCTGTCATTCTCTGCTGCCCTGGAGTGCGAGCAAGAGAGGAGTGTGTGTGTGTGCACACAGGGGCTTGCTCTAAGAATAATATTTGACTGTGTGACAGCATATTATGAGGAGACTTCGTGGGTCATGGGGCATCATTGCAGCATCCTGTTGAGCCTGAACAGCACGAGAGATTTATTTTGGGAAACACTTGACAAGAAGACACTGTCACACTGTCACATTATCTCCTTCTATCTGTTCCCTTCCTCTTTATATTCTCTCTGTTTCTCACATGCACCCTCTCGCACATGAGCAAAGTAATTTGACACTCGCTTTAAAAGCTGCCATCATTGCCTCTCGTGGCTGTTATGACGGGGTCGAATAGAGTGTTCTTGCTTGAACCGGCATTGTCATAAGATAAAAGCTTTGCAGCACAAGAGATCCATGCAAATGGTGCTGCTAGACAACATAATTAATAAATCTGAACGATCATCATGAATGTTGCCTTTCCTCACAACACCGACTGCTATCATTAGCTATTGGCCTAATTGTCACTCATTAACAGCTTTGATAGCTGTCAGCAAGGATGCTTCTCCGGTTTCGCAATAGAATATTAATAACCTCTAAATGTCCTGGTAGGAAGCAGCTAAACTGATACAGTCAAACAACTGAACAATTCAATGTTTGATTCAAATTAAGCTGACCCAATTAATAATTAATGCAGAATATCCTGATTGCCACATCTGACTGAATCATAGCCTTTATTGAAATATTCTCTCAGGAGAACATTAGCTTGTAAAATACCTTGGTTTTGCAACAGAGGAGCGTTCATTGACTCCCTGTGTTGAAAAGGACTAAATTAGATTGAAATCAGTGTTAATTTTGACAGCTAATTCTGATTTAGTCTTAGTCTTAGTCTTTTGAATAAGACACCATTTAGTTTTAGTCACATTTTAGTCATCTGAAATCTTTTAGTCTTAGTCTAGTTTTAGTCTATATTTTAGACCAAATATTATGTAGGTGAACAACCTAACTGTCATGAAAACGTCTTCAAAAATGTGTGAAAATCTGCACACTCGTCTTTGTCCTTCCCCTGAGAGCATGTAACTGGTGCTGCGTTTAACTGTTGCGTCTGCACACCAGCGGCTTTTGAAAAGATTCGCACAGATTGGATTTCTTCTTAACTTGTCCCACAAAAGGGCTTTTTTATTTGCTCTTTCGCCTTTATTTTGGCGAGGATAGAGAGAGGGGGTGGTGACACACAGCACATGGTCAGAGACGGATTCGAACTCGCGACAGCTGCATGTAGGACCAAGCCTCCATACATAAGAAACCCCTGCCAACCACTATAAGCCAATCCACAGTTTGGCTTCCACTCCACAAAAAGCAAAATCTTAAACAACAAAAACTTCTTAGTTTGTGCATTGCATGAGACACGTGACTTATAGTGGCCACTGATACATTATATGGTCTTACACTGAATATGAGAGAGTGCTGACTGGAAGGGGTAATTAAAATGAAGTCTGTGGACAGTCGCAGAGGCAGGAAAAATAATTGGCTTGTAGGCCTGAATGAATCGATCGAAAAGACTCATATATATCATCTTACTGAAGTCACACATGGAAGCATCTATGCTTTCTGCCCCATTATTATTGGAGTCGCAGTTAAAAAGAATGGCGCTGCATATTGACAGCTTGGTGCCGATCTTCTAGTGTCACCACCTGCACTGGATCACGAAGACAGAGATGTGGAAATGGTGAGGAAATGAAGCTACAAACACAGTCACTCTAAAAGCTGTATTGGAACTGTGATGCACATCACCAGTTGAGCAGCTGGATAAGAGCTCAGCGGCTCAGACTGCAGAGGTGCAGAGAAAGTCCTTCAGCAGCAAATCTGAAGTTGAGTCAACTTTTGGAGGAACGCAACCAGACGTCATGCTGAGGTGGCCAATTAGCTAATGGGCAGGTCAAAGCAACGCTGAACAGCGCTGCCATGAAGGAGTACAAAGACTTAATTTGCATTTGTAAATGGGCCCATTCTGTACTCTCCACACCTCCGCACTAACCTGCTGCGGTCGCCACAATGCATGATTTGGTCTGAAAGGGCCCTCAGGCTGTCCCCCGGTGTTCTCCTGTCTCTATCAGTGCCAAGACTGACATGTTTTAGCTTTTTTAATGGCTATATTCAACATCCAACAGTCACCCTGACTTTGACTCAGACATGTTGTAATAAAAACTACAGATTGACACAAAGATCTAGGTGACTGTGAGATAAACTGTTAGTGTAACTCAAAATATTGGATATAGTATTAATTTACTTTTTAAAGCAATGGAACCTTTTTTTCACATAGTTAAATAATTAAAATTATGGGAATTACAATATATCAGTCGGTGACAACAATATGAATCTGGAGCATCAAGCATAGCCAAAATAATGTCCTGGAAGCAGGTGCAGTAATTACTAATGATGCAGAACAACACAGAATGTCATTACTCTGCTGTTGACCTTTTGCAATAGTTTGACCACACAAATGCAAACACATCATGCACCCATGTTCTTAGTTGCGGATTTTACTTTCTGTCCTCCTTTTATCAAACAGGGATGATCCTTTGTTCTCCTCTTTTGTCTGGTGGTGTCATTGTTCTGCCCACCTGGTATTTAAAGACAATAATGGCACGGCTTGTAATTAGCTCAAGGGATCCCACTTGCTGGTCTATTTTCACTGCTGGCTTTGTCTGCAAACATAATACTGCAGTCTTTTTCTCAGATGCAGTGATCACAAGAGGAAGCAACACGTACTTGTAACAGGTGGCTGGTCTTTTAATGTTACGAAGATTAGACAGTAGGCGAGGGCTGCTGTTTGCTCTGCTGAATCCAGCAATATCATTTTAACTGTTCTTAGAATTTTAGGCAAAGTTATCCAGCTGCCAAAAAAGCCTCTGGACATTTTGGCCGATTTTCCAATTTTAAAAAAAATATATCTAACACAGCAAGTCACACCTCAAATAGCTTTAAGCTCTTATACTTGCAGTACAGTGCCAGCTGGAATATCTGCATTTCAGTCTCCTAATGATTCTTGTAACTTCCACCTCTGGCATAAAGGAAAGTGAATCTGGTGAAAAGTGTGAGACTTAGTTTTCCTCTTCATTTGGCTTGGATTCTTAGTCACATGAAATACACTGTCCTCTGCAACTACACTTTGTAATACCAATGTAGAATTTCTACATATTTAGATTAGAAAACAAGTCACAAGCTCACTTTGTATTATTTATTATTTGTTATATTGTTATATATTACATCTTTCTCTTGGGATATCAAAAGTGATGCAAGAACAGAGATGTTTTGTAGAAAAGTTGATTCGAGTCATATTATCTCCAGTGTCTGACAGTATTTGATCATTACATCTAACCGAAATGGTCAGTTTTTAAATGCTTGAAATTTAAAAATGAATATTTCCTTTTCAATTGCCACTGTACATAAAGCAGAAGTCAATTGGCAGATATGGTATTATTTAGTGCTGTCATTATATCATTTCTGACAAAAAATCAAATACAAAGACCAGATTTTTACATTTCTAAGCACTATAAAAGCCCTTTGGTTAACAGAAAATGCAGCTCTTTGTAACTAAGCAACACTAAACTTAACAGTTATGGTCTTTTATATGCATCAGTCTCTGTTTTAGAAATGCACATTTTAAACAGATTAAGAATAGTTAGCCAATGTCCTCATTGACTAATGCTAACATACTATCGTTCAGTGTAATGTTTACCACATTGACCTTCTTTTGTTGGTATTTTAGCATGCTAACATTTTCTAATTTGCTCTAAACCCATAACACAGCAGAGGCACCTGGGAATGTTCCTAGTTTTGCAGGTGATTAACAGTAAATCTTAGACCAATTAAATGTTTTTATGTGATGATGACGCTGAAAGCAAAGTTAAAGGATCAGTAAAGATTTTACAATTAAGCATGGGGACAACATGAATGTGAGAAATTTTTCAGAATCCACCAAAAAAATGATTGAATAGAATTCACTTGTTACCACAAATGGCGACCTTGTGGTTGCACTTAAGGAAGGAAGGGAAGGGATTATTCAGATTCACCCTCTGAGGACCATGGATGTCTTCACATCGCCACTGACACTGCTGTCTCCAGTTTGGTTACATATGAAGTATTTTGCAACAAATGTAAGGCAGAACATTTTATACAAGTGACATTATCTTTCTTTTGCCATTTATCCATCCATCCATCTATTCATTGCCTTCCGCTTATCTGGGCTAAAGTTGCAGTGGCAGAAGACTAAGCGTTGTATTTCAAACATCTTTCTCCCCAGCAACACTTTCCAACTCCTTCTGGATGATTTAAAGATGTTTCCAGGCCAGATGAGATATGTAATCTGTCCAGCAAGTTCTGGCTCTGCCTCAGGGTCTCCTCTCAGTTGCACATGCCCGGTAAACCTCCTAAGAGAGACGCCCACAAGGCATCCTAATCAGATGCCTGAACCCCCTCAGCTAGCTCCTTTCGTTGCGAATGAGCATTGGCTTTACAGCGAGCTCCCTCCAGATGACTGAGCTCCTCACCCTATCCGTAAGGCTGAACCCAGACACTTTACAGCAGAAACTCATTTCAGCAGATTGTATGTACAGTCTCATTATTTTAGTCACTGCTCAAAGCTCAGGGGTTGGAATGTTGAGTGGCAGGTAAATCGAGAGCTTTTTCCTTCCTGCTGAGCTCCTTCTCCACCAAGACAATCCTGCACAACGGCTGCATTACCACCTTTCCATCTCCCACTCCATCTTCCCATTACTGGGCAACAAGACCCCGAGATACTTAAACCCTTCTGCTTGGGGTAGAAGCTCACTTGCAAATTTACTTCTTGCAAAATATGGTAT
>JAPZDV010000008.1:18760065-18860381 GCA_029814665.1 Acanthurus lineatus | reverse complement strand
TTGGGGTAGAAGCTCACTTGCAAATTTACTGCTTGCAAAATATGGGATTATAGTGTAGTGTTAGGATTTACAGGATCATAATTATAGATATAAATTTATCTTTAATAAATCAGGCACAATGTTTTATTTAACATCGTTACACATTTAACTCTTTTTGTATTAATAGCTTTACTGAAATAAATCTCAGTCTCTCTTCACTCTGTCTGAACTGAACCACTAAGCACTGTGTGTGTTGTATGTACAGTATGTGTGTGTGGGGAGGGTGGGGGTGGGTGAGGGGGCTGCTGCAGTCCCATCCATTTATCCGTTCCCCTCTCCCTGCGGGGCCAGTCTTGTACTAAATAACGGCGTATGCTCACAAAGGTTAAGCGGTGAGTCAGAACCAGTGATGACAGGTTGACCAATGGGTCCCAGCCAGGCTGCCATGAAGCTCTGTGCAGCAGATGAGACAACTTTACACACACACACTCTTACACACACACACACACACATGCAGTGTCATTCTCACAACTCACTGGACATGATTGGATATTTGTGCACTGTTTCTGTAAACTTAATATCTTTTTTTGGGACTCTTTCTCTGGTATGTAGGGGTTAAGTTTTTATTTTTTCGCAGGGTTGGAACATATTTCATTCAGACTTACAACTTGTCTCTATATGCACTCTGTTCGTATTAAAAACCATCATATGAGACCCTAATCCTCATGTAGGAGATGAGTCATTATTTCAAACAATTCCTTTTTTTGGGAAGATTCTTCTTCTATAGGCCCTTAAAACATATTAAAGTCCCACGTCCCCCCAACATTTTTATTAAAGTTTGGCAGTTTAACTTGAATTTCCAGGAACACCTCAAGGTTCCCTGGACTTGTATGTAAAACTGATCTTGGCCTCTGAAAATGTGTCTGTCTTAAACTTTACATGGTGTAATTTTTCTTTTTCAAAAAATGGAGGCTCTCACACGACTACAGGGAGCTTTGGGGGCCTTTTTTTGATATGAAACGGAGTCTATTGTAGTAATTGAGTCCCAGAACTGAATCTCAGACTCAACCTTCGCGGTCACAATGAAGAAACTTGAAAAGGGACTCTTTGGAAAGAAAAGCTTTCTCAGTCTGAACCCGAGCACTGCTTTGTTATTAGACTTTTGTGCATTTTTATGGATTAGCCGAACCAATTTTACAACCTACTGAAAGTTTCCTTCAGATTTAAGGAGGCAGAACTGTAAGAGAAGACTTTGAAGTTCTCGGACGACTCAAGTACACTGTGTGTTCTTGAAATTTAAAACATTTCTTGAAGAAATGCAATTTCACAAAATATTCAGCATGTCAAGATTAACTCTAGGTTCTCCATTCAAGAATAATACTAAATAGGTAATAAAATGCTAATCTGCCCTATAATGTATTTCCTTGTTGCAGTATTAGTTGATAACACTAAAAAAAGGCCTTGGAATTTATTTTATAAAATTTCATGCACAGATCCTTCAGTCTTTGTAGACGTTTACATCTTTCAAAGGTCTGTTGTGGCTGATCTGTCGCTGAGGCAAACAACAGTGATGTTATACATTTTACATCCTCACCATAGTGAGCCCAGTACATTCACAACTACTTGTATACATGAATATTCATTTTTAGAGGCATATGTGCAGGTTGAACAGACAGAAGGAAGATGAGATGCTGCAAATATATTGATTTTCTCTCTGATGATGCATACAAACCTTTTAAGAAGTAATCATTTTCACCGCTTTCATACTGTATCTCTTTTGCAAATAAATTTCCTAACATGATGCTGTTTTATTCCCCAAAGAGCTCTCACAAAAGAACACCTGAAACTTCCAATAAGTGTGCACCCCCTCTTTTTTCTGTTTCGTAAAAGCAATTCCCCAGAAACAGAAGAGATGAAATTGTAATTCTGCAGGAGACAAATGGTATGTGGCGCTGCTCTGAATTATAAATGAAAGCAGAAGGGCCTTAGTTCTGCCTTCTTGCTCCAGCGTGATTCAGACAGTCTGGTGTTAGCAGAGCACGGTCTCATAACAGGTGGAGACACACAAGCACACACACATACACACACATAAACTCAATCTGTGAGTCCCACAGATTTCAGAATATTAGAACCGGTGGCTCCTTTAAACCTAAATATATATTTTGTCTTTCCAAAATATCAGGCAGGTAACAGCCTCTAAACTCAAATGAAAACTACTCATATGTCTTTTTCTGATGGCAAGGACTTGATGTAGTTTTTACTCAAGATTTGAGGACATTTAAACAGGACCAGAGCCCAAACCTTTGGAATTGGCTGAAATATTTTTATATAAACAAAATACTTTGATGCCTTTTATGCACTCTGGCACCTTATTTGCATTCGAAGAGCATTAGTCTTAATCATTTGAAAAATTCAAAAGTTTACCTACAAAGAAAAACAAAACTGTTATGTAATCTCCAAACCAATTTTGTATTGAATTGTTAAAGCATTTGTAGTATTTAGTATAATTTTTCAGTAAGAATGAAAAATGACCAAACAGTTTAACGCGTTTATACAAGGATACAAAAAAGTCTATATGTCAATATACAACAGGTCATATAATGAAATTAAAATGTGGTTCCTTCTTGATTGATTAATTGATTGTATAAAAAATAAAATAAAATGATTAAACGTGGAGGAGTGCAGATGGTGCATTAAGTAGTGTCACAGCCTGTAGTCTGGTGGTACGGCAGCAGATCCTTCTGTATCTTTTGCCTGACCGCAGCAGGGTGAACAGGATGTGGCTGGGGTGGGTGTTGTCTTTTAGTATCCTCTTGGCTCTGCACAGGCACCCCACCTCCCCAGTATCACTGATACTTGGTAGATGGGTACCAATGATGTTTTGGGCAGTTTTAATCACTCGTTGCAGAGACTTCCTGTCCTGGGCCATGCACAATCCATGCCAGTTTGTGATGTTTCCAGTCAGGATGCTTTCAGTCGCTCCTTTGTAGAGGTTGACAAGAACTTGGCGTGGGAATTTTGTTTTATTAAGTTTCCTTAAGAAATACAGCCGTTTCTGAGCTGAATTTCAGCCTTTTTTTTCTCCGTTTTTTTTTTTAACAGCCATTTCTTAGCTTTTTTATGTGAACTGCACTGGAATTTTTAAAGGGCCTATTTTCCTTCCAGTACTTACATACAAACACACACATTTCTCTTGATCTAAGAGAGAGGCAGTATCTCTTATCAGAATGATCTACTACATTCTTTACGCTTTTATATTTGTAGCTATTATCAAAGCCACAAAGACATAGGACTCAGCCCGAGCATTCATTTTTAGTAGTCTGTATTTCAGTGGTCTCTACAGCTTCTGACCAACATGATAATCAGGTTTAATCTGATCAGTATTTGGATCAAAGTTAACAATTGCTTATTGCATTTATGGGAAAGTGTTACACCCACACCAATGTTTGTATTTTTACATTTAAATAAACAGATCACTGCTTTTGCTTCCACATTCTGCTAAATTCCCCTCATTTAAAAAAAACTTAAAAATATCAAAATTGTACAAAGTCTGGTCTTTAATTCATCTCCAAGTTGCAAAAAAAAAATTAAATGAAAATATGCCAAAACCTTTTTCCCCCACAGTGAAAACAACAGAGCACTGCTTTCACCAACAGTTGATAGTGAATGAGGATGGGAATCCAGTGAGATCATCTTGGGCCTAGAAGTCGTTGTTCCTCTTGGCCTTCATGCATACGTTGTGCTGCTATATTGTGTTGTTTATTTGGATGGTTGAACAAATAAGCTGTGCTGCTTTGAAGCGCAGACAAGCATTTAAATGTAAATATCACAGTTGATCAAGTTAATTTAATTGAGCGAAGCCATGAGCTCTATTAGACTAATTGTGCAGCTCTAGTTTAAGATTCATGGAAAATTGTAGTTAGAGGGAAATTAATTCCCCAACTTCCACACCGTTTTTCTACCTTCGTAAAGTGTGCACTGCCTCCTTTTATTCAAAACACATATTTGTACCGTTGACCCCTGTCTCATAAGTGTCTACATTCTGATCTTTTGAATTGAACAGTTCGTACTCCTAAAGCAGAAGTTAAACGAAAATGAAAGGTGCATTTAAAATTCTGGTGTAGCTCGACCTTAAGGACGCCACTTTATCTTCTTTGTCCTTATATACCAACATTGATCGAATTCTGAGCATGCTCAGATTGTAACTGAGACTTGGACTTAAAAAATGTCTTTAAATTTTTATGGATGTATATGTTTAGAGGTTATAATCTTCAAATGATAAATATAAACAAGGCTGTAACATTCTTACATAGTCACTCTTTGAGGGGAATGTTTTTAGAGCTACGGTTCTTTAAACCCTGGAAAAACAGCATTAGTTTTAGTGTTTCTACCAGTATCCTTTTTCATACTTAAAAATTCTATCTTTGGACCGTGTGTGCTGTGAATGTTGGGAGCTGCATAGAGACAGGGGGTCCCACTGTGACAAACCATGTCCCTGCGTCATGGCCAGTTGGTTGATCCGTGCTCAGCAGACTGCAGACTGTCCTGGTCTGCTGTGTTTCACAGGTCTGGGGTCAGTGTGAATGTGCAGTTGACAGCATGCTGGGCATCTTCATTGCTGCCAACTGAACCCACCAGAGTGCTAAGAGTCAGACTCTGCTTACAACTCACCAGCTAGCCTGACACTTACAAAGTATTTGTTTAAATTAAATCAGTAATTAAACAGTGAGAAATAAAGAAATTGTTCAGTTAAAAAAATAAAGGACATTAACAAGTATTATAAGAAAGATCATAAATTCTAACATACACATAAGGAGCACATTTTAGAAACTACTACTCCAACATATTGCATTTTAAACGTGACTGTGCTGCCTGTGCATGTGAGAGAGCTCCCAACATTAATGAGCTGGCCAGTAAAGACACTTTAATGTCACCCTGACCTGTGTGGCTGTTTACTGGATGCCCTCTGCCCATCTGCCAGTCTGAGTTAGCCTCCACTCTCACTGCACATGGAGATGAGAGGCCCTTGTCCTTACGGTTCCCAGAGAGACAAGCTGTGGAAACATGCCATGTCACGGTACATGCACATATGTAAGGTGACTGAGAAAATAAATTTAAGTTTCACTGAAGGCTCAAACGTTCATGCAAATTAGAACAATTATTTTAAGGGGAGCTCACATTTCATCTGTCCCAGCTGTCTAGTGTTTGGATACAAAGCACTTCTGCAATGTTTGATAGTTTATTTTGTTGAGTTAATATAAGGCAGATCCCTGCCAAAAGCCATAACACTTAGACAAAGCCATACAATACCCTACTGTAACATCACTGTCAGATTGATGTGCATATGTTTATTCATACATTCCTTTCTTTCTTTCTCTGCATCCTGAGCCATCACGCTCACACGATGCTTAATCATCCCGAGGTTGTGACTCAGCTGGGTCATTATTGCGCTATACTCCTACTTAATGCAATACTAAAATTTTAATGGCAGGTTATATTTAGTTGGGACCATATTTTACCAATTTGCATATTTAAGAGAAACAGCTGTGGAATCTCCAGCCTTCCTTTGGGCTTGCCTGCAGCATATGTCTCATATGGAGGTAAAAATGGAGTCACGAAATGATACTGCATCCTCAGTTACTCACACAAGATTCTCTGACATGCATAAAAATGTAGCAGTGTGAAGAGATGTGTTGTTGCTTATGTTGTCTGTAGTTGTGTCATAAATATAGACCACAGTGGAAACAGCGATGAGATGCTGCATCACAGTGAGTTTGTGTGAAAAGATGTAAAACATACGTCCTCACTAGTTGAGTCAGTGTTGTTTTAGAGGTGCTGTTACATCTGTCGTCTGAGGGATGTTAATCTCTGAGATCAGTGCAGGATTTATTTCTACACTTAGCACCCAAGTTACTGGCAGGCCTAAGCTTCAGCTGTTCCTGATAGTGGAAATGTTGCTATTCATTAGATCTACTGGCAGCATAGAATCCAGTTCCAGTCTACAGAACCATATTTCTGTGCTCCAATAGGCTGACTGTTTTTGTCCATTAAAGCCATCTACCAAATTGTTTAGAATGAATCTTTTATTACAAAACATTACTGAGCCTTATGTTTTAGTCATGTTGGCCAATTTCTGTTTGAGATGGAGGGTTATTTTGTTTTGTGACGATCTGTTCTGACAAAATAATATGTAGTTGGTCCAAGAACCTACCGTTTAAGCTAAGTAGCTAATACAGTAAGTATGCTAGTTAATGTAGCATTTTTAGAAAAGATTAAAGTTAAGAGTTATTATTTATCAATATTGCTAAATAGCAAACTAAATATACCTCTGTGTGCCTCTACCCCTGTAAACTGCTATGTATAACTAAACAATCAGGGATGTGGTGCGGTTCAGAGGCCTAGAACCAGGTAACAACCAGCTCTGAATTAGATGCACAGCCTTATCTACCATTGCGTTGTCAAGTTGGTTATGTTAGCCTGCAAATAGCACATTGGCTAACAACTGCTCACTTAGAACAGCCTGCAGACATAGAACATCCCATTTGAGCTTGGTTTCATGCTGCCTTAACTGCCACTCTTTTTACTCCTGGCTTCCTGTTATTCTTGTGTTGTGTCGAGAAGGGCCAGAATGGCTTCCTACAGTTTTGTATTGAAGAGCTGGTGAGAGCAATGGAACTTCACTGTGCAAGATATGCAGTAGTCAAACAAAAAATGAAAAAACATTTTCTTACGCTATATACTCAATGAACTGAAGTTTTAACTGAAATATTCATCAGAATTTTTTTGCCAGCCACTGCATTTACATAAATACACTGTGACACTAGGCAGATGGGCCAGTGCTCCCCCTTAAACCCAAAAGCTCTTATCTCTGTGGACGTACACAAGGACATGTTGCCTAAGTCTAAAAATATGGCAGGTTCAGTTACAGAATTATGCAGATCTCTTTAGCTGTCCTGATGGACACAGTGAAAGGATCTGCAGGGAGCGTTACGAACACATACAGCGTTAGGTGGATTAGCATGCCATGCATAAATAAAATGCTAATGTTTGCAAGCTAATGAATCCCACTGAAATATCTCAGTCCTGAGATGAGTCACATGTGGTCTGAAACTTATGGTCCATAAACTACTAAAAGTAGTCCATTACGTCTAATGCTGCATTTAAAGAATAAAAGCATTTTGATTATTTATATCAATTAAACGCTCTTGTGACTTTGTACCGCTTGAGTTAGCCTACTTTTGGGTCACTACTCGTGAATGGGTTTTCATGAATCCCCAACAGCCCAGAAACAGCATTGTTAGTTTAAAGGTATGCTTAGATGTAACCTAGCTGATTTTCTGCTGTGCATTTTAAACATCAGTTGGAATTATTCACCCATTTTTTGAGAGTGTGCTTGGGAAAAACACATGAATAATGCAACAGCACTCTTTGGCTGTGGTGGGACTTAATGAGATTTTTGGAAAGATTGTGCTTACTGAGTCATCTTGGGCGAGAGGAGAGTCAGAGAAGGAAGGAATGAAGGTGAGCCAGAGAGAGGGGTTTTTCAGGTATGTGCCCTAAGTCTTAGTTCTAATTCCAGTCAAGGCTGGGGCTAAATGTAATTATGGTGCCACAGAAGCAGGGAACTGGGGATGAGCATTGGCCGCCTGGTATTATCCTCACTTATCCAGAGTGTCCCCTCAAAAAACTGAAGGCTGTACTAGAGTCATACTAATGCACAAAAAAAGCCTATCAGACTGATTAACATGCCCACAGAGGGAAATCTGAATAAGGTTTAATAACCACATAACTAAAAAGTTAGAAAATGTGGAGAACTGCCGGTTCAGGAATTACTTATTTCCCTGTTTTCAAATTTTTCAGGATTTTATTGATGGACTTCATCAGCAAAGAATTGCATTGTTTTGCCTCATAGCACATTAGAAATCAAGTTTATCTGTTACATTTGTATCGTACATTTAGTGCATAAATAGGTACCAGAGACCACTAGCGTGTACTGTATACAATCAGTATGTAGACTGCATTTTGAAATCACTGGCAGACTCTTACAGCAAATTGATTATTTGTTATTACTTCTCCTCAACCCATGATCTTAGGGGCTGTGTGAGATGTGACTGATTCTTGGGCCATCAGAAATAGTTGCTCCTCTTTTAAACTGATGTTTCAACTAGAAGAGTTTTATGCTGATCCAAGCCTTGGGTAGTGCAATTCCAAGAAACGTTGAGAAATGAACATAAATATCTTGGACCCTGGATACCCAAAATAATTACAATGACTTACGATGATGGTTCAAGGCTGAGGCTGTTATTTCAATGTCTCATTTACACATCTAATCATTTGAGCAAACATAAATGTATCTCCATATTTGTAAAACTGAAAAGGCTGAAAAGAAAAACAAACATCTGACTCCTAGATGTGGCACTGAGTCCTTATGAGCAGCATTTAGTAAAGCATATTCCCACAGCCTCTCAATATACAGCAGGCTACTAAAAATAGGTCATGTCATACAAACAAAATGCCTGTAGTTCTCTTCAAACTACAGTTTTAAACTGCACATTTTACTATAAACACACAAATACTACGTATTTACACTTGACTTAACTTGAGTTTAAGCTAGTAGCATAGCCCCTGCATGTTATCAGACTGTGGCTGAATCACTGTCTGTTGCTGGATAGTTGAACGCCATTAACCCATCACCTCTAGCTATTCCATAGGTTTGACAGGTTAGACTCTCCCCTGCGAACTCTGCAGCTGTGTAACAAGCCGTAACTAGTGCTGCAAGAATGCTGTGTGCTGATAAAGTGGCTAACAGCTGCCTGTGCAGTTTTCCTCCACACTTCAAATCATATCATGAGGAGTCATGCCAACACTGGGTGGAGACCTATGTTGGTGCTAATTAAGCCCTGTTGCATTAATGCATTAGCTCTAACAGGAAATTAATCTGTCTGTAGCAGGGGAAGAAGTAGTTTATACCAAAGCAAATGTTTTGAGGGGCTTCAGTGGGTCCATGCTGGGACTCAACAGCAAAATACACTTTTACAGAGGGGCAGAAAATACTTTGTTACACAAGTTGATTAATATATTGATTTAAATTATGTTTGCATCAATTTTTAAACCCAGGGAAAAACAAAAATTTATAAAAGATCACAATACATCTTATTTTGTGGCTGTTGCTAACTTTTAAGGTAACAGCAGTCAGAGAGCAAGGAAGGAAGTAAGTTTATGTGCCTAAACATATCATGAACAAAACTCCAAAACATTGCCTCAATTTTTATCTGCAGTAGTGGCTGTTAAACAAAAAAATATACAAATACCATGATCCTACACTACCTAAAAATGTCATCTATATTTTTTGTTTCATGATGGAGAGACATCTGTGCTGTACTGTGTCAAAGTGATTATTAGAATTCTCTAACTACAATTACCCAAGTATAGTGAGTGACAAGAGTATCTCAGAAAAGACAAGGGTGGTGCCAGTTGTGAATTTCTACAGACATCTGCTCATATTTTAAGTTTTATTTGGTATTCTAAGACTTTCTATAATACCACTTCTGTAGCCTTGAGTCAACTCAGATGGTGTAGTTCACAGACAGTGCAGCCCCTAAAAGTTTTAAATTCTTGCAAAGGAGAATAAGAGCTCGGACGATAATTGCAGATATCAAGATGCAGCGTGCAAAGTGGCATTAACTGCAGGGTAGTAGGTAGTTTACTTTTGGTATTTTGTTGCTGGAGGCATACAGCACAAATGAGACTCACACGAAAGGCCTGGATGGAATTTATCATCCGACATTATTGGTTGGTGGGTTGCATTTGCTCCTATTTGCTCCTCTCCATGGTTCTGCTAGTCTGGATTAGGAACAGAGAGTCTAGAGGAGCTTCTGCTTTCTTCAGACCAGAACAGGCATGTGACAAGTCATGATTTATTCCACCACATTATGCTCTTCATCATAGCTGAGAGTTTGTGTTGAAACTTCACAACAGAATGGGCCTGCCTGTGCGGGACTTAATCAAGATGACTTGATTAATCTGGTGTATATATACCTGCTTCAATAGTGCGCGTCACTGGGATAAGAAACTGCACTTGCCAGCTCAAAAGAAAGTGAATCACTTGAGAGTACAGAGCTTCATTCATGAAAGCTGCGTAGTAAGGAGATTCTTCTTTGTTAAAGAATCAGAAATTACTCCTTACGTGCAATTTTGCCATGTTTTTAAAAAATGTGTTTCTCATCATTTCCTATAACCTGTTTCTTGGTTTTTTTTTGTTGGTTTTCTTGGTCTTTGTTTGCAGACCTCAGGTAAGCTGTTGACAATGGATGGATGTTTTTTTGTTATCAGTTTAATGCATTTCATCAGGTATTGATTATTTTCATTTCAAGCTACCAGCAATATAGCTTATAGCTAAACTTTCCTTTGACACTCTGCTTTTAACATGTTTAAAGCTGGTAGGCAATAGAAAGTGTAAAGCATTTTTCATATGATACTGAAAAGGCAGTACTTTAAAGGGTTACCAAAGTGACTCATCTATTTATCTCTTTTCCAACGTCAGCATTCCACATACAGCGAATTACTTTTCAAACATTAACTAGATGGAAAAAGCTCAACACAGTAGCTTGTGTGGTGAGCCTATTAGCCAGAAAATGGTAATAATTTCCCTGTTTTTTTCAGGTGCAGATTGGTACACCTGCAAGTTTTAAATTTGGTTACCGGTTTAAAATTCTGAGAAAGAAAAAAGTCAGTGTCTCCAACCATGTTCATTATACAGCTTCTAAGTAACTTGAAACGTCTACATTAGCTTTCACACAGTAGATCAATGATATGTTTGAAAAGTCCTGATACAATTTAAATAAGAAAGGTACCAAAATAAAGCAGCATTATTGCAACACGTTTTCCTCTGCAAAGAACAAGCAGGTGTGCAGCACTGAGCTTTACTGACAGCAGAGTCTTTGCTTTTCTTCATGTTTAGATGTAATTAAAAAAGCTCTATTTCAACCCTCACTCTCAGCTAATAGCACTGGGATTGTGAGGCATTTCAAGCATCAGCACACAAATGTTGGGTGGCATACCATCAATGCTCCAGATTTTCATTGACTTACCTGCTTTAAAGAAAAGCCTCGGCTGGTTTTCTCATTACAGCAAGATTACATGGATGCTCTTTTGTCAAATCTCGGTTTTCTTCATGTAAACATGTTTATTCATACATTTAGTCATTCATTCTTGTATTTTTTCATTCAGTCATTCTTTCTTTCATTCATTTTTACTGGCATTATAGAAAATGTTGTGTAAGGGCAGTGTGTGTCTCTTTTCTGCCTGCCATTCATTGATTTTATCTTTGAAGAAAAAATCTAATCCTGGCTCTGCCTGTTTCGTTCCTGGAATCATTCCTGGATCTAAAGCCATCAGAAGAGAAGGGTGATGCTGGAGAGAGCATTTCAGCTGCCGAATACATGATGATTAAATGAAATGTCCTCCCTATCATTCTTTGTTGACATAAATAAATCATATTTAATCAAAAAGAAAAAAATCACTTTACTGATGTTTCAGCAGAAACAATTGTTGCACAAAATGTAGCTGTGCAGTATGTTATTCATTCTGATGATTAGTCAGTGTCAGATTAAGGTGAGGCGCTGCAACATTTTTTTGTACTCCTTGTAAGCCTGTGGGCTCTTTGGAATGTGCACCAGCATGGGATTCATGAATATCCTTTCTTCCCACTGTTTTATTGAAAATGAAAAGAGGAGAGTCAACATCACCTGGCATGTGTTAAGCTTATTACGCTTTCCTTTGCTCTCATGGTCCTCAGTAGTTTGTTATGCAGCCTTTTCCAGTTATGTTTCCTCTTGTTGACTGTATTTCTTTTCTATCTTCAACATTTGTGAGCCAGAAACAAACATGA
Source organism: Acanthurus lineatus (assembly GCA_029814665.1). Classification (NCBI taxonomy): domain Eukaryota; kingdom Metazoa; phylum Chordata; class Actinopteri; order Acanthuriformes; family Acanthuridae; genus Acanthurus; species Acanthurus lineatus. The sequence goes on along the minus strand of JAPZDV010000008.1, from coordinate 18,848,512 downwards.
GGATTTATTTTGTCATGAGACTGATGCCATGGGAGGCATTCTATCTCTGCAGCAAATATGTTTGTGTATGTCTGAATATTTAGGTGTTAGCTTTCTTATTTTTATGTAACAATTGATTCTGAGGTTAGTGGGAAAAGTAATGCGGTGTGACACTGAGAGAACACTAGAGGATCTTCAGGGAGGCAAGGACGGAGAACATGGCTGCAGGATTCATTTGAACTCTGTAGAGAGCCTCTGAACCCCCGTGACACAGCCTATTCTTTGACTCACATTAAAGCTTCTGCTGCCTCAAGATCAGGCAAAGGTGTTAGCTCAACCGTGGCCTGCAGAACCTTAATTTATTACCTGAATAGGAACAAAGATTTAAACATATGCTAGGTGCCTTATACATAGATGTGCACCATTGGGCTGTCTGTCTGTGAATAAAGGAAGCTTCAGCTACAATTTAGATCATCTTATAGCTCATGGAGGTGTTAAAATATTCAAATTTAAAATTAAAGGGACCCTTTTTACAAGGTCTTTTAACAATAAATAGTACCAGGAATGAAATGTACAACAGTCTTAAACTGAACTTACAGTTCAGTTGTATTACAAAGCCACTGCAGTCTTACCACTGTGAAGCAAGTCATATTCAGTTTTGTTGATAATATGTCATTGAGGTTGATTTCATCAGGTGTTTTTGACATTTTACCACAAAACTAATGACATTCTCATTAGACTCAGCTGTATTTTGTGTTGGTTGGCATTTAACAGTGTGAACATGTTAGCATGCTGATGTTAGCATTTCACACCTACTTGTTAATTTTTTGTGGATTAGATCTTTTCGCTTTTGGTGTCAGGCACCAAATACATCCCAGAAAGATTATTAGGTATTCTAATGGACTAAAGTTAGCAACTAAGAGGCAGCCCAGGCAAGTCATTTCAGTTGAATAGCCAAAAATGACCAGTCACACATTTGCCTGGTCTGTACAGCATATGACACCCTCTGTCCTGAGGAAAACTTCCCCAATCTAGTGTTGCTTGTTACATCAGTCATGTGACACTGGTCTCCATTATTGATCTTCCTTGATTGTCATCCTTGTTTTAAGCTGCATATTCTAATTCTAAGTGATATATCATTATGGCTGTTGACACTGTATTTTCACTTATGCTTTACTGCTGGATCATATAACAACTGTGTACTATATTGTTTTGGTGTCTTGTGCCAGTTTTAGAGGTACGCCCCTTTAATTAGTGGTCCACAGCTGTTGTTCTCCTTGCATATAGCTACCAGCTTTAGAGCCTGATCAGACAGATGGCAGTTTTAGCAGTGAACGGTGTCTTATTCGACTTGTTTTCCATTGGCAGTAAGCCTTTTGCACAATGCTTATTGCCCCTGGGTACCTCATATTTTGCAGTGGTGATGGCAACCAGCTGAAAAACTTAATCTGAAAACAGGAAAGCGCCTGAAGTGACTAGCATTTTTAACCATTGTCCAATCCGATAAATGGGGACCACTGTCAAGGCGAAGCTGCTGGCTGATGCTACTCTGTATGAATATTCCTCCATGTGAGGTTCTCATGTACCCACCTGTGTCAAAGCAAAGGTGCCCTCAGCTTATTCATTTATGTGCAATATTTAATTAAAATATACAGACCCAAATGAACAGAGAATCTACAAGTTGACGAAGGGACAGTGAGATGGTGATTTCTTATCAACAAAAACAAAAAATGCACTGCACTATAGGAGTCAGCAACGTGTGCAAAGTGTGGTGTGCCTCACCTTTTGCTACCTGCAAACCGTGTCTCATCTGATTGGGTCCTTACAGGGGACCTGCCAGTGGAACACAAGTGACATGCTGTTTCCATGTGGCACATGTCAGTAGAACAGCAGGGACATGTCAACATGACATACTACTAGGAATTAGCATGTGTCACCAAACCAATATGGGATGCCATCAGCCACTTTTTAATCCCTGAGAGACTGACTGTCACAAAACTGACAAATTTAGCACCTCTTGTTAGCAAGTGAACTGTTGCTTTTTTATAGCCCAGCTCATGTAGCTCATGAATCATCTTGCTATAAGCTCTATTTTTACCTAATGCCTTTCTGGAGGAGTTCCACTGTCGCAGTTATTGGTAGTGTTGCCTTTAATGCCACCCTCTTAAAACATGCATTGCAAACATGGTCATGTTTTTGTATAAGCAGCATAGTGTTTATGGCAAAGAATCAACTTGATATTCTCTATGCAGGAAAATCCCTTCTGATGACTCCTTCCTGAAGCTGAGGGGAAAGAAAGGATACAGAGGACATGGTTCACAGATCAGTTTGAATGCTGGAAGAGTCTGAGGGTTTTAAAATGAGTTATGAAAATGTTAACTGGCATTGTGTGTGCAGTTTGAAGAAAGTAGCATTCTGACAGAAGTGGCCCTTGCCTTTTGGGACTTTGCTGAACAGTAAACACATTTGTCTTGTTAGACATCTTAAAGTAGCTTTTGTACAGCCACTGTAGTGATAAAGTCCAAGATGTTTAGCTCAGTGAAGGTGGATTATTATTCATAAAAAGGAAAATACATTACTCCACTCCATATTACTTAAAGTGGAGTGTATGTGAAACCAACAAAGACTATAAGTAATTAAAAATACAGCTAAGAGAAAAATCTATTTAAAATGAATTTGATATTTTACGTATGATATTGTATAAGCTAAACAAAAACATTCTCCAAAGTGATGCTATGGCCTCACCAACTGCTCCTGCTATGAGCAATGTAACCCTGACCAGCAGTGACCTGAGAGCAGATGACTGACTGCGTCACCACCATCTCTTGTGGTGATGACGTAGGAAGAGAAACATTGTTGCTCCCCTTTTAGATTGTGCTGTTGTGTTGACATATTGTATAAATGGGTGGCTTATATCCTTCATTTAATCTGATATTTTTGTATGATATACCTTCAAGTTTAATTTAATCTGGGGATTCCCAGAGTTTTTTCAGTTCTAGACCTAAGGGAAATATTTGGTGTCCCCTTTATTCCAAGATGACAAAAATGACTGAATTCTTGTTACAACTTTGCTTTGGCGTTCACAGACAGCTGGTGTTTCTGTGTTTAAGTTTTCTGCTAGTAAGTAAACTTCAGGCTAAAAATATTTTTGTGAAATGCAGCAACAGGAGCAGCATCTGAGGATGTATTTATTTTGGACTCTTATCTTGGCAGAACTTGAGGAATGATTTACAATAGATTTATGCTCCAAACAGTCAAGAATGAACCTCCTTGTTCAGTTTACTTAAATATCTGTTTGACATTAATCGACAAGATAAAGTGTGAAGAAAGGAAGATGGAAAATCTCCCGCAGAAATCAACAGCTACAACTGCTGACATGTTAATAGGCATTATTTAAGGTGGTGCTGCAGTTTGCTCTGACAAATCTTTTCTTAAACTTTCTGTTGACACATCAATGGTACAATCCAGATTTTCAAAGATTTTTCCCAGGTTGCCATGCAAATAGTGGTGCATATTTTACACCTTTGTAGTTTCAATCTGTGTCAACACCACAGCACGATCAGCAGATGCACTGTGATGTTGAAACAGTCGAATGTCAGGAGAAAAAGCTACTGGAGCACACTGATCTTTAATAGTACAAACAGTTCACTGATTTCCACACTACTTTGTCTTAATCAGAGTCAAAATGGACAAAGCCACAATCTAACACACAGTCAGCCTGGAGTTAAGACTTTTTTTAACCCAGCAGGCACAATTTACATTAAATGTGAGGATATTTTCTAACAGAATCTGTGCTGATTTCTATATAAAATGCCCTCAAATATTCATATGAATTCATTTCCAGTTATACCAGTAGCTGTGTCTGAACTGCATGCTAGGTGATGATTTTTTTCCCTCTAGGATAGCAAAGGCCAAGACCCACCATACTCTGCCTCTGATTGGCTTATGCTAACTCTAACCAGTGTCACTCCTCCTGCCCAAAACTAACCAACCCTATATGCAAACACTAGTAATTTAGAGGGAAAAAAGAAAAAAACAGCAGTGATTCTATTTGATTCTATTTTAATTTTGTGGCAAGTTGTTATTGCAAGTCTTTTTGCAAGCACGCAGGCATATCAGTGCTTCAGGGTATGTGAGACATTACACAGAAGCACTGCGCCTGCCTCTGAGCTTCCAGTTCACTTTGTTGAGTTTCAGCCAAGGTTATATGTCTGCACTTTGTCTGACTACTACCCAGTCGCCTCTGATGCATTTAAATGCCAAGTCCGTTGTACAAATAGAGTACATGTACCGGGTAACTGTAATGGAGTTGTAAGCTCATTGAATGAAGCAGCAGTGATTGCAAATGCCACCAGAGGGATCTACGAAACTTGTGAACAAAACAGGACAAGTTAGCAATGCGCCATCATCTCCCACAGCCACATTGCAACTGGTGCTATGTTGAGAATCACACCACGAGGGTGCTAATGATGATGGCTATCGCAGCCCATAACCAGCGGCAAGTGCGGCTATTCTTAGAAGCAGCACTTTTTATTTAGAAGGAGAGGAACATGTCGTCAGCGTCAAGCCGCCTGTTCTTTTTTTCCTGCTTCATTAATTTGCTCATTTATTCAGTGGACTACTCCTAATCTCATTCCTGTCTCTCTCATTCATCATACGGGTCGCGTTTCCTCCCTCAGTTTCTCTTTGTGTCTCTGTGTCGCTCCCTGGTTTAAGAGCAGTCCCAGACATCAGTCGTCGCCATTAAATAAAAGAATAACTCTTGAATGTGCAGCTCGGTTCATCAGTCAGTCTGTGTGTCTTGTCTCAGCCTGAATGGCTCGCATGACTGCAGTAACAGCAGGATCTGGAAAATGCTGCGAGTTTGTTTATTCTGCTAACACATTTTCTGTGGCAACCTGAGAATCTATTGCTCGGTTTTCCCGGGGTGTTTATGGAGTACTCAAATATATATTCAGCAAAAGGGGTCAGCATCTCGGGAAGTTTTTATTTTGATCTCTCATCTCTGCAGAGCTTGACCACAAGGTCAGCAGCTTAACCCCATGGATCTAAAGGAAAAACCTTGGCAGAGGAACTGAGTTGCTAATAACCATGTCAGAGAGCCAAGATGGTTTTTACACAGAGAGTGGACCATATGTGTGCCAGCATTTTCAACACATCTTTTAATATTCAATACTTTCATGTGGAAAACATTTCTCATAAAAGTTCTTGAGTTAAGATGATATTGCAAATTTTCTGCAAATGTTGCGTACAATTCAGCTCCAACTAAACTGATTTAGTATGTTCCAGTTTTACTTTTATGGTACAGTTTCTCTTTTTTAGGTCCCCAAATCCTAAAGTTTTTTAATCTGTTTTTGAATATTAAACAGTGTAGGGCACTGTGAGCCTGGAGGAGTCTGGGAGCACTGCTAAGTTATAACAGAAGTCGATCAAGTGTATCTTTAGTTTTGCTGAGATTGAACAGCTCAGAAAAAGAAGGCGTCAACAGGAAGAGAAGCATCCTCTAAATCCCTCAGATATTACAGGAAATTCTACCTTTTCTAACTTTTTGATGTTGAGATGTGAGAACAGGAAGGAAAGATCACTGGAGTCGAGACTCCTGCTCCCCTACAGGTAGAAACAGCACTGCTTCGATGTTAACGGTCACCATCCTGATAAAAACTTCCTCCAACTTTATGCTGAAGTTGTTTTAAGTAGTGGAACCTACAAGAGGCTGGCATATAAGATTAAGAGGTAGTTTGCAACTTTTGTTGTTACAGTGCATAGCTGATATTGTGGTACTAGTGTAGTTTTATTGTATTGTTCTTATTTTTAAGTGAACTAACCAAGTGTCTTAGTTTTATCATTGATTCTGGGAGATAAAAAAAGAAGAAATGATTTCTCTCATCCCTAACTTTCTTTAATAGACCAATAGTAAATAGTATTTTCTGTTAAGTTTGTACAGCTGAACCACTTAATTTGAGGTTTTGAAGCTGATTTCCAGCACTGACATTCAAGCAGAAATCAACATTCCATAGATGATAAGATCATGGTGTTGTTTTTAATTCTTTTTAGAAGATTGTGGTTTTATTGCAGCTTCAGTCACATCTGCTGTCTTGCATTTGAAACACAAGTCCATTCAATCACCAGAGCAGCTCCAGTCTGTGCATGTGTGCTGTGGAACAGCTATTTCTTATAACATGGAACCAGTCAGATATTGCTGCTGGCTGGACTTTGAGTGGTGAATACAGACAGAGAGGCGAATGTATTAGATCCCAAATTACAGAGATGCATTTATATTTATCTATATTAAGTCTGACAAAAGTAAGGAATTATATTTTTAAAAGACGATTGATTTGCTAAAAAAAAAAACTGACTCATTTGAACCAATGAGTCATCTAATTGAAACAAAGTATTTTGTGTGGGTTTTTTTTTCTTTTTTGGTATTTCAGTTATTTTTTTAATGGGAGAAACGTTTCCCGTTTGTTTGCATTTGCATCACGGATGCATTCTGTAATCCAAGCACGTAAAGCTTCTCTGGACAGTATCAGCACAGGAGATGCTTGCATGTGCTAACATACAGGGGACCATGGGTCTTTCTCCTGGCGTCATAGTTGCTCTGAACTGAACACAAACTTTCAGATGACTTGCTGAGTCAAGCCAAAGGGCACAAAGAGAGACAGAAGATCTTAAGTGATCCTTAAGGCCACATTGACAAATGATCGTCTGCTGCCAGCCCTCAGCAGACTTATCTGACATGCTGTCAGACAGAGCCGTGTCTTCCTCCCTGTGCTTGTCTGTCTCGCGTGTCTTCATGCTTTGCTGTAAAGCTGCATGTGCAGAAGCATCCACATGTAACTTAGCATACATTGCCAGTCAGACTTTCCTCAAACCGCTCTGAATTCATTGAATGAAAGGAAAATATTAAGCAAGTCCAAATTAACTAATAGATGTGTAGGAGGTGGGTCACTTGCCCCACATTTTATGCCCCATCTGAGGTTATTTAAATGACATGCAGAAAGTAAAACCAGCTAAACTGAACTCTGGTAAATAATTTATCTGGGAGCCCGATCAAATTAATTTGCTATCTTCTTTCAGCACTAACTGTCCTCTGTGTTTTTCCCTCCCTGATCATGCATTGGGTCATTTGCTTTTGTCCTATGCTTTTAATAAAGGAAGAACCTCTGAACCACTAATTGTTACTCACATATTTGCAAACTCTTTCACACTTTGCAGGCTGCAGATTCAGCACAAATAGAGGCTGTGGGCTGTCAAGTAGCTTTTTCTTTCAAATCATTATTAGCAAGGACATTTCTCTGAGCTCATAGCAGAAATACCAGGTAGAAAAAATACCAAATTGTAAGTTATTTCTCTGTCTATGTAAGAATGTCTGTGCAAGAGCAGCTGCTGCCAAAGTGTAAAATAAAATGTGAAATCAGCAGTTTCACCAGGTATTTATGGAGTCATCCAAGGGTCGTAGCAGCGGTGGTGGAGCGACTAAGAAAAGAGTCATTTAAGTGAGTGATTCACATTCAAATCTTAACTGAGGTGCTCCTATTATTTTGTTTTGTATATTTATGCTTTCTATGCTTTTTCAAAGGTGTTGTGCAATACACAATGCTTTTTCACTGAACCATTCATGACCAAGAGAGGCGACATTTCCTTTGGTTGGAAATCATTGTCCAGTATGGTGAATAGGAGAGAGCAAGAGTCCACAGCCAAGCTAACATCACTGTGAACCTGTACTTATACCCTGTGCTGCTAAGAGAGAAATGCTCAAGTAAGAATAAAATATCAGCACCAAAGGAATAGGTAAGGTCGATGGAAATGTATTTAGATTTGCAGGTATTTGGTAATAAATCGAAGAACTGGACATATTAAAATTTTGATGTGATGATAGCGCTGGATAACAAGTTCTCAATTGCAAATGATCCATCAGTTAATGAATTTAACAGTTTTAATTGAAATCCATTCAGTTGTTGTTAGGACATTTTGCTTAAAGACACTGATTGGAAATCAAAGGGTGACTGAAGTCAATGGAATTTATATGATCCTCTGAGGATCAAGAATGTCTGTTTGCAATCTAATGACAATTCATTTAGAGCTGTTTAGATATTGTAGGGAGAAGTGAAATCTTTGACCTGTTGGTATCAAAGAGACTATTAAGTCTTTGCGCAGTTTAATGTCATTTAATCCAGTATTTGAAGAGATATTTCAATCTGGACAAAAGAAAAAGGACCAGCTGGTCTACTGACAGGGCCAACTCAAGGCCCTTGCTGCTAACACGGCTAAAAGCAGAATAGCTTTAGAATTTTTGATTATAAATACATTATTTTTAAGGTTTCATTGTCTTGTCCTAAAATTCCACCTTAATCTACAACCAATGCTCTACCTCATCAGCTGCACTGATTTAAGTAAATGCATTTCTTGACTGAGGTGGATGCTTTTAATTACGTTTCAAACAAGTGGTTAAGTTGTGGAAGGCTCTAAAAACATCTGTTTGAAATATTGCACAGGTAAACATGTTGTTCAGTAACAGGTGGCAGTATCATAGTTGTGTTAAAAAAAAAAAAAGGGATCCTCCAAAGGCTCATTTGCTATTTTGTTAACAAGCAGAGACGTGATTTTGGTTACCCTTTCTGTAAATTTGTTTGCATGTGATTGCTTCATGTTTCGATTTAAATTTGACACAATTTTGGAGTCAAGGTTTCACATCATACTGCAAGGAAACATCATGTCTTTGTTGGATGCATAAAACTCAATTTACCTGCATTAGTCTTGTGTAGACATTTTAAGCTATGGCATGGCATTAATTAGCCTCAGATGTTTGCTTCATTTCCAGTGATAGGACATCAGCCTTCACCTCTCAGTGCAGACAAAGATATTTATATCTGCCTGAGAGGGGGAAGGAGAGCCGAGCAGAAACCTTCACTGAGCGTGTGGAGAAATCGTGCCGTCTCCCCCTGCAGCACAGAAGCTTTGGTTTTCTTTACCCATATGCTTCGACTGAGCCAGTGCTTAAGATGAAGCCCACTTGTCTTTTCCTTATTCTTGTATGTCTAAATTTTGAGCCAGCATGAGGCTTTAAGCACAGTCGAGGGAGGACAGATACACTGACTGAGTGATGGAGAAGTACACAGAAAGGTGTGTGAAGAAGGAAAGTCTGTGTTGTTTTGTGGCTTCCTGTATATCAGTTTTCACACTCCTCTCCATGTGTTTGTCCCAGCAGAGTTCATACACTGTTATAGAGTTACAGCTACTGTTTAGCTATGTTTTGTCTTCTGACTTTCCTCAGGAAAACCTCCGTCTAGACCACTTTAGCGTCCCTGTTTCCATGTCTCCATCTGAACTCTCAAAATACATCAGCCTCCGTTTATTTCTACAGAAATCTATGAATCATTCAGTGGATTTTGGTAACTTGGTGCCCTCGTTGGCTGTTTTTAGAAGTCTGAGCTATATTTAGAGCCAGCACTTACACAGCTTGTATTAAAATTAAATAATTCAGAGGAAGGCGGGATGAGTGAAAGGAAAGATGGATTAAAGAGATAACTCCTTTTTATGCTCCACTTCTTTTCTATTACATTGATGGGTGTTGCGGCATTCATATCCTCCTTTTGCTGATATAAGACTTTTTGTACATTTTTAAGTTTCCATTTTTGTATTTCTTTTTAATTCTGCCTGACTGGTATTTATTGTGTTTATCTATTTTTTGTGAATGATGGCATCTAATTCATTCTAATTTATTCAGTCTGTCTTCTTTTAATAGTGGAAATTTCTACCCAACACTCTCTGTATTTCACCATTGAAACTGTATTTCGACCACACCAAAGTGAACTGAAATGCTAGATCTGTTTTGCATTTCCATTGCACACAGTGCTCTAAATTGTCTGTTGGGTTATAACCACAGCTTTGGGGCTGAAGCCCTTCACTTTTCCTGGGCTTTTTCAACTTCTTGGTCTTGTGAAGCAGCAGCATTGACTAGCTGACACATTCTTACCTAAACTTCACATTTACTGCCAGATTGACAACTTACTGCAAACCTTTTTTTCTGCTCCTCTCACATTCAGTGTGACTTTTCTATCACCCTCTCTCTCACCCTCTCTCTCTCATCCTCACACTCACTACACACACACGTCTCTTGTCCTCTCTGCTTCGTATGTGGTTGTTCATTACAACAGAAAGACAAGCTTTCTTTGAGAAAAGGCAATAGACGGCAAGACAAAAAAAACTGATGGAATAAAAGCAGGAGAGTTGTGAAATTCTACATCAGAGCACATTATGCAGCAAGGCGACTCTGGTAGCTTTGATTCTCTCTGACCAATCAACCCACTGCAGTGTTTTAACTCCACCTTTTTAATATCTGATCAGTGTGTTGGCTACCTGAAAGAGAGATAGGAAAACATCAGATGAATTAAAATGCTTCTGTTGGTACTATTCACAACTTTTAAAGCTGGAAATGCTAAAATAACAACCCAGATTTAAACAACGAAAAGTGAAATGAGCTACATTTCTCAGAGGAAAGGGGGCTTGAAAGACAACACTTTAATGCAGTCAGGTCAGGACCTTAATCCTTGATAGTCAGGCTAACATCTGCATACATGCTATAATAACTAAAGAAATGGCTGTCTGCATCAAATTATTAACATAAAACGCTGAAGTGTTTTGATGATGGCACTTCATCAACAGGTTATGCCTGATGCTGATCTTGGTCCTCATCAGTGGCCTCTCCTCAACCTCTTAATTGTATCAAACACGGGCAGACCTGCTCTGTGTAATTAGACCTTGGCTGAGAGGCACAGAGGTCTCCCTCTTGAGCCGTCTGTGTAATTGCATCTGATATTCACTCCTTAACAAGATTTTGCTAACCTTCTATTGACATTTAGACTATAAAGTCTCCTCCTGCCCAAAAGTTCTGATCAGTCAACAGGAGCAGCAGATATCAGTCACTCTGTTAAACCTTCTCCCCCTTTCTTCACTGTGGTATCAATTAACCTTTCGCATTATTTGACAGTCATCTTATTGTTGAATCAATTAAAAAAAGGGGGGTCTTTGAGGATTTCAGTGGCACCTTATCATGTATGGGGGTTATATCATCCCTAAATCTGTCCGTCACATCTTTTGGTGTATTAAATAATAAAAAAAAAAGAAAAAAGAAAATGGACTGTTATAATGGTTTGATCACATCTTTTGGAACAGCTGGTCAAAACCTCCTTGTACATCAAACCTGGCACCTAAAATGATATTCATATATAATTAATTTACTACACGGAATAAAATTTGAGAAACATAAAAGTACCCAGATTATTTTTTTCTTTATTAAGATAATGAGGAAACATAATTAATTCAAAATCTGCAAAGTTTTAAAAACAGTAATATTAATATGATATTTTTTTATTATATATAGTACCTTTAAAAATAGAAGTTTACAAAGTGCTTTGATAAGCCAAGCAAACAAGGCAAGAGTAGTAAACAGTTAATGTAAAAGACAAAACACAACTATCTGTAAGTAGATACGTAAGAAATGGTCATATCGAACATTTTTATTGACATATACTCTCTTTTCTACAACTCACCGACAATTGGACTACATCCATTGGCTGCTAAAGATCATGAGGTTTGATCATGTCCACATCATTGTAGTGAGATTGTTATATGTTCCAAAGTCAAGAATAAATTTTTAACCTTAAAATATGTTTTCTTTTAAATATTTACCCCAAAAAGTACTGAAACTTATGGTGATGTATCTAAGTCAAAATATATAAACTTATGTATTGTACTTTAACACAATTTTGATAAAAATATGTGCTTTACTCTAGTATTTCCATGTGATGAAAATTTATTTAATTTATTATTATTACTGAACTGTATTTCAAATGAAATTGTAGCATTTTGATAAAATTACATTTGTATGACAGCTATTATTTGACATCAAAGCTGGTCATAGCAGTTATTCTTATTGTTTGGGTGTCAGAATGAAGTGGACTAATTGCTTACTAAATTTCCCTGATTTAAAATAAAAACTGTTTCCTGGCCTGCCATGACAGGGAAAAAGAAAAACAAAGGTTTACAGGAGTTCAGGGTGAAATGCAGTTTGTGCGTTCACTCTTCTTACAGGATAAATTCTCACTTTTTTAACTTCTCAAAGTATAAAAGTGCTCAAATTTTCCAGTGCTCGCTCTTTATAACCTGTCAATTCTCTTTTTGGCCCCCTCTATATCAGGTCCCCTGTGAATCGTAATGGTTCTAGATAAAGTGCTTTACTTTGGATTGAGAACCAGACGGCTTTCTCTTTCTGTGATTTATGACACATTGAGGGGCGAATTGACAAAGACTTGAATGTGACCACTGATTGAACCCTGAATTCACCAGGAGTTGCTGTCTGATTCTTTACAAAGTCTAATTCACAAAAGACGTTGTGCTAATGGCAGCGCAAACACTCGCTTGGAACAGTTTGCAGCTGAACACAATTTGCCCTTGTTTTGCGTCTGATTGCAATCATCCATGTGGCAAAGAATAAATACATGCTAAATTGACAGCTGACAGCAAAAGAGAGGAGACCAGAAATGATATGATTGACTGATACAGTCACAGATACAGAGAGGGAGACGAAGGGAGAGAATGAATAACATTAGGACAGTCTTCCTGATTGAACTGACGCTCCAATTCATTTCAGTCAGGAGAGACTTCACAAAGACTAAGTGATTATTTGATTGACACATGCACATAATAGGTAAGAAGTCTCTTTGGCAATTAAACCCTGTCATGACACCTCAAGTAAAAGCCTCTCTATTATTACTAACTCTCTTTAGACATTTCTATTTTCACACTGTGATATTGCTACTTTAACTCTAGTCAAACATCCGACTGAAACCAGAGGCTGCTCACAAACCCTAACCAAAGTTTTGATATGTGAATGCTGATGTTCTGCTCTTTGTGACTTTTTCCTCAAAATATACCAAAAATCTACTGTACTACACCTTTTCAGTGCAAAAATAATCGGTGCTTTTTAAACAAAGCTATAAATCCATCAACTGTTCTGTGCTAAAATCAGAACTGAGCATAATAAGCTTTACAAAAGTCACATTGATTGCAGGGCTGTTTCATTGGATTGCATTACATTGTGCAGGTGTTCATAAATAGGTATTACAAGCTACCATTTGCTAAAACACCAGTTTGGTTCATGCACAGACTGCCAATAAGTGGCCAGGTGTTGAGAGGCATTTGGTAGAAGTGGGTTTATTCAGCTTCTATTTATGTGAATTATGAGACCTTGTGGTAGTATTGTTTTACATTAGCTTCATCCATGTCTGTGATCTGGAAAAGGGGTTTGTTTAAGTTTTTAACATCAAGGACAGAGGGGTCGGCAGTGCTACTGTATAATAAATGTTGAGATTAACCTTGGGATTTATTCATTTGTCATCATTCTTTCATCACCCAGCTGAGTGCTGCACATGGAATTTTGACCAGATTCTGCTCCAGCTTGGCAGCTGCTCACTCTTCACTTAAATGAATATCTTCATTTATCTGAAAACTGGCCTCATTCAGTCTAAGTTAACTGTGCCAACACTAAAATTGCATTACATTTACATTCTTGTGTTTTTCTTTATCTCAAGTCAAGTATGTTTTGTCTCAGCACCCAGGGAAGCTATTTACAGACAGAACACATACCTTAACTGTGTACTTCTACTTTACAAGGTTTAAATGATCTGTTGGCATTATGAGAGCACAGCCATATCAATGAGAACCACTGTATAGATTAGAGGGGTTGTCACAATACCAGAATTTCAGTAGTCGATAACAAGACCAGTGAATTTCTATGATTTCAGATACTCATTCAATACCACAACAACAAACAGAAAACAAAACATATGTACTTCAAAATACACTTCTTTATTAAAAACTGTTTAACACTCAACTTCTTGTACGTAGGTGTACTGTATTTCATTACAAACCACTTTTTAAATTTTACAGAATTTAAAGTGCAGGATGAGCTGCCAAGACATAAGACCAATATGAAAATTAACATGCCTTTATATAAGAACAAAGAGACATGACTATTTACATTACAGAAAAGAGCAGAGGCATGTAGCCTTCAAGTACTTGGGTCAAACAAGAGGCCTGTTGTGCTTAATTACAAAAAACTTTTTAAATTGCACAGAATTTAAATTGGAACACTCCCACTACAATTTTTTTTCACGAGCCTGCTGCTCCAGCCATACTTGTAGAGGCCATGCTTCACGTGTGTTTGTTTTTGCTTTTTAACAGGCATTCTTCTTCGGCACTGACTCATACATAGATCATTAACATACCGCCCCCTGTCAATTCCGACAGGAAATGTCACAGCCCGCTGATGGCCAAATCTTACATCCGATACCAGCGGTACCAATAAAAACAGGTACTGGCCAATTTTTTGGCCGTCGGCATCGACTCGGTACTGAAATAACGGTTTTCATGACAACCCTAATAGCTTAAATACTTATAGAATGTAAATATATTAAAGGGTTATTGCTAAAGAAGGGAGATCATAATTAGGGTCAAAAAGGGAATTTGATTCCATCAAAATCCTTAAGAACAGAACTTAATTATTTTTGAATGTTGAAGATTTGATTAGGGTTTTTAATGAGTAATTAATGACAGCTGGATGGGGAGGGCCCTATTGGATACAAGCTTATCTTTTAATGGAAGCATGGGTCAATTTAAGTATAACGTGTAAAATTTTCACATTGAAATATCTTTAAAAAAAAATATATTTTTACATATATTTTGTTAAGTAGTGTTTCCAAAATGTTGGGACTCAGAGAATTCAGTAATTTTATGCAAATAGGTCAACACCACTCAGAGAATTAGGAAGGAAGTCTGCAAAAATGACTTAATGCAAAGTGATGAAACTTTAACACATTACTCTTATCTGTCAAAAGAATCAGCCTGGGTCAGATAGATTTTAACCTGCAATGGAGGCTGTTTAATAGCAAAGATAACAACTCCCTTGATCCCACAAAATCATCAAACTACATTTGCATTTTCATTAGTTTAATTTAAAACCTCTAGTGAGAGAAACGACATATTGTGTGTTAAAAGGTGTGGTTGGATGTTACACCGGCACTGCTTTATTTCTAAAATCATTGGTCTCAAATTTTTGAA
The DNA here is from genome assembly GCA_029814665.1 of Acanthurus lineatus. Classification (NCBI taxonomy): domain Eukaryota; kingdom Metazoa; phylum Chordata; class Actinopteri; order Acanthuriformes; family Acanthuridae; genus Acanthurus; species Acanthurus lineatus. The sequence continues at coordinate 18,833,413 of JAPZDV010000008.1, read as the reverse complement.
AGGACCAGCTTGTTTCATCAAGATGCCCGTTATAGTTGCATATATCTCTGATCAGAAGAGCCTTGCTGTTTGGCTTAGACTGAAACTCTTATTAACTTAGAGACATTTATTACACTCCTGGCTGTCTGGTGATGACCTACCTGATGACCTTTAGAGCTATTTTGCCTCACTTATCTACTATAGGAATAATTGATAGCCTGTAGCATTCATCTCTATTTCCATATTAAATTGCCATTACATTTTCAAACTGTATTTATCAGTTACTGTAAATAGCCTACAATATTATTATATAACAGGCTGTTCTATTACCCTCTTTTAACAGTTATCATAAAGCAACTAATTTAAACTTTTTTGTTTTGAGGCTTGGTCTTGGTAAGACGTGAAGCAGAGGAGTGTGTGTGAAAGATAGGCTTTAGTATTTCAGAAGCTACAGCAGATTACTTTGGATGAACAGAATCAGGCCACAGGATCTTGGGGAAGTGCAAACCCACTATTACACTGACCACTTGACACTAAAGTTGCTGGGGAAAAAAAATGATGTTTTTAACTGGCTGCTCCTTAAAAATCCAATCACATTTGCTAAGTGGCCATTCCAACTAAGTCGTCTGTTCTTGAAATCATTGCTTTTTGCCCTATCCATTTTTGACAAATAAAAACAGCACTCATAACAGCTTGTAAAAATATCACCAACTGTAGCAAAGTCTGTGCCACATTTAGAGGACAAGATATGACTAATGGAAAGTGAAATGAAAGATTGTGCTGATTTTTGCTGGCAGTACTAATGGAGGAACACTGAGACGGAGCAGGACAGAGAGGGAGGTTAAAGGTACAGGAATAAAAAGAAATAGGAAAGAGGGGCTTTAAGTTGGATTTGTGAAGATAGCCATGACAAGCAAGACCCAACTCTTAATGAGCCCAGATGATAAAGGTGAGAGGTGACAAAGTGGGAAAAAGAGATTGAGTGGACAGGTACGTAAGAGTTTCCCTGGCTGACAGGTTGATCTGAGAGAAGAAGGATAAAATTGAGCGCTGACTGATGGAGCGAGTGCGTTTGGGTACCTGCTGTGGTCCGGCGGGTGATTGATGGTGGACGGGTTAGAGATGTAATGCAGTTCAGGGTGATTTAATTTAGACCTTAGGAACTCGGATTACTTAGCATAGGCTAATTATGTTTGACCGACTTCAGGCTGTTAGAGAGATTTCACATTATTTCTCCATTAATCTTGTTGAGTAAACTCACGTCAGCGGGACTGAGTTGACTACACTGATCTGATAGTCCACCATAGCGTTCACCTTTTTCCACCGTGCTGTGTCAGCAACTCCAAGTTCAGGGTGTAGCGACGGTGTGCCTGAAACAGTAACAAGCTGACTAAAATGCTCACCTGGCATCAGATTTGTATCCAGACTTTTGCTTTGATAGCTCTCACGTCTTGCAGTGGTAAAGATGGTAATGATCTCAACAAGTTGCTCCATTAGTTTGACTAAAGCTGAAAAGCTGGAGAGCCTTCAGAATGGTTTGCACATCACTCACTGCATCTGTGTTGCTGTTTTATCAACATCGCTCAAAAATGGTTCAGTATTTGACAGGAAAGTATCTGTAACACTGAACAACACATTATCTGGATTCCAGTCACCATCACAGATGTTAGTTATGTTAACTGTACAAGTATTTACATTAACAGGTGTCCCAGTAGTGCAGTAATATGTATTTTTTATCACTTTTATAGATTAAGTTAAAATTTAAAGCTGCCTAAAGGTAAAATACTCTTACAGTGTTTTCCAATGCAGTGAAGCCTTGATGAAAGAAAAGTGCTTTCTAACCCTAACATGATTATATAATTTCTTTTGCATAATAGAATATAAATTAGTTTTCTGTATGAAAGACTAAATGTTAGTTCTCTTATTTTATTTTGTAGCATTCAGTGAAAGTAGGCTTTTTTGTTTATACTGTTTATTTCTCCTCTCAGATGGAGCAGTGATTTCCCAGAAAAGTATAGATGGACTTATTTGACCCTCTTCCATATTGTCCTCACCTTAACACCAAGCGTACACAGTCTGAAATTTATACAGTGATAAAAGTACAACGGAGTTCTTTTTACTGTTTGTTTGTTTATTTAATAACATCCACATTCTTCTCAGCTTTAGTCACACAAGATGCTGATCAGCATTGATTGTATGCTGGCTGGCACTGTAAAATCTAAAATTAAGTGCATTCATCTCCAGTGTGGTGAGAATGGTGATAATTAAAATGTGTTAAAATACAACTGTGCAGTCATTAGAAGAACTGCATTGGAGCTGCTCTTTCTAAAACATCACAATGGAGACGAGAGCTGAAGCTGAACCTGCTGGGCTGGTTTACCTTTGGGTTTTACAGGCAATCGTATCCACACAAACACACAAACAATGCTCCATAGCCTTATTACAAACCTTGGATGTCCAGCCTTGTCAGAACTAAGTTCATTATTTATTCTTGCACTGACAGCACTAACCCCTGAAGTAGTAATTTTTTTTTCCTGGGTAATGAGTGTTTTGTTTACAAGATAAGATAAAGGATCTCTGTGGATCTGAGTCTGTGTGAGTATGAAGGATGGAGGAGCAGGTCTTTAATGAGAGGACTGGGTTTTTACTACATCAATCCTTGCTGAATCCTTGATGCCCCTGCAGGTGACTGAAGTAACTTTCTAAGACATTGATTGCCATTCATTCTGTGGAGGAAATAATAACCTTGCAGGTAGCTCTGCTGTCTATACTGATTTGCCCCCCAGTGAAGCACTGACAGCTCATTACCTTCGTCTTCCTGCTTCACACTGATAATTCACCCAGAAAGTTGAGCATGTCACGCCACTCTTGTTTTTTTTTTTCTCATGATTATTGTACTTCAAAGAATAATTTTGGTTTTAAACGCTTGTGGAAATAAAACAGATAAGGACCTATCTCCAAACACAGAGATGATTGTTTTACTCTAAACGGACAGCTAAATTCCAGGTCATACCAGCATTTATAACAATGAAATTTTGCACAAAAGATTAATTCCAAACTGCTCACTGAGGTGCAGCCAGTTGGAATATATCTTTTATCAGCTGAAAATGATCCAGCTTAATTCATATCATGGTCGCACACAAAGAAGGAAAACATATGTGATGAGTTCTTACAAAAATATTTACACCAAGACTTTAATACTGTTTAGGATTTGACATCAGTCAATATCAAACTTTAAAAACTGTTAAAATATTGATGCAGGATTTTGCCTCACAAATTTACTGTCAGTCAGGCTGTTTTTTGCAAGGATTTGAATTGTTTTCTACCTGTATTTTAAATTTCCTGGCATATGCTTTTAACAGACACCTGCCAGCCAATCAGAAACTAAAACTTAGTTACAATCTATTTACTGCAGATTAAACCTCATGGTCTTTGATATCACGCACTCCATCTCCCCTTTTGCTCTTCAAACACAACAGTTAGTTTGTTTCATGAACTTTAAATGCTGTATGTTTTCCTTCCTCGACAGTTTGCCAAAGTTCAAGTGCCTCAGGGTTCATTTGTGTTTGCCGTAACTGCCACCTTAAAGTACCAATCTTCTCCAGTGTGACTAAGTAAAGTATCTACTCAAGAAACAAAAAAGCAGTAACAGGAACATCATGCAGCAGCAGATTTTGTGTAGGTGTGCAGGCGAGGCTTTGTTGTGCTTGTCTTTTTTTTTTTTTTACAAAAAAAACAACGTTCCCTTCAGCAGCACCCGTTGGTTTATTCCTGGGAAATCCTCTTCTAGTCAGTGCTGCATATGCGTCATCGGGAGCAATTTTTACAGCTTTCAGCACACCTCCTGATGGCAAGCTTAAAACACAAAGAGAATGCACAATGGGAAACGGAGGTGCTACCCCTGCCTACTTTAACACAGCTTAAAGTCAGACAAACCTTGTCTATCATGGTTTTAATAGCAGTTCTTACATCTGTTTAAGCCTCTGCCATTATCTCACATTTTAGCGTATCAGTACATGGAATGAGATTCTTACTGAGTTGCAAGCAATGTCTCTTTCCAAAGATCAATCTCGTGGAAGCTAATCATGTCAGTGGAGGTTTTGCCTCATTAAACAAAGATCAATGTGGATGTCAGCAAAACAACAGCAGCAGTGTGTCCTCTCACTTGCCGTCAATTGGCTTTGGGATTAGGACTTGGACAGGAATTCCAGCACGCTGCCTGAAGGTATCAACATGTATTAGAGTTGTAATGTTGAAGGTAAAGTGGATTCATTTGCATAACTAGAGGAAGAAAAGGCAGAGAGGCAGAACATAGTAATGAGGCAGGGAAATGGGAGTAAGTGTGCAGTGCCGCATATGACAGCAGCCATGTTTAGACCTCACCACAGTGAATCTCTCTCACGGGAGGCTTACTAATGACTTATGACTAATGATTTTTCTGGAGATGAGTCAAAACAGTTGCCACTACCTCCTCCTCCCACTCCCCCCCCACTCTGTCTCTGTCCTCCTCAAACAAGCACCTCCTCCGCCTGTTTGGTTGTTCCAGAGCAGAGAGAGGAATTGACACAGTAGGCTATTGAACAGTGGCCTTGTTTGGTTTACATTCTTGCACATCATGTCGGAGGAGGAAAGGTGGATGCTTTACAGTGCAGCGCGCCCCCTGCACTATCAAGCACAGCACCACCTCAGATATTTGATGTTGATACAGACTTTGTACTTCATTGGAGCCATTTCGTTAACACATTTCTCATATGAAGCTTTTTAGTTCATAATCAGTCATCTCTCAGTTTATTTCAAGATGGCAGACCACCTCACACTGTAGACATCATTCTTTCATGACCAAAGCTAGAGCCTCGCCAAGACTGGGTCGTTCTGGCCTTGACTTCAGAGCCCTGAGCTGCAGCTTCAGAGGCAGCTCCAGAGACACTCTAACAGCAGTGTGAAAGCCTCACACACACCACTGTCCTCCATCAAAAGTTACTCACCACTGACTGTCATCATTTCTCTTTGCCACCCATCAACACCATGGCATCAGACACATTGAGCCTGAAGCTCCCTGTGATCACACAAGCCTTGTGCTATACAGGACCTTGGCCAAAAGAGAAATTCATCTCAAGTTTTAGGATTTTCTTCCACCAAATCAGAGTCAGGAATCAGACACCCTCTCTCTTTAAAATGACTTGTGATTTGCCAGAGTCTCCTGTCACGGGCGGATTTTCCAAAGCTTGAAAAAGAGACAATATTGGTTTCAGAAGTTAAGTTATCTACTTGAATTTCTCTTTGCTTAAAAGTAATTATGAAATTCTTACCTGATGACACCAGCAAGGTTTTTTGTGCCTTCCTCAGCTTTAGAAGAAATGGCCAGTTTAAAAAAATAATCTAAACTTCAGTGAATCATAACTTTAGTTTTTTATAGTGTGAAATCTTTTTTCAATTTATTTTAATTAGCTTCAAGATAATTATGTGCTCCCTGTGGATTGCTTGTCTCACCAGTTGCAGTGTGGTGATATTTGTAATACCAAATGAGCCTCCATGCACCCCAGGAATATGAGCAGTCTGTTCCTACACCTTTGGACAAGATAGCACCTAATTAATTACAATGATACATTCAAGAAATTGCCATTCAAGAAAAAAAGTCATTCAAATTTAATTAGGTGTGATGTGCACAGAGTTGTAATCACAGATATGACGGGAAACCACATTATGTCAGGGTGTTTGATGTTCAGAAGTGTTTCACAAAATAAGAGGAAAGAAAAGAATCAAAGTGCTTCAAATCCTCTGTGGAGAGATGTATCTCCCAGTGGAGTATGAGAAGATTAAATTAACATAATGAAGGGCAGGTTATCCCAGGGTATGTCGCCATTAGCCTTACATGACTGAGATGAGTATGTATAACTTTCATAAAATGGGTAAATGCTCAAGCAAAAGCCCTTTTTTTGAAAAATGCACTAGTTTGCTTTCTTGTTTCCCTGTTGGTCAGATCAGAAGCTTGATATCATACATTTCTCTGTTGGATATAAAGACCCTGGAAACTTATGCTAGCTTAGCTTAAGCTCAGCTTAAGGGAAAATAAGTAAGATGGACTCTGTCCAATACACACAAAAACTAAGGTGTAAAAACAACAATTTGTTGTCTAATGTGTGTAATCAAAGGTAAGCAGGATGAATTTTGTACAAATTGAACAATCAAGATATATATTATCTTTGGACAACACCAAGCTAGTATTTCCCCCAATTGTAACTTCTATTATGCAGATGTACATAAAGATGATGTCTTCACATCTTACTCTCAGCAAGAAAGGGAGCCTCTCCTATAAAGTTCTCTGTAAGTAAATAAAATGTGGATATTTTAATAAATTTCTTTTAACGCAGAGTGAGGATGATCCCCCAAACTCCACAACAGCTAACAATTATTGAAGAGCTCTGTCAGCAGACACTTTCTGGACTGGCTTTATTGACAATATATGATTGAGTGAGTTTATAGACTTTGACAGTAGCCAGAGTCAACAACAACACAACTTTATAATTAAATTTTTGTTTATGGATCTACAGAGATTTGTTAAAAAAAAGTGTTGCGCACTCTGTGTCCGTATACATTTTTCTTTTATTCAGACGGTGTTCCAGCCTTGAGGCTTCTTTTGTTATATTTTTAGGCAGTTCAAACAAAGGAAAACACAAGGGAGGGAGGCAGGTTTAGGAAACAAAAAGTGAGCTTTAATAATGTAAAGCTGATACCAAGTAACTTAAAACTGGAGGAGCAAACTGAGGCAAATCTAAAACACCAGATAAATACAGAAACTAAAGAAAGATAACTAACTGGGGTGACCCAAGGAACACAGGCAGGAAGACACACAAAAGAACTGACAATTTATAGAGGGATCCTTAAAGAGGGATCACCCATAACTAAACAAATTCAAAGGCAAATATTTAGGGATGGATTTAACTAATCAGACAACCACAAATGAATTAAGAAAAACAAGACCAATGAGGAGAGAACTTAAGAAGTAAAACTGGAAAGGGGACTACACTTAAACCCAAAACCCAGAACAAAAAGATCAGCAATCATAGTAGGAAACAGGCACTCAAAAGCTGGATAGGCCACATCCCAGTAATACATTTGATGGTTACATCATAATCATGTTCCATCATTACAGTGAGAAAAACAATCAAGAGACATTCATGGAATTATAACTCTGAACAATGATTGAAACTACAGCTGAGTTATGTTGGGAATACAATAATTTTGAATAGATTCCCAGTAGATACACAGAATAAGTTACTCTCATAATAACATCAGGTACAATGTTATCAAAATATCCAATAATAGAGGGAAATAGCAAAAAAAAAACCAAAACTCAAGTCATGCTCTGAATTAAAACCAGTGAGTTGACAGGATCCCCCCTACAATGAATATAATACTGTTTCTTTGTGAAAAGTAAAGTTTTGAAGTTGTGGCTCAACATTCAGTCAGCTGGATGTGTGATTTTGTTTTTGGAAAGTGATCATGTAGAGAGGTTTTTTCTTTACACAGATCAATTGAGATAAGCAGAGACGGGGTACATACTCTCCTTTTGCACAGAATAATGACTTAAGGGTAAGTCTGTCTTACTTTGTGGTCACTGCCTGTGAGAATAGCTGTTCTTGTTGTGTTTGAGTCAGGATACTTGATCATCAGATCTGATTTATTGCACCACCTGTTTTTTCCTGCTTCAACACCCAGGCTATTGACGCTTGCTGGGGGAAGATAGTCCTAATTATTTTCCATCCATATGAGATTAACAGAGATTTGCCTGTAAATGCTCAGGCCTGTTGAACACTCACCTCCTTTCCAAGTCAGTGCGGATACAGACCATTAGCTTCTGACTGGCTCCATGAGCTCATGGCTGACTGTGCTTCATGCCTCCATGGGAATATGAGAATATTATATAACATGTATGACATGAATTAAATCAAAATCTCTTTCACAACTTTGCGTTAGTTATTACTAGGGCTGTCAGTCGATTAAAATTTTTGATCGCAATTAATCGCATTAGTGTCCTGAGTTAACACGCGATTAATCGCAAATTAATTGCAAATTTACAACAATAGAAACAATAATAATTCCTTGGCCAACATGTGGTATTTGAGACTGGACGTGCTCCAGTGGTAACTTAGTTCACATTTACACTAAATACAAATTACTTTTGTTTTGACCAGAGAACCATCGGGCAAAACTTTAAAGCTAAACTTTCTGTTTAAAAGTCCCTTTTCTGTATCCATTTCTGCTTTGTAACCATTTTCATGTTATTTTAGCGCCACTTCCTGAAACTACGGGAACTGGCAAGGCACAGACCGTGTGTGCGTTAATCACACATTAAAAATATTAGTGCCATTAAAAGGAGTTTGAGTTAACGTGTTATTAACGTGTTAACTTTGACAGCCCTAGTTATTACACAAAATTTTTAAATTCCTCTATAGACAAAATTTAAGGTTTATAAAACACGGTGATATGATTTATATTTTTTTTAACATGGTTCCCCCACACATTACATTTTTAAAAAGCCAAGTAATTGTTGCCCCTCAAGCAGGTGAGTCTATCTATGAGCCTTGTTGGTGAGTCTAATTAAATCTGAGTTTTCTGACATCAATCCAAAAATTAAGGCATTAAGGCGTTGTTTTGGTCTAATTGCCAAGTACCAATAAATTATAATTTGGGGGAAAAAGTGAGTCATGACTTTTTCAGTGCTGTTTGGTTACATGAAAATATTTGGAAAACAAAAAAAATAAGAAGGACTGCCAAAACCCTTAACTCATATCCTGAGGTGTAATCATGTCGACTGGGAGATACACAGTGAGGGAATACAAATTCAAAAAGCAGTAGCATCCCTTGAACAATAAATCTACAAAATTAAAGCTGATAGATTTTCTTTTAAAAATGTGCACTGCCTACGGGCTTTAATTTCAAGTGTGTAAGAAAGACCTTTTCTTTTATGGACAGAAATGCCTCTTAGTTCATTCTGACTAAAATCTCTCAGTAGGTAGTAAATTGTATGCCATGAAATTTTAGAGTGAACAATAATGACTGTGGAACTTCCTTGACTTTTCTCTCCTTCTACCATGAGGCTGACAGTTTGTGTTTAAACTGTCTAGACATACACTACATTGACTGTCACAAAAATCAGTACACATAACAATGTCCACCTCAAAATAAATTTCAATACGTTTGCTTATCCCTCAATTTTTCTTGAAGTATTATCATCACATCAGTATTTGAATTTGTCTTATACTTTATGAATAAAATGTATGTAATTTACTCCTTTTTTTATATTTTTGTTTGTTTGTTTGTTTGTTTGTCAAAAGAATATTTTTAGTTTGGGACATGATGCTCTAGTAGCAACAGCAGGCACCATGTATTTTAAATACTTCAAAGGACCTGTAGTTGTCCATTCTTACATAGAAGTACAGTAGATAGATCTAAGTTCAGAGGAAATAATCAGTGCAGCTGAACCCTAAACCTCCTGTACAACCACAGAATGTGACCCGTCTCCATAAGCACAATGATAATCCCTAACATAGTTTTGTTATTGATCTCTTCTGGATGTCATCTACATGAGTATTGTGTTTTGAATCCAATTTAGTACTTTTTTGATGTGATAGACATTGATTTTATCTTTTGGAATCTCAGAAGCAGCAGATTATAAAAGGGCTGGGCTTTCTTTCCTGTGGTTGTTGTACTAGAAGTGTCACAAGCTAATGTCAGTCGACCTACGTTATGCCCGTATGGATGAGTGAATGAACATTTAGTTCATAGGCATAATGGCAACAGTGTTCAGCAGAGAAATGCTGATATCATCTATAATGTTTTATCATAGATTTTTTTATTAATTTTTAATTAATGTCATGGACATTTTAACTGCTGCAGAATTAGTAAAACAAGACTTTTACTAAAAGGGAAATATTATCCAAACATCTGCACTTTTGACAGAGCACAACTTTCTTAGAATAGCTGTGAGACACTGTACTAGAGGCATCGATTTAGCATTTTTGGCTTTTTTCCATCCAGGTGCTGTTGTTACTGTTTTTACAACTCTTCCATTGCCTCCGTGCAAGGTTGTGTTGTAGTCTTTTGAGAGAATCCAGCAGGGTTTGGGTGAAATATCTGTTTTTGCTGTGTGCTTGAATGAGCTGTGGAGGTCACACAACAGAGACACGGGTTGTTTCTGCACTTTTCTTTTGCCACAGTTAGATCTGGCAGCAGGTCAAGGACTTTAATAGAGCAAAAACACCAAAAACAGTCACAGCACAGTGTACTAGAACAAAGGACAATCCAGTGCCTAAACATACGTGAGCCCATCATGTAAAAAGAAAAAAAAGAAAAGAAGTAGTGTTAGAGCTGAAATTAAAATGCACAAATGAAGTTAAAACTCCTTAACATTCATGTTTAAATCCCAGTCATTCTATCTACTGAAGCAACTATTGAGTCCCAGTCTATTAATTTAACACTACTGCGTTGTGTTTAAGTAAAAATTTTAGTTTAAGCCCTAGAATAAATCAAACATCTCCATCCACAGACAGATTTTAACTCACATATAACTAAGAATACACCATCAAGGTTTTCCTCAGTATTTATTTATGCACACTCTTGAGGAGTTACATCAAAAAACATGATGTTGGAAACAGTAAAATTAAAAAAATGTGCTTAATTGAAAAAAATAAAATCACTGAAGATCATTTTTGCCTTTTCTAATAAAACTAAATTGGAGTTTTTAAAAACACTGTCTGGTGTAGTGATCAGTTCACACATAGAGCTGATTATCTGTTTTCTCTTGAAAAACAGTTACTTAATTTTATCATATAAATATCCAGGGCAACTTATTTTGTTTCTTCTTCTCTGATGTTTATTTTTGGTTGTCAAACAAATTTTTGTCTAATTCGCATTCTCTGTTTTTTTAATTGAAAAATTTAAAAAAAATTACTGAAATATCAGCTTCACAATTAGGCAGAAGCACAACTAAAGGCACAATTACTGAAGAGGTCTTAAAGCGTATTCAACAGGTTATCTTAGCTCTGAACAGAGAATCTAAAATGAAGGCATTGTTTGGGAAAAGACGCAGAGTGAAGAATTAGATGACTGTGCAGCAGGAAGCCCCAAGCCAAGACTGCCATCTCAGCAGGAGTCCGTTAAAGTGTAATGGCACCCAGCCACCATACTAGTGCTCACCCACACTATTGATTTGTTCTATTTTTGTAAGTTGCTGTATAGCAAATATATTTTGCCTAGAGTTGTTTTTTCCTGATCAGCCGTACTTTCAGTTCAGTGGAAAACAAAATGTTTGGGGTAGTGTGGCCGGGTGGCCTGATGTTTCTGAAAGTGTAAACTCTATGCCTGCAACTTGCTGCATTTCAACGTCCTCTTTTTCTCTCCAAGTTTTGCTTGTCTTTTTTCACTCTTAGGCTGCGGTTAATAGATCAAAGTTGACTTGATTATACATAAATAAAATTCTCTCCCAGTGACATTAAGTCTGGGGTTTTTTCCTATCAAGAGCCATTTCAGCTTTTATAACATCCTTCAAGGGCCTTGCTAAATTATTGAACACTTACTTCTAATGTGATGGCTGAAACTGTGCGTCTTTTAAGAAAGGCCTCTTATTTCAGATGTTAGTGATGATGCTTTGCAAAGCTATGGTTCAGTCAATATTCAGTGGGACCCAATCTTTGTGAGAGTCAGTTTGAAAAAGTATTGCTCACAGTAGTGGGTTGTCCCAAGCAGACATATAAATCGGTTCATGCCTCTTTGGAGTGGGAAAGTAGAAGGCCTTGCATAAAAAATCATAGAACTCAGGCAGAGGGAGGTTGTTTTACCTGGCTTTAAGCTTGTTGCTTTGCAGTGCAGTAATTTTCTGTTAAAGGTTGACAGGCAAAGGGATTGTTCTGTAAAATAGTATAGCAAATATGCTCAGTTCCCGGCTTGAGCTCCATTTGTGGCAAGGCCACTAAGCTTTTTCAAATAGTTGTTCAAACATATTCATAGCCAAAAGAATTGGCTCAAACAAATCCCAACCTTTGGTAGTGCCATGCATGGCTCTCACGGACAGCAGCTCTTCCCTTGTGGAAATTATGGCTGTAATTCCACGAACAAAAATAGCAACATCTGTGACTTTGAAAATATTTCACTTTGACCGGCCCTGGCTGCTCTGCATTAACTTTACCAATGTCCATTAAGCCTCGCAACTCATCCAGTTTGGCATGTTTTGTGCTGTAATGATGCTTAAAATAGGCCTTGTTTATTTACAGGGCGGTGTGCCGACAAGCGTACTTGTCTTTTTCTTGAACAAAACAGTAATCACCTGTCCATTATCTGTATCAGCATGTATGTATTGTCATTTTGACAGTACTTACTCTTTGTTTTAATAGAAAGACAATGGTAAAACTGATAAGGTATTCATAAGGATTCTTTCTTCAAAAAGTGGCTTGATGCTAAATTTAGACATCATGTACTTTATAAGGTGCTTTAAGCCCCAAGCATAGGCAAACCAGAACATCCAGACACATTCAAGCAATAACACACTTACAGAGACAGACAGCTCTAAAATATGTAAGTAACAGCCCAAACACGTCCATCACTGACAAGAAGAAGGATAAATGGCTCTACCACTTGTCAAACCTTGATGTCTGTTGTGACAAGCTGATTTTAGGGGCTGGGTGTGGCCATAACAGAATAAAATCTTGGTTTACTCTCTCCATGCATATTGGGAGTCTAGGGTCAATACTGACTAGGCCACTCAAAGCCTGGCTAAGCTTGAAATAAATTTGTTGTAGTTCAAAAACACATCTAGTCTGATATTAGTCATTGGAATAACAATCTACAATGCTGGTCCCCTTCATAGGCATTTATTGTGTTATACTCTTTCACATGATAAGTGATTGAAGTAGTGTGAAAATTAACAAAATTGTCACAGACATTTCTTTCACTGGAAGGTGGGAGGAAGTGGGTTTCAGATGCTGTTTTAGCAATCTGACAAGCACTTCTTTAAAGTGCACTGATGACTCCATCATCATCTTTTTCTGCTCTATTATATACTTTTTTTTATGTGTCGTGTTTCATTTTTCTTACTAATCTCTGGGTTAAGAATTCCCCTTGAATCCAATAAACTAAGCAAACTAGGCATCTCTCAGTGTAAACATAGAGAAGAAAATCTGTTGCTGTTGGCAGCTTACAACTCTTCTCGGAGATGCCTCTTGATATTTATAAACCTGCTTGACAGAGATGGTTAAAATTAGGTTTAACTTTAAAACTAACAGAGCTTCAGACGTTGAGAGCCATCCTTCACCCAGAGTCGGTCATTGTGTCAGCTTCTATTTGTATTCATTCATTATTTTCCTATTCTCACTCTTCCAAGAGTCTCTTCTGATCTATTGTGTTCCCTTTTAGAGCACCGTAGAGTACTCTCTTCTTCCCACTTGGCATAGTCTGACATGTAACAGTAACTTGCGTTGCTGAATATCTCAGTAAGTGTGTGTAAGCATCTTAAATTCTATATCTTCACCATATTATACCTGCTTTTAAAAAGCCTAGCTGAGTGTGGCTGAAAGTGCAGGATAAGGATGCTAAACAGTGATAACCTCGGGTGCCGCCATTCAAACAGTGAGCCAGCAAAGTACACTTCTGTTCTTGGAGAGGAAAAATAGCGAGATCAAACATCGAGGGTGAAACAAAAGAGAACTATTATTGGAGTAAACATAAGTCACGAAGCCGCCATTGGGGATTGAGAGCTATGTTGAATGTTTTGGATGAGTAACAGCGTTGCTGCGGTCCTGCGGTCGTGAGGCTCACAGAGCAGCGATGAGTGTGTGCAGGCTGAAAGCAGCTCAGCTCGGCTCAGGTAGGTGTCCTGTGTGGAGACGAGCCAATATTAGTCCACTGAGTTTGCAAACTGTTGCTGCATTATAACCCCCAATCTCTCTGCCACAGGCTGCTGCTCACTGCTGACTGAAATTGTAGCACCTTAGCAGGTCTGCAGGTTTGGGGTGATGTTTCTTAAGTATGTCCCGCTAACAGTGAAATCATTTAACCCAGCCAGTGTTGGATTTCAAAGAGAGGCACGGACGGACAGCAAGTACTTGGACCTTTTAGAAAAATGCTGCAATAGGAGAAGTTTAATCTACAAATTAATAGGTGGTTTATATTGCTTATACCAATTTGTTATCTCTGAGAGTGCACATGTTACTACAGAGCGGTCTAAAATTAGTGGAAGTCTATATTGACATATAGGGCTTCTGGCCCAGACTGATAAATGTGGAAATATTCCATGTCCACCACAAGTGAAAGGCAGAATATCGAAACGTCCCTGGTTTCTTTCTGCCAGAGCAGATGGAATCTTTAAACGTTCAGTGATGGAAAAGACAACAGATATCAAGTGAGTAGTTGTTATGGAGATAATTGTAAAAGGGGCAGATGGCTTAGGGAGATGTTGGCGGCTGTTGGGTTATTTTTAGAATCACTGCAGCGCACCTCAACGTTTTAAGGCACATCCTCAGGCTCCATCGAAGCATTTATCAATGTCCCTGCCTGGCTATCGGCTGCTGGCCGGGATGAGGTGTTAAACCTTGATGACCTGGTCTTCTGGGCGGCAGCACAGTTCTTTGTTAATGTTCATCCTGGAGGAGAAGACAAAAGCACTGCTTACCTTGAGGTTTTCTTGTTTACGTCTTTATTCCAAGCAATGGAAATGGTTTAATTTAGTTTATTTATATATTAGCCATTGTGTCTACTCTGGAGCCACTTTATATCCAGCTCTTGTTTTATTGTATATAAATTTATCAATTGCCAGACTGTGATTATCAAAACACATTTAAATTTTCAACCAATTCAAAAGGACTCATTCATAATTGTGTTTTTTTTTTTTTTTTAGCATTTTTTAACCATCTCTATCTACATATTAATGAAGCTTTTGGTTTATTTTATTTATTAAACCATTATGAGGCAAACTATTCATCATATTTCATCAAATTTAATTTTAAAAAAAGTTCCTTTTAATTCATTACACCATAAGCATATCCCTGCTCTCTGTCCATAATGTTCAGACAAAGATAGAACAGACAACTTTCATGTTTTCCTCATGTTTTTGTCAAAGTTTCAACCTCTTGGAATGGTCTTTAAAAATAAAATGCGACATCTGGACTGGAATAAACCACAGTAAATAACTCCATTCTCAAGTTTGCTTATTTGGTTTGTCTGTTGTTTATTTTTAGTTTAAACAATTTGCAGAATGTGCTTTTTCACTTTAATACAGTAGTATTGATTAATGGGTTTCTCCACCACCATTTACTTTTTTTTTTGCAGTGCAGAATTTCCTGTTCTTTTTAATATGTAGGTGTGTATGGATTTATCACACTTTCTGTTTTCCAAGGGCTTTTTTTTGTCTTCTTGCACTTTTTCTTTTTTCCTCCCACTCAAAGTGTTTTGTTTTTTTTGTTTTTCGCAGAGACTGCAGTGAGATGTTATTTATTCACTTTCCTTATTTTGTTCTGTATATGTGTATGTGATGTAAATGTATCCCTAACTGTTGTATAAATTAACATATTTTTTAATTTATCATGTTATTTACCTTATAATGTGCACAGCTTGCTTTTAAACAAGTTCTCTTTTTTAAACTAGTGGGTTTTTTTAACAACTCACAAATCACACTCACATATACATATATAAACACACTGTGAAAGACTGCACCAAATAAAACTATATTGCTGATGTAATCAGTTTTGCAGAAGCAGCAAAGCATCCCTTTGTTTAATGAGCATTTCCTATACACACCTCAGAAATGCCATTTTACATGAGGTATGATAACATCTGTATTTGTTTGGCTGGGATTTGTGCACTTTCGTCTCATGCTGCACAATATTGTGAGTGAATCTTAATGAGCTGAATCGACACCCTGTGTAAAGCACGACATAATCCTGTAAACACTGGCAAACCTCCGAGTGTTGGCCGTCATCCTTATCTTCATGGGCTACAGCGATATGACGAGAGGCGGAGAGGCTTGTTTAATCTCTGAGTCGTAGTTTGATCTGTGGCGTTCATACTCATACAGGAGAGGAGGTGTCGTCTCTCTCTCTCTCTCTCTCTCTCTCTCTCTGTTTTTCTCCTGGTTGCTGTGGCGACGCCTGCCGCAGCGCTTTGCCTCTGCAGAAAGCAGCAGCAGCAGCAGCAGCAGCACATGGGCCGAGGCGTGCGGACGCTAATGTGAGAGCAAACCCAGCTACAGGTTACATAACATTTTGTAAGCGCTGTACCTGCACATTAGCACAGGCAGGAAATTAATAAACAGATCAATTCCTTTCATTCCTCACAATTTATTAATGAACCTGTCACAGCGCAACAAATCAATGCTTTAAAAATGAGCTGACTGGAGTCCCAGGTCATTTCTTAACAAGCAGCGCTCTCTTGCACACTCACCCTGTGATGAACCTGTTGCTCGTGCAGCACTTGTTAGAGCAGTATATTGTCGCAGTCATATTTCTCTCTCTAAATCCACATCCTCCCTCCTGAGGACAGTTACCCATTCTGTGTTTTGTGGTCTGTTTTATTAATACAATTCTTCTAAAGGGTGTAACTGCTCCTCTTAGCTCTTCATTTTCCATTTTCCTCTCCAGCTCCCCCTACTTTTCCTCCTCACCACAGCCAGTATCCTCCTTATCCCAGCTCCCTCACAGGCCGGGAAGAAAGTCATGCTTTATGTTTGTGTGCAGCCGGGATGTTAGCTGTTTTTTTTTAGCACTAACCCTTTTTCTTATATTGCGATAGCTGTAATGATAATTTTTAGTACGTATAGTCAGCAGTGTCTTAACAAGCTCAAACAAAAAAACATTTTGAATAAGAGAGACATTCTTTCAGTTTTGCTGTTTGGATAATAAGAAGTGTGCTCTGTGTCCCTGTTGTTCGTAAAACACAAAAAGAGAGTTTTTACTTTGTTAACAAAGTTCCTGCATCACGTCAGATAGCTAACAGGTAGCTAACCGTAAGCTTGGGAGTTGTGGAGCACTAATGATAGACAGCTAGTGAATAGAATCGTTGGAAACTCTCAATTTAACCTTTAAATAAATCATGCTGAATCATTTTTTGAAGCCTTGTGCCGTGGGAGCCTGAAACAAGCTTGGGCTGTCTGTCTTTTAAGCTAATGTTAGCTTAAGCAACTACAGCACACAGCATTCTGCCGGGGTTATAACAGGTCATCAATCTGTCAAAATGTTGTCAGCACAACAGGCAAACTATGCACTACTTTTTTTTTTACAGAAAACTAAACAAGTTTACTTAAAAATGGATTTTTCTCCAACTGTTTAGTTTTAAAAAAAAAAGAAAACTTGCGGGATGGGAGTAGTTTTTCAAATACCTTGTGTGATACTTTGTAGACCACATGTGCAGACCTAACGTAATTTATACAAGATAGTCATTTTAAATCTCAATGTTGAGTTAAAGCAGCTGTAGCCTGAGGGATGTAACCTGAACCTATTGATCCTGAGGGAACGACTCAATCCTCAACATAACTTCTTAACAGAAGCACTGTGGAGTTAAACTAGAGAGCATCGGTGCAGTGGCATTACATTACTCAGCTCTGCACAACAGGAAACACAGCAGATGCTTTTAAAAAGCAGCCATTTGTCATGACCTTTCGATTGCTCTCTGGGAAGATACAAACATGTTGGCTGAGAGCCCCTTGAGAACCTCAGCCAATCAAAAGCCCTGATTTCTCCATTCTCAGTTGGTTTATTTGTTTTGAAGGATACATAATGCATGAGTTCTCTAAAACTTCAGTATCAGCTTGTGTCATGCCATCTCATCAGTGCTAATTTACCACACTTGTAATAATTTTAATTTTTTCCATAATAAAAAGTATTATTATATATAATTACATGTCTTTTTGGACACAGTGGCAGTTTCCTTTTTGGAGTAGGCCCCCATTTTTTTCACACTACTTGTTTTTCTGCGTAGTTGTTTGTATCCAAATCAGTTGATTGCCACAGCGCTGATACACAGCCCAGGACAGCAGAGCAGAGAAACCCTGGAGCAAATCTTCAGGCTGAGGGTGTGTGTGACTGAGGCTCGTGTGTGTGGGAGTTCATCAGCTCATTACAGACCATTCTCTTTTGTTCGCTTTTAATGTGAAAGAATTTATTTACAGTTTTAGTGCCAATGTAGGCTACCTATAATTTGCACATCTCCTAGCAACAAGACCTTGAACAAACTAAATATAACTACTTGCTAAGTTGACACTATATGCTCAGCACTACTGGCTATTAAAGGATTGTTTTTAATGTGTGTGCATGTGTGTTCTTATGTGTGTGTAGAGGGGTGTGTTAGTGCATCATAAGCACAGGTCAAAAAACAGAAATTTCAAGTTTCCTTGAGCACTTCCATAAGCACTTTACATGTGGGTGCAAGTAAATAGAGAACATGCACCTCATTCACACCTTGCATTACCATGAGATCTGTATCCAGATGTCTTATCTGGATGAAGGGAAACAAACGATATGCAGATGTAAATGCATGAGGAATGCAGTGCAACAAAAATGCAATCATGTCAGCCAAACTAGTCTGGTGGTGGGTTTGGCTTGTATTGTGTTTGGAGCTCAACCATTTGTCAACATACTCACTTTGGTCACTTCTTTAAAAAACAGAAATTGGCCACACAAGTTGGTGCTGTCTCAAGAAAGCCCTGCAAATACACTAGATGACCCCTTCATCAACAGAGTAAAAATTAAAGCCATACGACAGCAAAGCTAATCATTCTAAAATCTTCTTCTTGTACTTTACCGGTCACTTTACTTTGCTGTCTGTCTTTACTGCACTTTACTGAATCTTCTGAGGACCTGATATTCACCATAGACTGTAATAAACATGAACAGGGTCTCTTTGACGTCACTCTTAGGTTTGAAAGGAGCGGTTCTGTAGCTGAGTGTGTGATTTGTTGGGCCCTCACCATCGTGGCAGTGCCTGACTCTGCTGAACTCTCTGCTGACCCTAATGAGGTGGAACACTGGTAGAGAACAGACTTCTTGGATGATCTGTGAGACATTCATTTTGACTAACATTTGCATGAAAGAGACAAAACACCACACACAAGTTCAGTGACTTGCATTAGCTCAGTTGACTCAGTGCAGCTGCTGCACTTAAGGCAGCCACACCTTTAATTATGCAAAACGTTAATCCTTTATTTAATTAAAAAGGATGAATTATAAAAAAATAAAAACACCTCTGTACCAGAACCCCTTATACTATACCATGCTGTAAACATGTTTATTTCGGCTCTCGGTTAATGCATTTGAATGTGGGGGTAAATAGAGAGTTGACTTGCTTTTGGATGCAGCCTCAGTTGGTCATTCTTCAAATTTCAGCTGTCAAGGTTGTTGTCTAATATATTTACTCTCATCTTTGAGCAATTTGTGTTTGTCATTAAATTAAAAAATAATAACCACAGAGGCTGATCTTCTGTGAAAAACAGTTTTCCTTGTTGGCTTGACTTCAGTTACCTATCATGGCAAACATGTGACCTGGAATTTGATGAAATGCAGCATATTGCAGCATTACAATATTCTAAACCTACGACTTGTTCATAAGACTCATCACCTGAAATTATTTCATGTTTGTATCGATATAATGCCCAAGTTAACAAAGACCTGATCAGAGCTCTGGTGATTCTCTCTCTTGGTCCTTATCTATAGCCAGTGACAGACTGCAATAGAAATGACACCAATAATGTATATATGTAATTCCATGTGTGGAATTAAAAAAATCACAGAAGAATCTGTGGTTTCCTCATAAATAAATAGTAATATAGTAGTAATATAAGTAATAAGTAAGTAATATAGTAAATAATACACAGGATGTAATCAGAGAGGAGTGACGCTTAGTGACTAAAGAAGAATGTGGAAATAAAAGGCTCCATGTTTGTCTGTGTGTGTGTGTGTGATTGTTCATAACAAAAATCTTGAAGATAAAACCCTTTCAGAAGCTCCTCAGTGCAGCTGGTTTTCTGTGTTGACTGAAGTGTGCTTTTAATACAGACGTGGAGCTGAATGTCACCCTCCTGTAGCTGCAGCCTCCCCAGGGCTCTCCCACTGACTGTGACAGCACAGCCTCAGCCACCCACACCCCACCCATGTCTTCCCCTTCCCCTTCCCTTCCCTCCCTCCTGCTGTATTGTCTGTCTATCTTCCTACCCCCACCCTTAAACCCCCCCACCCTTTGCTGTACGCAACAGATCGGCATACCAGTGGCACTGAACGCAGCTCGCCTCTTTCATCAGGCTGTCACACAGCCGCCCTGACTCACAGTGTTTATCACAGCCTCAGGCGTGACACTAGAAAACGTATGACTGCTGCTTTCTGTGTGTCTGTGTGCGTGTGTGCGTGTGTGTGTGTGTCTACGCCGCCGTTTATTCTCGTAGGACTCATTACTCGGGTGATCTCTTCCAGCGTCCCTGAATTCCCCGTGTTTGGAGTCAGTCTTCTCCCCAGCAGCCCAGGAGCGAGCGGGAGCTCAGTTCACCGAGCTTGTTGTTTAAAACAAATCAACGTGTCTTCCTCTGCACCTTAGCCAAATAGGGGCCACATCAGGAGTGACTGGCCCCGCATTAGTGGAATTGAATTGAACTCACTCAGTGTCTCTTGGTTGGTTGTGACAGCAGAGAGGGAGCTATAGCTGTGTGAGAGGAGAGAAATGTACTTCAGGATGGTGCGTGTGTGTGTATGTGTGTATATGTGTGGCACTTTGGGATTGTTCCAACAATCTCATCCGTCCGTTCTTGACAGAAATTAGTCATGCATGAGATTAACAGGAGGGAATTCAGTTGAATCCCCACAGCTCCGGCACTCCTCATTGATGTCAATAACATGTATTTCAGGACAAACAAAGCCCATTGATCTGCCAACAGAAACAGTGTGATAGGCAATTAATGTTCGGGTCGGGTTTCAGATGAATACAAATGAAGTGGAGATTGGATGGAAATCGTGTGAATGATCGTGCACAAGGTTTGAATGTTGGTTTGAAAGGTCTTTATTCCTATTTCAAGTAATTTCTACAGAGTTCCATTTTTTGTAAAAAATACTAGACAAAAGAACCGCCCCCCCTCCGGTTCTGCTAATCCCTGTTCTTTCTATTTTTTAATCTGTTTCCAGATGTCTTGGTGAATGGGAAGCCATGTGACTGTGATGTCATTGCTGACTGTAAAGTTGGTGACGCTGTGAGCCTGAAAGTGCAGCTGACCAATCTGAGCAAGAACTCAGTGGGTCCTCTGGCTCTGACTGTGGTGCCCTATCAGGACTTCCAGAACGGAGTCCAGAACTATGATCTGGAGGACGCAGTCACCTTCATCGGCTCCAACACCTTCTACATTGACACGGTCAGTACAGGCTGCAGCAGTTTACTGATGTGACCTTATTAACACACATGTATTTAACACAGTTCTGGCACATTACGTCACCACAATGCCTCATATTGCAGGATTGGACTGTAAAGTTCATTCAGTAAAAAACAGCAGTTGTCTTATATGCTCGTAGCTCAGTGCAGCAGAGGTCACACTGAATGCACTAACAATGCATCAAATTGGCTAGGTGCTAGTTTTAAAACACTTGCATCCTTTTTTTTTTTTTTTAAACGATAATGCTTCATGTCATAACGGGGATGGACTCAAGAAGCAACAAAGTGACGTTTGCAGCTGATAAGTGTTTTTAGTTTGAAGCTTTCAAGCAGATTTCAAACAGGTTATTTAACATTTAGTGTGTACAATAATTCTAAACATCTGCGCTAATAGACGGCACCAAAAGCACCAACCATGAAATACCAGCATTACTAATGGATCATTATTAGGCCTAAACAAAACAGTGGAAGCAACACTGGTAGCCATTTAAAATACCTGTTGTGTTGTGATTGCACACAACTACAACAAGATTTCTAAACGTAAATTGATTGACAGCATTTATCAACAATCATTCCTCCTCTATGAGAAATATTTTTAGAATTGCAACTGTACTTTTCTATTTTGCAATTAATTTATTATTCTTTTTACTGACAAATACATTGATTAAGACTTACTTACTGTTTACAACCATATCATATTGTGTAATAAACCATTTAATACACCATTAATTAAATGTAAATAAACAGCTGTTGTTGTTATTTTTAGCTTCTCAGCTTTTGATCCACAGTTTCTGACACAATGGTTTTTCACACAATCATTGGTTTCCTTTCAATATGATAATTAACTCGCAGAGATTTTTGATTAGCTTGAGGTACATAATCGTGGCTGCTTCAGGTTTATCAAATGCTATTAACACTGTGTTTCATGTCAGTGCAGAATAAAACATCCATATTTATGTCTCTGCATGAAGAGCAGAGGCATTATATAACTACACCATGTTTCCAGCAACTGTGAATTCCTACTTGAAATAAAAAACGGTTTCTGTCCAGAAGGCAAGAAAAACATAAAAATTTAAATTAGAGTGTGTGTAGCAAAATAGAGTAAAGTCACAAAAACACAGGTGTGATCTTTTAAAGGTCAGGGCAGAAATATTTAAATAATAGAACAGCCTTATCACAGGGGAGTTTAAGAAATTTGTAACAAATTCTCTCTCCTGAATGATGAGCAAGCTGAAGGGGGAGAAACAGGACTTTGTTGATGCCAGAACAAAGAGTTCATAGTCTAAAAAGCAGATGAACGCACAGAAGGATTTCTCATATTCCTGAATGTGCAAAACGACTTCATTTTGGGAACTGTTCTCAGCCGAAAGAGGCAAAGCTGCACTCTTTTTTTTATCTTTTCATCGAAGCCAGAGTCAGCTTCAAACTTCCCCTCCTGATGGCTTCACTGTGGCTGACAGTGTGCCAGGTTCATTATGGTGGCTGATAATAAATCTCACTGCTGTCTGTCTCTTTCATCACCAGGTTAAACCCAAAGAAAGCTCCGTCTGTGTTGGCGCCCTGCTGTTCCTCTACACCGGAGATTTCTACCTAAATATCAAGTTCCAAGATGACAGTGCTGGACGAGAGCTCCCATTAGCCTGGTTCACTCTGCCCAGCGTCCACATCCGAGCGCTGGATGCCCCGCTGCAGGCCGGGGCCTGAGGGCCCGAGGGCCTGCTGGCCTCATTCAGCTCTGAATGAAGAACCAGGAGTTTGGTTGTTGATGATCTCTGTAAATACACACATGTAAATATCATTTTGTTCAAGTTTACATAATGTGTGCAGTGAGGGGATTCAAAAACCTTCTTTTCAAAACACGAGTGCTTTGTTACAGGCCACCAGTAGTAAAAAAATATAGAGTTTGTCCACAGGCTTTATGAATCTACTCTATTAAATGTACAGAAAAAGAAAGAAGAAAAAAGAGAAACACTGGAGGAAAAATGACAGAAAAAGGGGAATTTGTCATACAAGAGTACAAACCCACATGCACACACTCCTGCACACAGTCAGTCAGTCAGTGTGTGCTTAGCTACTTATACAGCTAATGTCTGTATGTTTGGCTGTTCGGAGTGATTAAGAACGGACTGTTTAGAGGGCAGATCTGGGTAATCAATGTGAGGCATGATTAATTTTTTTTCTGAAAACATTTTAAAGGCTATATATCAGTTTATTTCAGTGGAATCACTGCAGTCAGTGGACACATGATATGTTTAACTGTGACCATATACTCACACCATTAACCAACAGCAAACCTCTCTGACAATGCTGATCTTGAAGGAAATGGGTCTGGTCAGTCTAAACAGCAGTTAGCGGTCCTGTTTGCTTTCCTACACCATTCATTATTTAAAAAGTCTACTCTGCAGAAGTGTAAACTGCTCCACAGATGATGTGAAATGGTTTGCATGACCAGTCATGAGACAAGAATGGATGATCTAATTACCTTTTCTTGAATTAACTGGGTAGGCTTTTTTTCTGTTTATCACATACAGGCTAGCTAGTTTTCTGATGGTTAGATTTATCCAGCTATCATGGAAAGGTGGCTAGCTATAAGCAGCCTGTTACTAGCTTAATTGCAACAAATGACATTTAAGTAAATCACAATGTCAGCGAGCTTTAAACACAGTCACAGTTCAGTTTATTCAATGGATCCTTTTGTTGACTTGAAATTGAAATGACAACATTTCTAATGCCCTTATTGAAGAGAAGGAGCTGCACATCAACACTGGAAATGTATTGAACCCAAATTTAAGGCAAGTCTCACAGACATACAGTAAAATTAATTGATTTCTACTGCTGTCTGATAGTGTCTGATGCCTCTGTGCCATTACACTTCATTACTGGTTAAGTAAACATCGTCAGAATAGACTTCCATTATATGTGATCTATAACTGCTGTAAATAAATGTTAAAAGAAGGCAACCTTTGTTTATCTTGACATTATTCAAACTGCAGCTCTGTGTCTAATGTTAGAGAATAACTAGTTACAGTTACATGTGACAGCGTTGCTTAATTGAATTACAAAAACTGTAACTGCAATCCATTACAGTACAAATGTATGTAACTACATTACAGTTACAAAGTAAAATGTCAGTGAGAGGTAACAGCTTAATAAATGCTTTTCAGTTAACGGATTCTGTAATAAACCATTCATTCTGTTGTTTTGCATCTTATCGCCAAAAAGAAAGAACCTTTCATCTTAATATGTTAGAAAAGTAAACAAATCAAAAGAGGGAAAATTAAAAAAGGTTTTGTTTAATGAAGGAAACAGTTGTATTATTTACTTGTCACCTGGAGCTTATTGCCTTTCAGAAGTTACCCTCTGATGTTACTGCGACCATCTTCCTCTACTGCTCACTGAGGTGACCTTCATCGCCTCAGGATTTTGGAAACTCAAGTCTGACATTCACAAACACCAGAATCTATAAACTGTGATTACAGAGGAAAACATCACTGACCGCTAATCATTTTTAACATTTACTTATACAGAAAGGGTAACTGAACAACACGCTGTTGTCCAGTGATACCTTGCAATTTACTGAAAATAGTCGAACAAGACACCTTTCCTTACACTTGCCCTGACATTTCTCAGACATCAGTGCATTAAATGACGTCCCAGCAGATCTGAGGAGGAGTCTGTGGCCTCACTATGGTTCATGACTGTATGACTTTATGATGGCGCCTCTTGCATTACTCTCTGATGCACTGGGAATCAACCAGTTTACCCACTGCACTTCCGATGCACTTCTACTATCTGGGAAAGTATTGCTCATTCATTCTGCAACCTGAACCACCATCCTCCTGGAACAATCTTACTCCTCTGATCTTTTAAGTAACCACTGGTCCTCGTGGTCGCTCATGTAGGATAAATGTTAAACTCTCACTGCGGGCCCTCCTCCATCCCCTCACTAAGGGACCAAATGTGACCTCGGTGATAAGGAGATGCTGAGGGAAGATTTGCCTTGTCAAGAGGCTGAAATGTCTTGGGGGCGTCGGGAGGCCTGAGGTGTTTTATGTGGCTTTGAAAGGAGGTTTATCAGTGAATTGAAAACATACTGGCAGTCAGACGTCGGTAAAACCAGCCTGTTTCCCTCCTCCTGGCCAGCTGTTATGTGGTGGTTTGGTGTGAAATTAGAGCCTGAGTGTGTTTTAATGGCAGGCTCAGGGAGCATTTTCACACACCTTTATAGGAGGAATTAGTTCATGTTTATAAAAAATAACTACATAGACAATACCGCAAAGAAGACGCTGTTTTTGTAGATTATAACCTTGAGAAATATCAATAATTTCTGTAATTTGAAGCATCTTTGATCCTAAAAGCCCAAGAAATGATGAGCATCGTTTTTTGATTCGTGAAGTTTCCCGATAAAGGACGCATTTGAAGATGAGCAAAAGCTTTTCCACCGGCAATAAACGTGTTAGTGTGTATGTGAATAATACAACAGTGAATCCACAAAGGTCATCAGTTATGCATACAATGCAAATAATCCCAAAGTTATTCCCTCTACGCTTTTTAATTTGTTTATCTGTTTGTTTATTTGATTAAGAATAGCGAGCTCGTGTGTGTGAGCTTGTGTGTGCGTGTGTGTGTGTGTACAGGCTTTGAAAAGTCAAATCGTTAAGAATTAAAAGCAGCTCTTAAGTGTGCAGTCTCCTGCACGCAACAATAAAACTGTTTGCCTGTTTTAAAGGATGTGTGTTTGTGTGAACTCACTTCTCTAATGCAAATTCCTGTTTTTTGCATATTGTTTACTGACCCTTATGACTGTCTGTTTCAGTAATGGTAACTCCATCTTATGAGTCTAAATTACAGCGTGGCTGCAATTAAAAGCGTCCTATTCTCACTTTTCAGAGTTCATTCTATTTATGCTAATTATATTCTTAGGTCCAGCATGGACACCTTTCCATTTAGAGGCAGGAAAGAACTGAAACTTCAGAGCAAAAGAAAAAATCACAGCCAAGCTCCAGCAGCAAGTAAAAACTCAGTTCAAGGATTTAACCAACATTCACCACCGTTCAGTGTTTGTCTTTCCCCGCTATTCACTTTGGTCTGGAGTCCACAGAGTGACCCAGTTGATAACTCTGACAAACTTTAAGATATTCTGTTACGTGGTTTGCAGAAAGTCAACAGGGGGAGCTTTTCAAATAACAATCTTCTCTTCTTTGAAGTGAAAAGTCAACACTACAACCAGGCTGAAGACAGCACAGCGAAGATTTTTTAAGCTGCAAAAGTTTTTGTGTTTCACAGGAAGGTATGATGTAATTCCATCAAGCTGGGGGAAAAAAGCATCCTCCCCTTCGGATTAACTGTTTGGTGAGGAAACACTTCAGCACATGACAGTACACATCTGGATAGAGTACTAGACATGGCATCAAAAATCATATGCTGTCCTTTCCATGTCTTGATGGGATGTTCACAATTAGACTAACCGAATGGTCACAATATTCTTTAAGACTCCTTCACCATCTTTTAAACTTCCTCTCTTCTTTTAAGTGTCAGAACCAGAACAGGCAGGTTCTGCAGGAGCACCTACCCAGAGGCTCTTCATGCCCTCAGCTCCTAAATCATTCATGTGCTGTTATTCTTCCTGTCTGTGGCACACTGTAAGAATACAGCAGTTTACACCGTAGATGCTTGTGGAGCTGTGTGAAATACATATTGTTATTAGCCTGCTCTAACATAAACTACTCACATCCCCCAAGGTGTTTTATGTATTTGGGGGGTTCTTCTTGTGTGTGAGCTCATCAAACCAAATGACTATCAAATATGTTAAAGCTGTAATAAATTATGGCACATTAAAAGTGGCAGCGAGTCAGACTTGTTGCCAGTTCTGTTCTTGGACAGTTACGCTGCTGCAACAACAACAATAATAAAAAAAAATACCTCGTAATCTGCTGCTATAAAAGAGAATGTAAAACTCAGGACAAGAAAACTCAAACTGCAATTACAATAATATGCCCAGCATCCACTTCCTGTGATACTCTCCAAGCTAAATGGCCTCATCCTTTGAATTCAGGAGACTTTACTCATCTGATTTCACAGGCTGAGTCGTCCTCATGAGTCAGCAGATCTTCATGAATAAAACTAGTGACGTTCCCCTTCAAAGAAAAACTTTAGGTGCAAAACTTGTGTTCATGTTGATTTTCCTACTGTGATATTCTTAGTACCACATAGTACTCTTCTTTGAGTATTTTTGAGCGCTTCAGTGAAAATTATAAATACTATAAAGCAACTTTGAAATTTGTATGAGGTCTTTGTGATAAAAGTTTATGAGAATAAGAATTATAGCATTAAACTGAGAGCTTTTTTCCACCAGCTAAGTCTTAGGTCTTGAACAGGTTCTAGTCGGGATCCTTAGAAAGTTTGTGCTATCCAGTTCGCCAGCTGTGTTTCAAACCAGTTTGGAGCAAACTCATCAACAGAGGTCAATGCACAATGAGCAGAAACCTGTATAATTGACATGCCCCTCCCTATCTAGGTTGAAGAAGACAAACTACTTCTGCTCTGTGGAAGAACCAACTTTTCAAGTTCCAAACAAGTTCATCTTTTATAAAAACGTGATTCAAAATGAGGTGCAGAACAGGTTTCACGCCGGTGGAAAAAGCCCAAGTGTTTGTCACATTTCAAGGTTTTTCAAACACATGACCATCCCAAACAGTAAGCTGACCTCCAGAAGTGAGGACACCCACATGAGACTGAGCATCTTGTCTTGAGTTTTAATGAGGTTTCTTATCAGAAAAAATCTACAGCGCATTATCAGCCACCAACCTTCATTACCTGGCAATAATCATCCATCAATTCCTGCTTGTATTAGGAAGTTGCAACAATGAGGAAAATGAGCTGTTTGAGAGCAAACAAGAGCCTTTCATTTAGTGGCAGAGCGATTCCCCGGGGGGCGCTCTGCTGGAGACAGCGCGCCGTCTCACTCCGCATGAAAACATCCATGCAAATGATTCTCTGGGAAGCCAGAGTTCAATTAAACGTCTTTCTTCTTTTTTTCAGTATCGAGTGGTAAGTCGTGTCCATTCATATATATCTGCAACCTTGATATGTAAATGAGGTCAGGACTGGGGCGATGTGGGGGGGGATTAAGGGTGTGTGCTGAAGAAAGACGAGCGATTTGACACCTGCTCTGCTCTTCCACTCTCACGCCTGTAGCTCTGCGGAGTGCAAACCTGGCAGAGAAACGAGGCAGAGTCCTCATCCTGCTGAATGTTTACTGATCCACTCTCACCCTGTGATTTAATTAATTCTCTATCTGCCCCGACACACGAGCTGCTCACTATGAAACAAACACAGAATGGAACTGCGGCTTATGGGAGGAAGTCCTCCCAGTTTAAGTCCCCATGAAATGAGAAATGACTCTTTCACCTTGTTCACCAGCGTTCCATGTCAGAATATGCACTTTGATCACAATGAATCCTAGAAGAGGATGAATTCTGTTCATAACCCAACGTTTGCCTCAAACACCAGAACCAAAGCTTTGGTTTGAGATCGTAACATGGTCGTTAAAGGCCAAGACAAGTTTGATGTTTGACATAATCATCTTAGCACAAATTCCTCTAAATAGCATCTTCCCGAGCTTTCAGCTGCATCTCATGGTCTTCATCAGTGTGTGCAGTTTGCTCTGCTCTTGGGATGAAAGCCTGGAGACTCAATACTCCAGAAAAAGCTATAATTATTTTATTAAACCACTATTTTGGAGGACTAAATAAAATGTAATGCTTAGAAATTGAAAGGATAGTGACCAAAAATCATTTCCTTGATATGATTAAAAAACAGAATTATCCATCTGCGTCCACTCCTCTCATCACTGACGTCCTGCTGAGTTACACTTAAGTATCATCTGTCTCATCTGCCTCATTATTCTCCTTCAACAGTAAATACGTGTAATTAACAAAGTGTGATGCTTTCTAAGTGCCATTTAATGAGAATTTTTACACAACAGTTTGTGTGTTAGTTGTACATAAATATGTCAGAGCCGCTGCAGAGGCGGAATCATCTAATTGGTTCATTTAAAACCCAAAGAGCAGAAAAACCCGCCAGATGCCGAGGTCACGAGTCTGGAATGAGATAATATTTAACTTTTTGCTAAATTTCCTCTTTTTTTCATTTGTGAAATCGATGAAACATTTGAAAGCAAACGGTAACAAAAACTAATCAACTTGATCTTGGAAGCTGCAGTTTTGAGCAAAAAAGTTCCACCAACAGACGCTAGTTTAACATCATAGCATGTGGCTGTTACAAGGGTCAGTGTCCTGTTCAGAAGAGCACCTTTGATTACATGACCCCACAGGGTAACAACAACAAATAATATTTTATAATAATATAATATTTTAAAGTAGTTGTTTTCTGTGTTTGGCATTTTCTTTGAGTGTCAGGGGAAAAAGTCTTTGTGATCTATAAAATTTTGTGGAATTAATCACAATCCTTCATTGGCCCCTGAAAGCTTTTGGACCTCAACACATTTCACCACCAGCAGCACTTATGCTAATGTCATGTCCGCCGATACAACTGAATACAGATGAAACTTTTCTATAGTTAACGGCACAAAATACATTTTCTTTAAACTTTATTTCACTGGTGCTTTTAGGTTTTCAGAGCCCTATTTACATTCTTCAAACCATCATTCTGTGGCAGAAATGCTGAGCCCAACTTTCAATTCCATCTTTTTATTTTATTTTATTCTTATTTAATTTTCCCTCAAAAAATCAGAATCATTCATGCGTATTTGCAGAATGTAACCTCGTCCTTGTCAAGTAATTAAAACCCCAGTTTCACAGAGATAAAATAAGGAAATGACCTCTGTGTCTTCAATGGTACTTTCAGCTCTCTTGCTTTCTGCTTTGATTTCCTATTTGCTTTTACATGAAGAGAATCAGTTAGTCTGTACAATGACAGTCAGGGAACGTGGCAAAGTTTGTTAGGATGATGTAAGGACGTGCAGTTAGGTGCAATGAAGAAATAATCAAGTATAGACTCTAATTTAAACCAAGAAAAGATTTCATGCTCATTTTTATTGGAATCATTAAAGTGAAGATCAGTGAATTCTGTGCGTATTGATTTGGTTGATTTATATTGTTGGCTGTGAAGCAAAATGTCATAAACACCTTGTTAGTGTTGCTGGTATCGATGTGTGGATGATGTATGATACTTTGCTGAACAACACGACCACGCTGGAGGCAGAAAAAAGACATTCAGCCTGTGAAAAAATGAGGATTTTGTTTATCAAGGTCTTCTTTTTCCCCACGAACACCGTGCTAACTCAAATCCACTGAGGCAATTCCAAAACACAACAAAATAAACATAAATATTTCTCATTTTTAAAAATCAATATCACCATCAGATCAGGCGCACAAGCTTGACATAACGGGCTCTAACATGTACTTGGCAGGCAGAACTGCGATAAGCTCTCAGAGTGAAACATGACAGCTGAGATGTTCAGACCTCAACAACAAAGCCAAAGGAAAACCAACCAAACCAAAACAAACAGACAAGAAAACAGCATCAAGCAGCTCATGGTCTCACATATCCTCATACAAGCAGAAAACTTCAGGCCATGAAAAGCCAACACAACCAAAGAGGGGAGTGGTTTGCACCTTCAGTACCTGTGTCTTATCCATTATCACTGATCATGCTGTTTATTTTCATCCAGCAGCCATTAAAGAGGCTTTTTATTTTGCCATGAGTGCCAGTTTGCACGCAGTGTGTCTTGGAGTTGAAAATGGAGATGATTTCATCATAATTCAATCAATCTGCCAGCTCGTGTTCCCGTGACAGTGACGTGGAGTTGTTCAGACAGGCGCTGGACGTTGACGACTGGAGATGCGTTGTCGTAACAGCCTCTCCATGCTGCAACATGTCAACGGAAGTTTGGCAACGACCCTTGAGTTTATGTTCCTGGAACTATCTCGGGGCCAACTGTCGAACATCCGTGATGGACGAGTGGATGACATTTCCCAAATTTTAGTTTGTGTTTCAGCTGCTCAGTGAAAACAGAGCTTTCAGCATCTGACATTGACTGACATGCTGGCAGCGAGGCTGAGCTTATCTGAGCTGTTACCGGTGTTTGGCGTTTGTCAAATCAGCAGTTCTTTCCCCTGCTGTTTGGCTTAATTTAACTTAATCAAACCCTGACTAGTTGTTCACATCTTTCTCCACCAATATTTAGATATCTTTGCTTTTAAATGTTAATTATAACCTTCTTACTTCTGATTTCGCAATATAATATTATTATCAGGAATATTCCTGAACCTTGAGTCTTTGAGGCAAGCACACAGGCATTTCACAGAAAGGTCAACACTACCAATGAAAACGTAGACTTTAATTTAGCCATAATACACCAACGACAGCCCTTGAAAACAAATCATAATCAAAAATACCTTTATTTGACTAGATTTTCCTGGGCCTCACCTCGGATGTGTGGCTGTAACCTGCAGAACAAATCAGTTAGCAGACACAGATTTATCTCCAGACTGCGGCTGGTACTCTCAGTTTGGACTGGTGCGACCTAAACAGAGAAGCACTCAGCTGTCAGTCAGTTAATCCAGCTGTGCTGCAGCTCCACAACTTCCCTCATCCATCACTGCTTAATCGTTAATGTCTGATGTTGCTGCTGTCAGCTCGGATCAAATGCAGAGAAATTGTGCCATCACGCAGCCTTCAGGAAGGATTTTTCTGTGTCTGTGCAGGCCTGTGTGATTATCAGAGCGATCGTACTGTAACTTCGGTGTCATTACCATGGAGACTGTTGCCATTATTAAACTTTTTCTCTCCGAGCTTCTCCAGAAATGCATTAGGAGTTCTGTAGGTGGGCTGAGCGGGAACTTGAGATGTGAGAAAGAGGAGCTAAATATAGAACGACTGCATATCCAGACGCTGTTGATTAGCGGAGCTGTTTAGACTCTAAATGGCTGCATTTATGAAACGCTGTGGCTGATGTGTCGGCTTGTGTGTGCACTCAACTTCTTACCAACACCAGCTCGCTCATGCTTGTGTTTACATCTGTGCAGCGTGCGGATGTGTTTTAATGGAGAAGATGGATAATTTGCCAAGTTTGATTTTTAAAGCTAAAATTGTTAGACAGGAAAAAGGGATCCCTAATGTCCTCAGTGGCAAACCTTTAAAAGCTTACAGAAGTGGAAATCAATGCGTATTAAAACACTAACAAAGAAAACACAGCTCATCATTAGTTATTTGGAAAATGATAAAAGCTTTTACATTTCCTCTTCTAATCACTTTGTTCACTCTGGAGGATTATTTTGTTGACTTCGACTCAAGGTTTGAATGAAAAAAGACTGTTAAGATAAAACTGACAATGACACACTGAATTATTTACCAACTGAAAGAGCAAAACCTTTAATGGCCCAAATAAAAATCATCTTCAGGGATTTTTGTGCTGAGACGTCACTCACTCTGTCAGTTTCCCTTCATATCAGACTGGAGGACTGGTACCTGTGTTCCAGACAATAATATAAAACTACAAAACATTTACTCTGTTTCTGAAATTTCCCTGAACATAGCAGATAATACATTTTAAAATAATGTACATGATTGAGGTTTTGACCCAGGCAGGTTTTACAGCTACCTAATGCAGAAAAGAGGCCAGTCTGGATTATTTATTCTTCTTTGATTATCTCCTATTTCAAATGGGGATTTGTGGGACATTTGCATCAGGTTGAAGGGGTAAAGTGGGGTAGTCACTGGCACGAAATATGTACAATTTTGATTTATTTAAGGTGATTTATAGGTAAATCTCATTTGGAGATACATTTGTATTTTGCATAATGGAAAAAATGAACCTTTCTGGGGTTTTGCCCTCTACTGTCACCTGCAATAATGCAATAACATGTGTTAGTTTACATCAATTCAGGATGATTCTTTCATCACATAAACATTTTTTAAAATCTTAAATATCACAATTATATGGTTAACATCTCTGTTATATATCTGAGTTTGAATTTTCAAGTAATGAGAGCAGTATATAGATATTCATTTTAGGATGTAGAGAAATTTCCATCTGAGTTGTGTTAATACTTTGTTGCTCTTAAATCTGTCTGTTTTAATTCATGTGTAAAGAGAGTCTAGATTAAAAATGACAAAACATATTCAAGAATGGATTTTTTTATGAAACATTAATGGAACTTTGTTGCCTAATTTTACAATATGGTCATCTTGATTTTTTATTAATAATGCTTAATGTATTTAAATACCAGTCAGATTGCTGTCAGTACTAGAAATAAATAATAAAGCCAGTATTTAATAGTAGAGTAGAATAAACTCCAAGAGGATTTTTACAGATTTTTAAAATAAAAGTCATCAAACAACTCAATCTATAAGATGTGAGGCTTTAAAGCTTACAGCAGAGATAAAATAGCAGTCTGAAGCTGCCAAATCAGGTGAATAGGACTTTTCCTGGATGACTGCACAAAGGCTGATGCTGTCCATTTTCTCAGACATTGCTGATCTGCACTTTTCAACAGCATGAAACAGAAATACCACAGAAGTTATTAGCGGTGATGGTTTTTTTCAACTGTACAGAGCAAAAGCCACAAAAGGGAGCATGAATGTTCAAATCTTCACTGAAAAATTTCCATCATAATTTTGCTCATCGTTGATGCCGGGAGGTCATTCCAGCTTCCAGGATTGTGTGTCAGTTACATAGGAGCAGTGGTGCAGCTGTTAGCGTTGCACTGCCTTGCTTAAGAGCACTGTGGAGTTTGAATGTGTCTGCAGAAGAGGCTCTTTATATTAACCAGGCTGTCCTACCATCAATAACAAATGACAAGAGCTTTGTTTCCCTTTTTTCTTCCTGCAGGACCGGACTCAGCTCATGGGGGCCCCGAGGCGAAAATGAACTGTGAGCCCCTACTGACCCCCCCGCACCACCTTCTTTTGCTCTGTGTTCTGTATGATGGGTAATAAGTTAGTAGTAACACGATTAGAACTTATTAGTTATATACACCGGTTAAGTCCATCATGCACTTAAAATTTGACACTCATTTAAGTTTTAAAAACTGAGATAATGATTCGCTCTTATTTTTTGTCAGCTTGAATCATCGTGGTCTTTTAATTTGACTGAAACGGCACTGGGCTTCAGTATGCTGACTGAATAGACGATAGGATGGGATGGGGCACTGTGCATGCCATTCACCTCCGTGCTTGTGGTTCACTTTGTTTCATTTTATGTCATCTCCCTCCTGAATGCTCTCAGTAAAGTCATTAAATGTTCAAAGTAACCAAAACAGACCAGAAAAGCACAAATGCCTAAAATGCCTTAACTCTGACCACAATTAATCTTAATAAGCAACTGTGCAACAGTAAGAGCTGAAAACAATGTAGAACTTAATAAAACCATTGAGGGACACACATTAAACATGTTCATCACTCTGTTAGCCCGCTGCTTACAGCTTTTCCTCCTGCCTTTCATGGGATGCTACAACATAAACCCATATGAATATTTGGTTGTGGTGACTCCATGAATGTTTGACATTTTTAGCCTGCTCATGATGTTGTCTAATACACACAATCAAAATACACATTAAACTTCAACACTACAGAAATTAAATATATTAAAATACATTAATCAGTTTCAGCAACAAAATATACTGCATGAGTGGGATTTTTTAAAATTCATTTATTATTATTAACTTAAACCAAAAAGAAAAAAAAATCCAAACCTCATGAATTTGGAAAATGGGGCCTTAACTCCATGAGCCTTTGGGCCCCTAGAGGCTCCGGGGCACTTGCTCGCTCCATACAGGTAATAATCTTTTTTTATTATTTTGTTTTTAGGGTTGATTGTCTTTAAAGGCCTCTTCCTATTTCTCCCTGTCTGTTGCGTGAGATGTGTCTCAATAACTCCTGAAAGTGTGCGCGCGGTGAGTTGGACTGTATCGTGCGCAGCAGTGCATCAGTCTGTCAGCCTTCAGCACGCTGGACAGCGCAGCACCCTGCGCAGCTGAACCCGGATCAGAGCGCTCATCTCTCACTGCTGCCGATATGTAAAGAAGCACTGAATGTGACCATCAGAGTCTAAGTAAACCCCCCTGTGTCCATATATCGAGAAGGAGTGGTCATTGTGGGAGGGGTCGCGCGGTATGGAGATGCAGTCCTAGTGCCCCAGCAGATTTTTTCCCTAAGAGAAAGCTTCCAAGAGTGAGCAGATACTCAGGCCAGAATTTGGATGATTCGTGACACTTGGAAATAGAGGAAAACACAGAGACAGGAGGAGCAACGCCCACCGATTTTAATCTGGAGTGTGTGGAGACATAAAATGTGGAGCCTTCAAAATACGAGCAGGTCGTGACACGCATGGTTAAACTCAGGGGCCCGCACGAACGACGAGGGAAAACACATGCATTCTTTTGTTTTTCTTTTTTCCAAAATCAGATCAAGCTGATGGGTTGTCAGTGCGGGAGAGGGGGCTTGGATGTGCGCAACGGAGCATGAGTGCCACTGCGGGCACGGAGCGCACTGTAGCCTCTCACTGAATTTTGTTTAATGCTGCTTTAAAGTATCATTTTCTCGTGCGCTCTGTCTTTTACACTCCATGAAAGGTAGAGATTTGGAAGGAAGTCCTCTGTGCGACGGGACCTGTTGTCTGCGGTGATTTGTTGCGTGCCTGGAATATTTCCTATTCCTATAACAAGTGGTGAGTTGATCCAGGGACAAAGCAACTGAAAAATGGGAATAAGGCTTTGAAATGTCTGATGTGATGATCTGCGCGCTGTGAGTGCAACATTTCCTAAGTTGATGTTCCTCCGCGATACTCTGTGACCCTCCCGTGTTATCGACGACTCAGCACATTTCTAATGAGGATGTCCTCTGTTCGCGAGCAAGATTTAAGGATTTCACAGAAATGGGATTTTTTGTGTGTGTTTGAACAATGGCTGCTAAAATAGCCTGAATTCTGGTGAGGTTACAATGAACAGGTTGGTGTTGGCTGAAACTTAGAGACGGAAAGATGCTGAGTTATAGGACATTTTAAATCACAGCACAGACAAAGTAAGAGTGGAGCTTCAGAGAAAAGCGCGAGAAAAAAAGGATCCGTCAACGACAATTTATTCGGTTGGAAGAATTAATTCTGATCAACATAGTTCACTTGAGGAGAATAGAGACCAACAGGCGATCTTGGAAGCAGCTTGTTGATGGCACTGCGCACCGGGAGGACTTGGTTTGGGCAGGTCTTGCGCAGGGTCTTTCGGCTGCAGGGCTCCTGGTCAAGGCGATCGAGCAGTCTCTTGTGTCTCTCCGCAAACCAGGAGCAGGATCTGGGGTTTTGTCACCGGGATCACCACAGGGCGGGGGATTTCCAACGCTGCTCCGACTCCGGCGGCCACCGTCACCGGAGCGCACCTTTATGCGCCTCCGCCTCCAGGCGCTGTCCACACGGCTTTCCCCACGCTTGCTGCGACTTCCCGGGGAATCCGAGGGGACATGAGCCCCTCGGTCGCCGGTTCCTGTTGGCCATGAAGCGGCAAAACGTGCGGACCTTGTCCCTGATTATTTGCACGTTTACATACCTGCTCGTCGGGGCCGCCGTCTTTGACGCCCTGGAGTCCGACTTCGAGATGCGGGAAAAAGAGCAGCTGGAAGCCGAGGAGAAGCGTCTCCAGGGGAAATATAACATCAGCGAGGATGATTATCGCAAACTGGAGACCATCATCATGGAGGCAGAGCCCCACAGAGCCGGGGTGCAGTGGAAATTCGCAGGGTCATTTTACTTTGCCATCACGGTTATCACCACCATAGGTAAGTCAGTGTCTTTTGGTGAGTCCCAGTCCCTAAAACCAGTGTAATTGAACCACCATAACCATTAGGCGCGTTTCAGTATCAGTGGATTATCACTGTTGCGCAACAGGACATTATTTCTTTATGTGGACAGTTACATTTTCGGGGCAATAAAACGGTAGCAAGTAGACAGCAAGTACACGGAAGCACATGTTCATAATCAAAGGAGTCACAGACACCCGACCTGATCACAAACAGCAAGTTTTAAGATAAAGTTTTAAAGCAACATGTTGCAGCACTCCCTCTCCGTATCAAAGGGTCAAACAGCGCGAGAGAATTTGGATTTACACTTTAAAAAAAATCACCTATGAGCGAAATAACTGAGGAATGACGTAGCGCCTCAGAGGAGCGTAAAAACATACATGCGTATCATTTCCTTTGGTGCAGCTGTAGTACGTTATGATCCAACTTTGACGGTGTGTCACCACGATGCATATCAGAGTATGAAGGAACCAAGGAGCTCGGGGTGTCAGACGTGCTGGGGCTCATGTTTTAAAGCTCGTATGGAGGAGACATGGAGCTGTGCAGGAGGAGACGGGGCTGGTGTGTCAGAGCAGCGGCAGACTGTTCGTGGTGCTGAAGGGACAGCTCCTCTGAGTTCAGCCGCAAGCACGACCGGAGTTCAGCTGCTGCCACATCCACTGATCCGGGTTCACTTTTCACATTTGATGCATTATTTTAATAAGTTTAGGATCGCTTAAGAGGATTTTTTGCCACAAACAAGTGGTGTGTACAGTCAAACACTTGTTTACTACAAGTGACTGTAAAACAGCAGTGATGAGTGACCTATGAGAGCCAGAGGGCATGCAAACAAAATAACACTCACAAATCAAAGCAGTTTTCACAAACACGTGTATTTGATATGACCCCCGCCACCCCCACCCCTTCAAAGGGAAACATCGATTGCATCAGTTTGACGCTACTTATGATGATGCATATGCGTCATAAAGATGTAGCTCAAGCTGTGAGGGAGAGGGGTGGGGGGTGGGGGTGTCCACTGAGTTTCACTTTGTTTACACAGTCGAGACACATTCTTTCAGCGTTTTAATCACCACAACGCTTGAACGAAGCCTACAAGCAAATTGAGTCTGAGTTAATTGAATTAGTTGAAAAGTGCGCGGCACTATTATCGAAAACAAAATTCAAATTGCACCTTTTTAATCAGCAGAGTTTGGACTCTGTGGCAGGCACAGCATTTGACGCGAACTCCCCCCCCCCCTCGCGCAGATGTCACAGAGATGTACTTCCTGCATTATGGAAGTCAGATACTGTTATTCGAGGTGAGGACTTTTAGCTGGGGCAAACTAATGCGCCAGGCCTGTCCTCCGGTTTGCCAGGCAACACTTAAAAGGGACGGCTGCACAGCGCGCTGGAGCTGGATCCGCTGTTGTTTCTAGGCTACAGCAACGAGAGCCATTGTAATATTCATGTTCTGTGAAGTGGTTACATTTGCTGCAGCGGACCGTGGCTCCTCTGTGGGAAACTGGCTGCTTTTATGCATTATCCTACTCTTCAACAGTAGTAAGAAGAGTTCAGGGGACGTTTCCTGCAAAATGTACAGAAATGACCCCAATTTGGCTGCCTGTTTTTTTTTTCATACATATTTTTGTGAATAAGAAGGGACTTAGGCACACAGCTGTTTGGATTAAAGTTGGGCAGAGGGAATTATTTCATAACATTTATTTGGCTGTGGCAGAATGTAATTAGGAAAAGGAAGATAAAACAAACTCTGGCAGAACAGATGATTTTTCTTGCTGATTGTGAGAATTTAATTTCATTGCTTGTGGGTCCAAATTACACCCCTGTTACAAACACAAACACTTCTCAGACATACTGATGACACAGTGAGGAGATACTATTATTGTTGCTAATCTCTCAGTGGATTATATGAGCTTATTGTGTTAGAGTTGTCTAAACTTTGCAACAAAACTAATGGATTCAGGCAAATCATAATTTTTAACTCACATAACGAGTTGCTAAAATGGTTGTTTTGCACATTTGCAGAGTTTTATTCATGTGAAGAAAAATAAGACAGTTTATTGCTCTGAGCATCAGTCTGATTATTTTTATGTCAGTTTTATACATTTGCAAACATACTGTTATATGGATGAAAGCAAAAAAAAGAGACAAACTTCTTTCATTTGGGGATCAAGAAAAGCAGGAAGATTTTAAAGGTTAAGTTTATATTTTCTTATATTTGCACAAACTTATGATAAAAGACCATAAACCAAAAACGAATGATCCGTCTAACAAAAACTGTCTAATACATCTTTTTCCTCTGTGCTACAGAGCTCCACTGTTTTCCAAAATCTATCAAAAACACAGCAGTGAGCCGCACTGTTGCACTGGGTGTTACTTCATTACATCCAGCACTGCAGCTTGTTGTGACTCAGTCCCACATACACTCCTCTGCTGCTGTAGATACTAACTGTAGAGAACCAGATGTGTATCAGTCAGCTGCTAAAATTGGACCTCAGGAAATGCACAATTTCATCCTGTTTGAATAATGTTTGCTGGAAACTAGTGTCCAGCGGTTTAGGAGTCTTTTGGTCGTATTTAGACTGTTTAAAAATGAAGTACCCATCCGTGACAATTTTTGGGAGATTTACATTGTCAGTTGGCAACACATTGACTTGGAGCTATAAGAATAACACAGATTAGGGAAGAATTAAGAGACAGACTAACATATTTGTTGGTTTGGGACTTTGAGAATCAGGGAGATTTGTTGATAAGAGCTTGAACACAAATTATTTTACAAGGCTTTTCCTTAAAACATATTGTTTGATTCTAAACATTTAATAACATATTAACATTTTCTACGTATAAAGTTTTTTTCTGAATGTTTGCTGATTATTAGAAAGCAACTTTTTGTACAACTGAAGCAAAATTTAACGCAGCAAGGGAAGCTGAAAGTGGACATAATGTCCATTCTTGATGCCTCAGACCATGAAGGTAAAACAATCAAAGGAAAGTGTCTCGATGTCAAGTTGATATCACTTTTTTTTTTTTTTCAAATTCACCCAACTTCATAAAAGAGACCCATTTAATCTGGCACTCCAAGTGTGTTCAATCCAAAGCTAGGAACGATTTGCAGGTAGTATTTGACCCAGCCATCCATGTCTTTAGGCAGTGGAGCTTTGATTTGATGAGTCCAGTCAATGATTGGAGTCTGAAACGTACTGTTCAACTGACAGTATGAGATTCTCCTCACACTCTTACCTGTTAATGCCTTGGAAGGAAATGTTCCTCCATCACAAATAATGAAACTGGATTTCTCCTTCTGCCCCGTATCAATAGATTTTTCGAAATATTATTTCAACCACAAAAAGTAAAAGAAGTGAAAGGAGCTTTGTGCAGAAATGAAGCTCTGCTGCAAAGATAAGAAAACAATTTGGACTGTGTCAACTATGAGCTGCTTGTGGAAACTAATTCAATTTAGTGTCATCATGTGGGACAGTAAAAATGGTACAAAGATGTCCATTAAGATATGCTCACAGACGGATGTGTACGTTCACGCCGGGATAAATCATAAGAAAAACCAAAGACCCCTGAAGCAATGCAACAGTACAGCTCAGCACAGTCCCGTCAGAGCCATACACACTGATCATTAGTACTCTAAATACATCAAGAGCTGTTTTTACAACCATATTACAGAGTTCTCCATTATTATAATTAATGAGACATTAAAAATATATTAGAAGGATAGGATCAATACAGATTTAATAGGTGAAAAATTACAGGAAAAAGTTTATTATGAAAAAGACACTGCAGTGTGTTTTACAATACTTTCTACCACTGTCCAAAGAAAACCCATCTATCTGTACACAGTTTTATCATTAATGCAACCTTATCT
Source organism: Acanthurus lineatus (assembly GCA_029814665.1). Taxonomy (NCBI): domain Eukaryota; kingdom Metazoa; phylum Chordata; class Actinopteri; order Acanthuriformes; family Acanthuridae; genus Acanthurus; species Acanthurus lineatus. The sequence continues at coordinate 18,792,360 of JAPZDV010000008.1, read as the reverse complement.
GCTTTGTCTCACCACATCTTCTGTATTGTCTTCCTGTATTGCATTATTCATTGCATAAAAGCAGATCAAATGTGCTAAAAATGTTATGTAAATCATACAATGTGACAGAATAAGAGGTTCAAGTGTATGAAAAGTTTATAAAATAATGTCTCCCTAGTGATTTAAAAGCTGATATTAGTTCTGTTGGATCGATCTCTTCAAGGATAAAACAAAAGCTTCAAGAGCTGTGAAGGTGTAGTGGTAATATCAGTCGCAACAGCAGAAGTATATTTCCTTGTAGGAGTAGTAATCAAAGTAATGGAAGAAGAAGTTACAGTATTAGCAGTGTCATATCAATACGTGTGGAAGCTGTACAAGCAGTAATAGTAAAAGCAGCAGTAGCAGCAACAGTAGCAGTAATAACAGCAGAGAAGTAGCATCAGTTTTAGCTACAGCACTGTTCTGTAGGCAGAGGAGGTAACAGTGTAATAGTAGCAAGTAGTGGTGGTGGTTGTGGTGGTAGGAGCAGTGATTAAATAGCAGTTGCAGTACTAATAACAGTAATAATCCACTATTATCTATCTATTAGTATCAGTGTTTACATACATTTTCAAACAATAAAACATAGAACACCAATATAATAGGAAACCACTTTAGAACAAAAGTTTCCATGGTAATATTTCAGACTCTGATGTCAACATTACAACAAAACAACGCAATTCATACAATTCTAACAAAACATATGCTGCATAATTTTTATAATGGACAATTCAGAACAGTACTAATTAAACAGTCACCGAATAGGCGGATTGTGTCTTCTCTTTCAAGATTTTAGACAAAAAAAGCAAATTTGCTATATCATGTGATATCTTTTCAGGGTTTAATCAAGCTGTTAACTGCAAAATTGAAAGTGTAAAAACCACCATAGTCTGTAAAGTGCAGAAGAAGTAACAAATGGCACTTACTTTGCACTTCTCTGAAATCACACAGCTCACACAAACTGCTTTGCTCCTAAAAATGTTGAATAAACATGACCTTAATGCTGACTCTGCTACCTCATCACCTCAATAATCTTTGGTTTTGACACAAAAGTTCCAACACATATACCTAAACTTGAATAAAATCTTACTTGTAGTAAAGGTTATATTGCAACACTAATGATTCCTTAAGATATTCAACTTCTCAGTCTCTCTGAAAAATGAATGAGGCTCTTCAGTACAGAAATAGTATCTGGAGCTGCAGCTGAAAACTGTACCAAAATTCTTGCCTTTGAATGTGTGTCAAACAGATACAATACAATCCTGATATCAATAAAATATTAAACAGTAGATTTAATAGAGACGGTAGGAGCAGTAGCAATAGTTAAGTGTTGTAGAGTCAGCAGCAGTAGTTATGATAATGTTAGTGGTAGTTATGGTGGGAAAAAGCCCATGTTTCAGGCCTCCACTTTAAAATGCTCATGGTGGATGAAAAAATGGGTAAGCTCCAGCTGGAGGTCTCTCCTGAGTGTGCTTTACTGATAATAGGAGCAACACAGTTAAAATCTCCAGTTTTGAGGAACTTGTGGCTGTAATATAGCCAGATGCTCATCATCATTATTATCATCATACCTCCATAAACAGCATGAGCCAAAGAATCAGTTCTGAAACTGGAGCCCAGCTGTGATACTGTTAGCACATGTCGGAGCAGCTGTCCTGTGGGACCCATCTCTGTCGCCCTTACAGGACGATAGCGCCCTCCGCCTCACCCCTACATCCAGGTTGACCCCGCAGGTTGACTCTGTTTATTCATGTGACTAATTGCATTGAATGTGACACTTAGTGATGACAGCATGTGGTGAACGCAAGGTGTTCTCAGCTCTGCTTGGAGGGAAGATAGCATCCGCGGCATGGAGCACTGCGTATATATGCCCACCTTTCTCTCAGTGTGGAGTCGCTTGTGTTGCCGGGAAACTAAAGACGACTTAAAAGGTGAAAGTCATCTCTGCTAAATGTCTGGAAATATCAACATGTGTACATACAGTAGATAGGCAGTTTACGGTAAAACTGATATTGTATATTTGGGGACAAAAACCGTTGATATATTTTGAAATACCTCAAACTTCATGCCTGTAAATGTATAAAATCATTATTTTTCCTGTGTTTACTTTTGGCTTGTTAGAATAATAGAACCTGTGAAACAGCATTAAGAAGCAGTTACCAAAAGAACTCCTCCTAAAACTCAGACTAACAAGGTTTAATTGAGTTGAGTAGCACTTTTAGATTTATTAAAGACAGAGCATAATTGCTTTTAAATGAAGAATTTATTTATTACAAAGTAAGTAAATTGAAATCTGTGGCCACTGCAGTACGAATGTCCGTCACTTTGGTCATGATTGTAAAAGCTGGCCAATTTATCATTAAATAAAGGTCCAGTGCTGTACTGTATCCTCAGTTTTACTGAAAGCACCATGATGGTCAGAGTCACATATTAGCACAGTGTTTTGGTAGCTTAGTCTGGACAGAATGAAATGAGGTGCTAATTAAAGAAACAAAAATTCTCAGTACACAAGGTTTGAACGACAAGCAAAATCATAGAAGGGATTTTTATTTCGGCAGAATGGGTTAGAAAACACACAGCACCTGACATGTTATTGGTTAAAAAATGTTGTGCTTTTGCTAATAAAGTTGCCAGCAGCCATGCTAGCACACATTTGCCTATTCATACACCTGAGAGAGAAAAGGAAACATTTATTTTAATGAATGCTAATGAAGGCTAGTTAGCGTTCACTGGCGTCATGTATTTAGATTCATGTTTCTGGCTATTTGATAGTTCTAATTTCAAAATTCACTCTTTACTTCAGCTCTGTTTCAGTCCACAGTAAGTCTTTACAAATATATGTGAGTTTAGCTTTACATATACTAACACTAGGCCTTTATAATAAGTTGCTAACTACTTTTTAAAATCTTTTTTGTAGATTTATCAGGACTCTTACATAACTCCCTGCAGCTGCTGTATATGAGTTTGTTGAGAGTGGAGTTTGTGGGCTTAAGAACCAAAACAAAAAAATAGAGCCAAAATTCCTTCCCCTCTAGTGGACCAAATAAAAACAAGACAAATAACTTTTGATTATCATTTTAACTGTGCTGTTAACTACACAAATTGTTTTTGTTAGTTTAAGAGATGCGTCTTCAAATCAAAAAAGTGAAGTTTAAATAAAAAAAAAATCACACTTTATACAGAAATGAGGTTCCATGGGGTCCATTGAAGGGACTTTGACTCTCTATGCTAAAAACACTCTTGAGTGGAAGTGTAATTTTGGATGACAGTGATTTGTGAATATGTTACTATGAGAGACTTCTTCAAACATAATAACCTGATCCACACACTAACACATTAAACCTGACACAATCATAAAAGACTTCTTTCATGTCAAATACATTTTCCTGCCAACTATGACACATGAACTTATTGCAGGAAATTATAGATACATTTTCCAAATGTCAAAGTAGCTCTTCAAAATGAATCAGTGAGCGATTGTGTGCATAATATTCAAGTCAAATGCTTGTGTTTTTTAGAGCCATATAAGTGGGTACCATCCTCACAGTTAAATTAGTCACCTGTCCTCTTTAATGAAACTGCTCTGTGAAGATGAGTCAGATGCCGTGTCTTTGTTGGACCTATTGTGCCAGTCACAGTTTCCATTACGCTGTGCAGCAACTGCCACTTGCAGAACAGCACGTCTTTTTTGCAGGATATCTAGATTGTACTCACACATGCAGGTTATCACAAGTCCACTAAAATAAAATGCAATAGGAATAAACCCACAAGAGAAGTCATAATAGAGTCTGCAGCCTGTTAGAAATAATACTGTGGTAGACTAAAAAGTTGTGTAAACTATGACCTTTTTGTCTCATTTTTGCATTTATTTATTTTGTTGCATATGACTAAATACATGTTTGCTAAAAAATAAATAGGTGTTCTCATGTATTTAGCATCAAATCCGGTCTAATGAAAGTATTTGTGGTTAAAACCAGACTGGTTTCATATCACAGAAAAGCATTTCATTTATGACGAGGGTGCACTTAAAGAATAATATTTGACTCAAGCAGGGAAATAATAGAATGCATTCAAGGGTTAGGGTACTGAAATGCTTTTGATGGTCTGCTGCACACAGTAGATGTGCTCTGTGATTTGTCTCACACTCTGTTCCTCCTCAGCTGTCATCCTCTGGCTGATATTATAGTCTGTGATCTTGACAGGGATAGTTTGGTGGTGTCCTAAAGATGTGATGCATGTAGACGACGATTGCTGAGTGTTTAAGTGTGTGTGAATGTGAGTAAGGTGGGCTGGAGAGTGGTTTGATTCAGAGAAACACACAGATTGTCCATTGATGTTGCATTTTGACGAGGACTGATTGAAGACTTGGATGTACATTGTCAGTATATACGAGGGCAATTTTCCTCTTTGGTTTTCCTGGCAGGCAGCAGAGTTCCCTTATTTGCAAGGAGAACTTGTTGATGGTTCTCCAGCTGTGTTGGTGTCCTTTATTCACGCTCTTATTCCAACATCAAAAGGCACAGGCACAAGGAGTGTCACTAAGCCCGCTTACTCATCTGAATTTTCTTGATGACATTTAGGATGTAATATTCCGGGTTCCCCATTGCTTAGAATGGATTATGTAAATCTGCAATACATCAAGGACATAGGATTTCACGACTTATGTTCTCAGGCAGCAGTCGATATAATGATTGAGCATATTTTAAATCCAGGTGGTTTGCTCATTCATAATGCATGACACTTAGTTTCATAACAGGTGTTTATGTAATAATTAATGGCTGATGTCATGTTTTTATGGCGTCCATGTTGTAACTGCAGGAAGGAATCTTGGGAAGGATGTGAGAAGTTGTGAATGAAGGTCTTTTTCACAGACTGTGATTTTGTTATTTTTTAAACTAGCACGTTTTATCCCTCCTTCTAAACATCCCTTTTATCACACAGCACCCTGTTCTGCTACAGTGCACTATTAAATCTTCTTAGTCTTATTGTTTGAGACACAATTAGCTTCCAGGCATTCATTTCAAACCATTATTCTTCTGGATAAATCAACCAAAATTACGACGGAGCTCACTTACCTCCACTGGTACTAAACGCTGCAGGTAGTTCTTTTTAAAGTTTTCTGCTCTGAGATTCAAACATCCACTCCAAAATGGTGGAGGTGAATGGAATTTTATTTGGTGCTTAAAGCATTAAATACCGGAAAATAAAAATTAAATAAAAAGAATAAATAAACATCTGTCTCCATTATTCTGGATGATCCACAGAATATGTTTTTAACTTAAATTTCACAATGAGAGAAGCACGAAAATTGTTTTTAAAAAAGGCAATTAATTAATGGTTTAAGGTGACATAACATTTTCTTTAGCCTCTATTTATTTTGATTGGAGGCCATCTTTAAAGAGTATGGGGTCTGAAATGTTCATTGCATAAAACTAAAGGTATCTGATCTGCTGATCTGCTATGTACTACAACTGTGTGTTATACAATACAGTGATCAATACTTTTTTATTGCTGTTATCGGTTATCTCAGTTTGTCAGTAGTCAAACACTTTGGTCCAGACAACAATATCTCAGCACTGGACTGAGATGATATTTTGTGCAGATATTCACACTTCACAGTGAGGATGAATCCCACTGACTTTGGTGACACTTTTGCTTCGCAAATAGCGCCAACGTATGGTTGACATTTTAATTTTCGGTAAAATACCTTGATAGATAATGTCTAACAAATTTGGTACACATGACCCCTCCTGTTACCATATCACAGTCCATGTGTGAATGAACTTTAGTAGTAATACAATACTAGTTCCAGAAAACAAGATGTAAACTCAGTGATCCATGGAGGTCATTTAGGTCACTTTGCTTACAAGTTTGGTTGTGACAACACGTCACTGAATATGTACAGATTTAATGTGAATAATGAAGTCCTTAAAGTTTAAACAGCATACAAAACATCAGTTTTCCACACTTGGCCAAACCCCCTGTGACATAAAGAGCTGTGGATAATCCACATGTAGCAGCTTAATACCAAACTCATTATTTAAAGCACAACCTGTCATAAGCTTAGTGTGCTTGATGAGTTTGAACTGTATTATTGTGCTGCATCATTACAAGGTCTTCATAGTTTACCACAATATTTACATCTGGAATCTTAAATTATAGTGTTTTGCACTCTTTTACGATGGGATTAAGTACTTTAATAAAGGGAAATTGAATGAAACAACCAGACTTCTAAAAAAGCTTCTTCTGTTGTCGCCCCCTGGACACTGGTGTTAATATAACATATCCAGCAAGATCAATCAGTGATTAATGGAGTGTTTTGGTTTTGTTCACTTGAGATTTTATTTTCACGTCCCCAGTTTGTGAGATCAAATCTGTGCTGCAAATTAACATCTTGGCAGCCTGCAGTGATTCCTCATACTGCTGGATGAATTTGCACTCGCCTCACTTCTCCAAACAAGAAAGTTGTTAATATATCGTCTGACTGCTGCTTATTGAAAAATGATACGAGGCGTTCACCCTGGATGTGCTTTGTACCCCGTAGATTATTTTCACTTTGCTGGAGCGTCCTACTGGGAGCTTGATGGAGATCTCCACACAGATCGAAGGGAATGGGTTCCTGTGGTGCTGACGCTCTCTGTGGGAGTCACTGGCTTCGGAGCCGGATGGTCTATTTTCACTTCTCAGAGGGTAAACTGTGTTCACAAGATCTCTCCTCACAGCACAGTTTACCCCCGTGGCTTTATCCCCAAAAATAACAAATGAATTGGGCTTATATTTATCTAAAAGACTGATGTGATGGACTGTGGAATGTCCCAACCCAGACCCTAACCTCATTTTACGGAGATGACCTCTAAATTTTACACACTAAGTTCAGTTTCCTGATGCAAAGAAGTACAACTCAACATGTGAAAACATTTCTATAATATCATCTGTGGCTTCAAAATCTGAAGATGCAATCATGGGTTACTGGCGATTACATCATCAGAGATGATCTCATATTCATTACATACTGGAAGTGTGGAGTGTGACACACTATGAGCACCTATGAGACACACAGCACCTTAAAAATGTTGCCAAGGTGCATTATTGGGAGGAGGAATCAGGTGTTTTTTGAGTCTGACCAGCACAAGAGACAAAAGTCAGGATATCTTGACCGCTGCTGAAATGATTTGGACCAATCTTCAACAAATTTTGGTGATCCCCTAAATTTTCTCTCTAGAGCCAAACAGTCTGCTGTAAACATTCATCTTGGCTTTTACAGACTGCCTTACTGGTCCAGGTCTGACCGACCAGATTCACCATAATTATTACTGAAGTTACTTCAGGTTTGAGAAACATCTCATTTACTGCATGCTCATAATATAAGCAGTAAAATGCAGGGTGGTAAATGGTAAATGTTTATCCATAGCTGCTGAGATAAACCACACATTTCACCTGCAGGCAGGACCCTTATAGCTGCTGTGTCTAACTCCTTACCTTTAGGCAGAATATACATTACTAAATCTTGCTGCGCTCCCCTTCAACTTGGTCTGATTCTAGGCTCAACACTTGTCAGTCATCTCAAACAGCTATCTACCTCGAAACAGCAACCACCCGAGGCTGAGAGAAGCATTATTCAGAGATGAAGCTGCCGCAGCTAAATCATAGGTAATCTGAAAAAAAAAAAGGCTGGATAATTTGAAATTTATTTTGAAAAAGTGATATATTTAGCTTCAGTGGACTGTTTTGTCCTTACTACGCTCTAAATGTTGTTCGTACCATTCCTCTGCTGAATGACACTGATTTGATCCATCACAACAGTGTCAGCAGCTTTTGGCCAGCATTTGCTGAAATGAGAACTCTATCATAGAGAGATAAATGTGTTCACATGCCCACAGGCCGGCGAGAGGCTTCCTCTCACCCTCCGAGTTTCTTAGAGGATTCAAGTGGTGACGCTTTCTGTTCCACTCCAGCACGGATGAAGCAGAGTAAAGCTGCGAGCGCAGTGGGCTCATGCAGGCTCAAGTGGGCCAGTGTGAGTGAGGAGTGAGGCTGGTGAGCTGCTGGTTGATGGACCATAGTGCCTCCATATAGTCAGGGGGCCCTGGTCCAGGTGGCGTCTCTCTTAAACAAGCTGGCAAAGAGGAACCATGTTGGCTGAATACCGAGGAAGATAACGGAGGTGAATGTGGCAGGAGAGGAGAAGATAGAGGGAGGAATCTTTCATATATTGAGTTTTTTAAAATCACAATTTTAATGTCCTTCTGACTTAGCAGCTTTATGTAGCTTATAAAATCTCTGTCTTTATTGTTGAAATTCCTCCTGGTTAGCAATAACTGTCAAAACACGAGAGTATCATGGGATATCAAAGCACCTGCTTCACCAGCTCTCGCACATGTAAATACACAGTAAACTGCTGCACTTGGCAGTTATGAAAGAAGCGCACATTATACCTTCCTGACACAATGTTCTCCCACTGAATGCCAATATAAATGTCATATTTGATAAAAACAGTCATCAAGTAGAGAAAAGTTTGTGCTAACAAACCGTGAAACAGTGATTACTTCATATTTAAGCTTGAATGTTCCAGTTTAATACTGTCTGTTACATGACTCTTATGACTGCTCATGAAAGTAAAAATAACATAAAATCAATAATTCTAGAATATCAATAGAGTTATTTTTATTTTTTTAGTTATTTTCCTTAAATATTCATATGAGCTCTTCTAACATGCTTGGCTCAGATGTTGTGTAATATATGAGAAAATAAGCTCAATGAATAACTGCTGTTTACTGCAGTTTGAGAAGGGAACCAAAAAAATACCAAAAAGATGATATAAACTTCATCAGTTTACAAGAGAGACATTAGGGACTCTTGTGTTTTTGCATTTACATTTTCTTGAAGGAAAATTAATTTTTAACTACCTTTTAAGTAACTTGGGTATTTTTTAATAGCTAGACCATGATTGTTATAGGTTTTAATAACACTGCATTTACCAAGTTCCTCTGTGCAATCGGGAAAAGCCTCAATATTGCTTAATGAAGCCAGACGGGACAAGAAACACAAACAGCAAGAAACCCACAGGTTAGCTCTTTAAAAGAGAGAACAAGACAAATGATAAAATTATATAACATTTATTATCCTGTTTGTTTAAACATCCACAAAGTAGCAGTTACATACAGATCATAACCAACATACTTGAAGCCACTTTAAGTTTGCCTCCAAATCAAGTGACTCACATGATTTGCCTAATTTGCTTGTGTCAGGTGATATTAACCTGTCAGGTGACTGCTCATTTTCTTGCCTTGATGACTTGTTGTTGCAGCATCACCATATTGACACTGATATTTCCTTCTTTTATAAATATCATAAATTTTGCTAGTGCACTAACTGTGTGTTAATGGCTAAAAACAGTCCTCAGCAAATGCAATATTTCTAACTGTTTAAGTAATTTTCTCTATAAACTGCAGAGCCACATCTTTTAGAAAATCACTAAGCCCTAAAAAACAAGCAACAAATAGATATTTACATATTTATGGAGTAGTTAGATATTTTTGGAACCGTGGTACTTGTTTTCATCCATTTCCAGAAAATTAACCAACGCTCTCTTCTGTCTTCCTCTCCCATCCTTTTAGCTGTAAATTCTGCTGTTTTATAACTTCCTCAGTGTTTGGTCTTTTCTTATTTCTTTTATTCTTACAGAAATGTCTGAGCACTTCGACCTTTCCATGAATTCTTCCTAAATCCATGCCATCAGTTTTACCCTTAAGCTTGTGCAGCTGACAGAAGAAACAGACAAACAGTGTTTTTATTGTAAGAGTATTTGTTGACTTTGAGATGCTGGCTGTTTCCTCCTGCCGCTCAGTCTTTATGCTGAGCTAAAGTAATCACCTCCTGACTCTTACTCCATACTAAACAGCCTGATCATAGAGTGGAATTGATCTTCTTATCTCACTCTTGGCAAGAATGGATGATATATTTCGTAAAATGTCAAAGTATTTCATCTCTTAGTCTTAAGTAGCAACAAATGAACTTGGATGGGAAATGTAAATATACTCAGAGATGGACTGTTCCATTGTTGTGTTTGGTGCTTTTATTAGATTTGCTGACAATAAGAAAATATCAGAAACACCATTTTTTAAGCATGTTGCATTGTGGTGATATCCGGTGTGTTCTGGAGCCAGTGTGGAGCCAAAAGACCTTTGAACTGCAGGCCGCTCACCTGCATGTAACAGATATTTCCCAGCAGTCTGGGATTCAAGTGGGCACTGCAACACAAGTTCTGACATTTACCACACGTCATCCTTTTGGCTGCTAGTCGCCTTCTGATCCACTCTGGCTGCCCCGGGCTGTGAGTCAGCACGACACAGTACCCAGCCGCCAAACTGCTGGGTGTTCCTCCCCACAGCACCGGCACAACACGGATTTGCATTTCCCCTCATTGTTTTGCTGATACACTGTGTTCCAGGAGTCATATGTTCTGCTCGTTTCTCTCTTGTACATGTTATTCCCTTAAATAGCTTGCACATAAAACTCCAGGGTATTGTATGTAATTTGTCAGAGAGTACAGTAAGAGTGCAGATGACCATTGCTACTTCATCACTACCACCTGCTGTTAATTCTCCCCCGGCTGGACCCTGACAATCATCTTCCCTCTGCAGCTCTGCGCTGTACAGCTCCACTCCCACACGGTCTTATCGCAACCACTTTATTCCATCTGTAGAAAGAGTGGGAGTGTGTGGTCTCCTGTGTGAGTTATTGCCACTGAACAGCAGCATGAAATCAGCGTCGGCGGCTTGTGCACAGTGTGTGGTCCGCTAGCGTTTTTTGATACACGAGTAGAGTCTCTGATACTAAATGCGGTACCCCCGGAGGGTGGAAAACAAATACAGTGTGATAGCACAGTGACAGTAGAATTACATAGGTTGGAGAAAGCAAATAAGCCAGCAGGATGAGGGCTGTAATTCTCACAGCATCACCTTCAGTCGGCGCAGAATTCCTGAGTGCATGTTGGCATATTTCGTTCCCAACTGTATGATTATAAATTCACGGTAAATGAAAGTTATGTAATGTACTGCTGAAGTATCGGCATGAAATACGATATGCAACATGTGCTCTTTGGGACTGCTCACTTGTCTGATTGCTGCAACATTACGCATGCAGGTGTTCAGTTTGTGCTAAGTAATCATAATGTCCACACAGCTTAATTAATTTCAAGTCACTGCATGTGTGTAATTGACTGCAGTTGGCATGAAAAGTGATTTGAAGTCTACTGAACAAAAGCAAAGTGAAAGAACAGTAAAAAGTGGTTTGCATTCTGCTCTGTGGAGCTAACGGTCTCTAGCCTTCGGAGGCCATGTGACAAATAAGCTGTGTGGAGTGGGAGCCAGGGGGGACTAGCTGACCATTAGTGGAGGCTGGCCTGCTGCTGTGGGTCATCGTAATCACAGACCTGCTACAGCTAACATCGCATGTCTCTGTCTCACAGAAAAAAAAACAAAAAAAACCCAAGACATCAGTTTGAGATGACCCTCTGACTACAGCAAAACATATCCCTGTTACAAGTCTGCTGGCAGAGAGGCAGCGGGGCACACAAGGCCAAGTGGTGTCAGTTACTCAGGGGAGGTGATTTTTGTGAGAACAGCGTGAGGGCCTGTTGCTTAGCAGCACTCAATGGCTGTATTTCCTAACGCTGGGCAATGAGCTTCATTAGGTGAAGCCTAACAGGGGATATAGAGTGACACCTGGGACAGCTCAGGGTCCTGCCAGGAGCAGGCTGCAGGAGCCGAATACAGAGTGACTTTATATCTGAAAGACATCGGAATGATTGCATAGGGAGGAACGTGATGACCACACGGCTGCAGTTGCTGAAGTCTGCATCCAGTGTAATGCTCTTTACAGAGGTTTAATAGGCTTTTTTACAGAAGCACGAGGAGATTATGCTTTGAAGTTAATGACAGTTATCGACACGGAGCAGAGCTGATGTTGCTGCTGTGCTGCAGGTCTTCTTCTTCATGTGGCTGAACATAATGCTGCTATTAAATCTTGCCCCAAGCAAGAATGCCTGAGTTTTCATTGGGTTTGAATCTCCATCAACAAGAACTTTAAAGCAGTGCTTTTGATATTATTTTTTCAATTTCAATTTTATTTTAAGTCATTAACTTGTATCTTGTTTTGCTCATAAATATATTTTGACTGCTCCTCAAATTTAGCAACTGATTTAAAACAATACAGCATGTGAGTCCCAACCATCTAAAATTCTTAACACAAAGAGAAGTAAATGTGTCAAGAATATTTAAAAGCGTTTTTACAGACCTTGGAATCCCCCCAATTTGACTTTTAATGTGTCATAGACCAAAAGTTCAACATTTTTCACAGCCAACTATAAAACAATGAAATTACGAGACAGCTGGTTAGAGGCAGCAGGGCACCTGTTCATTTTCTGCAGAAAAAAAGGTAAAGACCACTAAATAAATTAATAACTAAACATACTGGTACACTGTCTGGAGCTGCCTACAACATGATTGGCTGAAAAGAAGTCATGTGAGAAGATTTAACCAAGCTGCAAATTTTAATTCCAAAATGGGCAAATTATCATACAATTAGTTCAGCATCAGTGGTTGGAAGAACTAGAAATCTAGACTCCAGTAAAAGTTTTGTTACTCCCATAAATAATTATTTTTTAAAAAGGTACACGTAACATCACCAATTGAAAACACAAAATTAAATCAGAATGAATAAGTAATGTTTAACAAAATACTCAAAGTACAAAATAACTTTTCATTTCATTATTCATCTAAAGTAATCATTCTTATTTGAAAAATAATTAAAAAGCAAAAAAGACAATTAAACTACAAAACTTACTCTAATAGGCCTGTGGATATTAGAGAAGGACTTTTTAAAAGTGAAGATCTGTGTTTTTCAAACAATGAACTAGTACTTGTTGCATCTTCCAGATGTTGGTAAGACCAGATGTGGACAAATAAAGTCACTGGAAGCTGCCTCTTGTTTGAAGTTTAGCTCTTTCATCATTTCATCCTGATCAAATGACAGGTGGTGCTTCTGTTTTCTTTTAGGAAGCTAAAAACTTGCTTACATCTAAGCTATTGTAGAGGTGCCCTTTCAAACCCCATCTACACTGCATTTATAGCAGACTAGTTGTAACAAAAGTTTTTCGTAAATAAAGTGAAGTAAAAAGTCATTTCCTGACTCAAATATCTATTAAAGTAAAAAAAGAAGTACAGCTTTAATAAAAAAATGACATGAGCAGTTCTCAGTCCAAAAAAAGCTACCTTTTTACTCAAATGCATTAATTGCAATCAGTTATTGTCTACACCTGCATTCACCACACGTTTTACTATTTTTATTAACATGAAAACAGCTACGCCTTTACTCCTGCATACATGACACATGGCCAATAACTTTCAGAAGAAGAAAACACATTTATTTCTACACTTTCATTACACAAAGCTTTAGTTTAAAGTGCTCTGCCTGTTAACACTGAGCATAACTTTGTGTTCTGTCTGTACCAAACAGCAGTGTTTCTGTGACAGACAAATAACCTAAAATTGAGTTTCAAGCTGCTAAATCAGGTGCAAACTGTGATGTGGCATAATGTTGAGGCTCAGTCTTCACTGATGAAGCACAAATCCATACGGGGCTCTGGCCCATAATTGTCAGCTAAGAACAGCTAAGCCTCCCCCGCACAGCACTAATTACTGGCCTTTACATTATTGACAGTCCATTGATGTTTTCCATGACTTTTTATTGGGGAAATAACTATAAAGTTGGACAGGCTGTTGCAGGGAATAGCTGTTTCTTTCGATTGCTTCTGTGAGTAATCTGACTCTCTCTTTGCTGAATTTTATTAACAAGGTATTATGCTTTACTATAAACTAAAAGGACCCAATGTTAAATTGGATAGAGGGGTGCTGATTACATGATGACCAGAACAGCTTTTTGCAGCTTGTTTTTACTTAACGACTGACATCCAGGAGCACAGTGAAAGAGCTAAAACTATAAGTGTAGGTAATCATTTCTCATTGCACATGAATGCCTTAGTTTTCTCCTCCAAATACAAACATTAAGAAACACTTGGGGGTTTGTTTGCATTATGTCAGATTTTCTGACTGCTTGTGTGTCTTGCCCTCTCAGACTCGTCGCCCAGATCTTGTTATTATTGATGACTCATTTTATATTGGTAATAAAACAGATGATGACTTTACTGAACTTTAGTTTACTCATCAGCAGATGTCATCAATTACCTTATGAAGTGTGATGGATAAATTCAAAACAGAAGCACCTTTAATGAGAAAAAATATATTTAAATAATATGTTTCGTCTAAATAATGATGGCACACTGGTGGAGGTGATAGCTGTGTGAATTCTGGGTCTTTTCCACATCTCTGCATGGGTTTCCTTCAGGTGCCTCAGCTGTCCTTCACAACAACACATGCAAGCGTGGTTAATTGCAGACTCTAAAGTAGGTGTAAATGTGATTGTGAATGGTTATTTGTCTCTTTGTGTCAGCTCTGTGGTGACTTGATGACCTGTACAGGGTTTACCCTGCCCCTAACCCAATATCAGCTGGGATCACCTTCAGCTCCCTGCGACCCTACGAAGAATTAGCAGGTGTAGATAATAGATTAATGAATAATCACTGTTATACAGAACTGCATCAAACAATGGATTAAAAGGATCCTCCACACTTGTGAAAATATCACCAGTGACTGACCAATGAGAATTTAGTCAAATGAGAGCGTGTCATCCAACCAGTGCACCCAACAGCTAGTAGAGGTCATCCCTACAAACTATGTTTATTCAGTATCTCACTACAAAACCACAGAAACTGATGTTACCATGAACGTGGATCAGTGCAATGGAGAAGTATATTTATCTTCTACTATTGACATGCTGACTCATCACACATGGATTTGAAACAATGGAGCGTGGGACTCTGACATTATACTACAGCCATATCGGGTTACGTCTAATATGATAGTGGCCATGATACATCATAAGCATACAGTACATCTTGAATGGATTGGTTCTTTTTGCACAGCTGTAACAACACTGGCAGCAAGGTGAGAAAACAATCACCCACTCATGTTTCAAAAGCAGGAGTGCCAAAGGTATGACATATTTTTGTATGCAAAACCATAATTTAGCATCTCCCTGGTTCCCTGGTAATTTTTCATTCACTTTGGATTACTGAAAAAAAAAAAAAAAAAACAAAGCAAACAAACAAAAGCTTGCTGGCTTGTTTTGTTCAATGAGATAGTGTTAAAAAAATGAACACAACTATTATGATTTTTGAAAGTTATGTTATCGCCACCTGCACGGCTCCACTGTCACTACCACTAAGCTTCCCACTATACCACAGTGCACACACTTATTAACTAAGTAAGTTGGAAAGTTTTGACTTAAAACAGTTTGTGGGAGCACAAACGTAAACACAACGCGGCTACAAAGGGGGGGCTAGCAAGAAGATAAGATAGCATTTCTGCATGATGACGCACTAATACAGGTTTACTCATTAATTCATACATCAAAACAAACCATGTACTTTCGCCCGAGTTATCTCCCAAACCAGTCCTTGCTTTTGGTCTCCCGCTGTGAGAGTCACACAATCAAAGCAGTGTGCCGCTGACAGCTCAACATCTGGTACTGAACTCCTCTCTGTTTATCAGTGGAGCAGCTGTAGGAGCTCACTCACAGTCTGAGATCACTGGCAGAGGAACGACACAAACAGGCTTCAGAGAGGAGACTTAAAAGACAGCTCACGGCGCGCGTTTAAAAAGGACAAAATTAGTGAAACAGCCCTTAAAATGAAATATTCAATTGTGATTTGCCTTGAAGGTTGCAGAAGCTTGAGTCACCTTTGTTAACTCGAATTTGCCCTGCGGTGTTTTATCACTGAAATTGCTCCCAGGCACCGTCATGCTGGGAGCCGAAGTGAAAAACAGAAGGCTGAAGAAGCCACAATTACCATCTGATAAGGTGTTAGGTGACTCACTGCTGATTGGTAGTTTGCAGGTGAAAGGTAGGCCACTAAGTCTGCTTTGTGTGTGTGTGCGTGTGTGTGCGTGTGTGTGAGTGACTAATGCATGTGAGACAGTGTTGAAAAGTTCAAGAATTGTAGGACTCAATCTGAATAAGCAGCACCACTATAATTTGAAATCAGTGGCTCTGCCTAAACAGAAATTTTGCCGTCTCCTCAGGACCTGAACTAATACAAATGTAAAACACACATTACTGAATCTCTCACCATCAATATGATGTCAAATACTGTTTCAAATTAGGGACAAGCCATGAGTCAGACTGCCTGCATGTTACTGAGAGAGAGGGAATTACAGAAATCATGCCCAATGTTACCTCAGCCAGAGGTTGTCACAAACAGCACCTGAGCAGAACAAATGAGCATAGCTGAGAAGAATGTGTTTTCTTCTATTGTGATTAGAAATAAACCAAAATATCACAGGACTGTCATGCATTTTACGCATTTCCCAGTAAAAAAAATGGCTTTGTGACTCATTTTGGTTCAAATACCTGTTTTATGGAAACAATGTTCTAAATCATTTTTATCTACCTGTATTTTATCATAATTGTCATCCGGACTAGGATGTTTTAAATCTGATAGCAGGATGTATCATGTCAGAAGTAAAACCACAGAGGGGTGTTGGAATAATCTGCCTGATAGGGGATGAAAGATTATACCAATTGTCTGGTGATCCTGAACTAATCCCCCCTGATCCTTCAGCATGTGTCCATTAAGGGTGCTTAAAGTGGAATTTTGCCATAATGATAAATAATAGTACGCCATATACAAATTGGAGACAGTTGTCAAGTTTTTTCGCCTCTGCGGCAGCTGGGCTGACTCATTATGATGAGCAAGAACAGTAAAACACAACAAGGGGAGGAACAATAAATTATTCAGCCCAACTTGAAGCTGCACATGCTGACTGAAATGTGTTTGGAGCAAAAATGGATCTTATTTTTGTCACTGTTTATGCTATGGATATATGATACATCCTTCAATAGGCTTACAACTATGAACTGAAACCATGAACTTAAGTTTAAGCAGAAGGTCTGGCTTCAGTCTGTCTTATTCTTCTGTTAATCAAATCAAGCAGGCTGCCATTACATCATAGTCATATTGGTAAGTTGGACAAGTTCTTGCAGACCTGGACCAGATTCTATTTGCTAAAAGGATTATTAAATATAAAGTGGGAAATTTCATGGACTGCCTAGAAATTGAGCAGACAAATATTTTATACTTGACAAATAAAAAATCAAACAGCATTGCAGCAGTAAAGTGCAATCCAATGTACCAAATTAGTATGTGACAAAATATGTTTCCAGTCATGACACATGCTATTACTATTATCTGTTTAGTATTCATTTACATATATTGATAAATATACTAATTTTCAGGTTTAAAAAAGCCTGTAAGAGCATGTACCAGCTGTTCTCCAGTTGTCTCTGCTGTGTGTATCTACTGTCTGTTGTAAAGGCCCCGTGTGGAAGAGATGTTTAGATCCCATATTTACATAAAAATAGGAATACCAGGTGTAAAAGTACTCCACTGCAAGTAAAAGTCCTTCTGCTCAAACTCTTACCCATGGAAATTCAGAAATGCCTATATAAGAGATGGAGGATGATGTAACTGCTTCATATATTGTTAGGGTAACTTGGTTTGCAGGAAAGCCTCATATTTCATGACTGTGTCATATGTTTCATAAGTAAATTTTTTCCTTGCAAAGTTAGCTGTCAAATATACTGAATGTTTTGGTGAAAAAGTGCAATATACTGACTAAAGTGAAATATAGTGTGGCAGAAGTAAAAAAAGATACAAGAAAAACTCATTTAAGCAGAGGTGACCGTGTTATAGTGAACATCACATGCAAATGCTTCCTGAATGGTCACCAATCACACTCCACTAGAGCAATGTTGTGTTTTTTAACCCTGACAGTCTGCCATGCTTACCCATGTTGCCAGCAAACAGTGATTGATAAGTTCATGGCCTGAGGTGAAAGAAGAAAATTTTAGAAAACCATGCACATTCATTTTTTAGCACGGTCTCATCTTATATTTACACTCTCAGCCCAGCGGTCATGGAACGACACATCCTTTATTCGTTGTTGGTGTCTCAGACCTCCAGAATTTGTCCGCAGCAGCAATGATGTCATCATCACTGTAAAATGGAGACGACTGAGCTCATCTTTCTCTTTGGGGAGGAGGTAGTAACAGGGATGCCAAATCAGGCAAGCAGGACGAAATGAAATCACGTTCCTGGATTACAGCACAAAGGACGAGTATGTCCATTTTCTTAGACGGTGCTGACTTGCAGTTCTCATTAACCTGCAACAGAAACACCACAAAAGTTGGTAACCTAAAACTTTCTGATTTATCAATCAATAAGTTGAACTGTATGCTATGTAACTTACTTACTTCTGCCTGAGGTCCAAAACTTATCAACCAATCCTCACGCTACACACTGTTGTCTCTGGATGTTTTCACAGACTCTCCTTCAGCAATCCCGGCTCGTTCCTTTCTACTCTCATTACCATACTTGGCGATGGCATCTCTTATCTTATGCATTCCGTGTGTCCCATATCTCGGTGACGGGCGTCTGTCGGCTTCTGTTCTTTGTAGCCTTAGGGGGTTGTTTGGTGCTCTTCTCTCTGAATCCTGCGCCGCTGCTCAAACTCATCAGGGAGCACACTCATGAGAAGAGCCTTTTTCACAAAATAACTGTAAAAACCATCCATTAAATAAATGGATCTACATCATCTCCACGCCAAAACAGTGACAGAGGGGAAATTACACTCAGGATTGACGTTAACAGGACTTAATCTGGAAATGGATTACATATATAGCGTACACTGGCTAGACCTTAAGATTAAAGGAACCTCAAATTCTCTGAGGAGCAACAACACCCAGCTTTTCACAGGCGATACTGAGGATTACCAGCTTCTGTTTAAGCAGCTCAGCACCTAGTTCAAACTCTCTTTTATAAACTTGCTACCTTTCCTCCAAAAAAAATTTTAACTCTCCGGAGCAAACAGACAACCAAGGGACTACAAACATAGAGCTGCACCGTCCTTATTGAAAGTTGACTCTGAAAGGGTCCATTTCTTAATCAGGTTGATGTGACATTTTCGGCCTGGCACACAAAAACAAAGCGACCCTGCACATGCTGAATCCATTCCTGTTTATTAAGCCTCAATTGCCGCTGCAGTCCATCCAGCACTTGCTTATGTGACCTTGAGAACTTCTAACTTCATTCCCTGACAGCAAATGTGTAAATTAGGATGCAGGCAATGTGAGCTTTTGAGGTGCGAGAGCACAACAGCAGTTTAGCAATGACTTATCAAATCCACTCAATGCATAATGTCTTAATGTGGGTATATGTGGTCTGTGTTTGCTTGTTACCGATATGTTTGGCCACAAGATGTTTCAAACCTTGGGAAGGGGTGTTGAGCATATTGTTAATTTTTTTTTTTTTAGTAACTATGGCCAGCAAATACAAAGATGGAGAGGGGAGAGCACCTGTGAAAATTTAGGTGAAATCAGCCAAAAGAGAAATATACCTGACCTGTGTCCCTTTACAGTACATTACTTGTTTTCCTCTGAAAAGTCAAAGTAAAATGACAGCTTTGCAGAAAGTGTTAGAGTGAAAGTTAGAGTGGTTGGGTCAGCAAAGCATTTGACTTTGACCAAAGAGACTGCAGTTCACATTTAGTTTCATACCAGAAAGCCAATATTTATTCATCTTCACCATGACAGCAATATTTTTCTAACCTTAAACTGTTTTTTTACTGATACTCAACCCATTTAAATTGTCATAAATCAAATGACTATGTGCAATATAAAGGAGTCACTCACATGGACAAGTGCGCACTGCAGTTTTTATGTTCTAGAGATTATTTTAATATCTTTCTGCTGAATGTTTGGTTTAACAGCCTGTAACATTATTGTTTAGTACTTTTGGGGTCAGTCTTTCTGTTCTCAATCATGTTTCTGACATCAGCACAGATTTGTTTCTGACAAGCTCACCGTACGCTGCCTACACAGCACCAAATGGCTGACAGCTTAAGTTAGCAACTAGCTAGAGAGCAGAGAACAGCTTTTAGTGGTTAAAAAGTCAGATATTACCCGGGAGTTGAGGGAGACTGAGTAAAAGGAGAGTGAATACTCGACTCATCTTTTTTAAGAGCACAGAAACATAAATAGAAATGAATTCTAATGCAGCTCATGTCTTCTGGATGTGTAAACTAGCAAGTGTTTGCTAAATTGTTAGCCACAACAAATTTACAATCAACAAAAAATGCATGATGGTCATGAACTAAAGAAACTGCAGTAACATTATCACAAATCT
This sequence comes from Acanthurus lineatus, assembly GCA_029814665.1. Lineage (NCBI taxonomy): Eukaryota > Metazoa > Chordata > Actinopteri > Acanthuriformes > Acanthuridae > Acanthurus > Acanthurus lineatus. The sequence goes on along the minus strand of JAPZDV010000008.1, from coordinate 18,771,980 downwards.
ACAGAAATTTGAAGAGAAAAATAATACTTTGAGTCATCATTAACTATAACTTGTCACATTTGTCTCACGGCAGAAAATACAACTTATATTAAACACTCGAAATACCGGCCCAGGCAGATGGAGAGAGATTCTGTAACCATAACTGCACAAACTATACAAAAACAACGTTAACACTCTACACTTTTTTACACAATTACATCTGATTAATTTTTTGTTGTAAGGTAGATGGCAACCAGTGTTAAGGAGGATTACAGTAACTTTTTTTTGGACAAATATCACTATTATTATCAATGCCTGTTATCATCAACATCTCTTTCTCAAGCCTAACAGTATTGTTAACAGTATTTTTAACCATGATAGTAATGAGATATATTTGGCCTAATCTACAGTTAAGTCCTTTTTAAATCAAAAAAGGTAAATAGTGTTGAGGGAAGTTCTGTGTTTACTGCTCAGCAAGTGTTTTCCCTAGCTAGCTGCCGTTAGCAGAGCAGCATGTTTTGCTGCACAGCACTTGTGTGGTGGCTGTGTCTACAGTAATAGTGGGACATGTCACATGACAACATGAAAGCGGTGGTGAAAACCCCTTTCCTTATCTTTTTCTTCTTTTCATATTGATTAGGTTTGACTCTTTGTTGGCTACTGTATGTGGCACTTTGTGCTCTGCCATGATAGCAATTCACATTAGCTTACCCTTTTCTCCTGTTTGTTTCAAATGAACCGACAACCTTAAAAAAAGCAGTTTCTGAGCCAGAGGATTTGTCTCTGGTCTCCTTCCACTCATGATAAAAGTTAGTTTGAGTCATTTTAGTGTTAAATAAGTTAGTCATTGAGAGCAGCAAAGCAAACAATAATTTATAAAACTATGTTTTATGATGACTTCAAGGTGAATCTGCTCTTTTTTTCCCAATTTGCATGTGACTGCATCATCCTGTACTCATTTTAAGTCTCCAAATAAGAGCAATGGATATAACACTCAAAATGTAAATGTGATCTTTCTAAGCTGCTGGCAGGCGTATTTAATATTGGTGGAATTGCCTTTTAGTCAGGGTAGAATTTTATGTGTGACATTTTTCCCTAAACAATAAGTTAAGATAACTAGCAGCTGCAAGACCATAACCGTTATAGTGCCATAACAAAGTGGAATTGTGAGAGGACTTAGTGTTTCAAAAAGCACTGATTGCAAAAGGTTCCCTGCCTGTAGTAGGTAACCATGGTGCTCCCACTTCCCAGACACATTAAGCTCTTGGTGGTGACGTGGTGGAGACTCAGGCAGAGAGCTGAACAAGGTGTTCTCACCTCTGTGCTCCCTGCTCTTCTTGACCTTCATTAAAATGCCATGGCCTGTAGCAATTAATGCCACAGGGGCCCCTGAAATAATACGAGACAGATTAACCTGCGGATCAAACAAGCAAAAGGTGTTGGTTTAAGCAACTGCTCGACACTTGTAGAGTAACTACCCAGGCTGTGTGTGGGAGCTAATGAGGGACTACCTTGATAGTGTCATGAATAATGAATGATACATATTATACAAGCAGCAATGTGTAAAAAATAATTGCAAATCAAGAGGAGGTATCTACTACTCTGCTGTACTCGCTGACAAATTAATGTGCTCAAATCATAACTACATATCATCTATGTTTCTATTTTAATTTAGTGCCAATATATATACTGTTTTTTAAATGAATAATTCATGCTTTCAATCCAATGAATAAAAGATTATTTCAGGCTCCAATGCAGCAATTTTTGTTTCAAAAGGTTTTTCTAGACAAATTAATGTGTAGTTGTAGAACATAAAATGAAAGCAACATCTTCAGTTTTCTTCTTTAGAATATTTTTTTAATGTAAAGTTCAGGTCTAACTTTGAGTTTGTGGCTGTGGCTCAGCAGGTAGAGCGGGTTGTCCTCTCAGCACAGGGTCATTGGTTCAGTTCCCAGCTCCCCTAGTCTGCATTTTTCCGTGCATGTGTGTATTTATGTGTTCCTGATAGGCAGATTAGCACTTTGTATAGAAGCCTCTACCATTAGTGTTTGACTGTTTGATGTTACTTTTTTCAGTACAGAAAAAAAAAGATATAATAATAGAATGATATAATAATTGGATTTAGGCTGCCAGCTGTGTTAGTGCAGAGCTGGAGTATCAATGACTCACACTCACTCTCACACGCACACACACAGACCTGTGGCTGTGGGCAGACGTTCAAAATAAGTCATAATAAAGAGGATTGGAGCCAAACACAGGTTGACTCATTCACTTGATATATTCATAGATATGCAAAACATTGTAGACTCTTTGAATATGACTCTGGAAGGCCACAGCTGGAGAGATGCATTTATTCAATTATAGATTGAATTTTGTGATAGCTGAAAAAAGTAATACATTTTGATGTATTGTAGTATTTGTCTAATGTCTGTTGGTCATTTGATCCAACACTTAAGTCTGATTGAAAATTTCCACAACTATTTGATGTACTGCCATCAACAATTGCACAGAGTTAAAGCGTCTTTAGAGGATAAATTTCATAGCAAATCCAGTCCCTGACTTTTCCTCTGGAGTCGCTGTGAGGTTCGCTATACAACAAACATAATGCATACCCTTTCACAGGACATCAATGTAAACTTCAGACAGCTGCAAACATTTTGTGAAATGAGATAAATAAACACAAGTGCCACTAATCAAAGTGATGAATAACACAGATTATAATGCCAAACGCCGTCTATGGTAATTGAGGGTTTGCATCCAGTTGCCCGGGCTTAGAGCTCACTGAGCGAGAGGGAGGAAAAGAGAAAAAGAGAAATTAGATTAAAGGGTATAGATAAACATTGGAAACAAGAAGGGACACCAAACTAACCTTCAGTAGTAGCAGTATAATTCCCACTTGAATCCATCAGGTTTTCAAGGATTCACTGGTACAGTCTCTTTTGCGTCAGCTTCGTTAACACCACTTCTCCTCTGGTTGGCCTCTGTTAATCCCACTGGAGCCTCTGAAAACAAACCCAAGATCATCTCACACATTAATTCATGAAGAAATATTAAAGTTTGAGTGAAATGTAACATGACTTTACATCAAATTGTTAAAGAAGTAGCATTTGACTTTAGTTTAACCTCCAAGGGTATTTCCTCTAAATGCAAAGAATATTTTAGTACAGTGTCATTTTTTAAAGGGAAATGTAATTTTGGATTTGGCACATTTTCTCGTGTTTGCTCTGTAAAAAGGATTTTGCTTAATTAAATCTGGAGCCTTTTAAGGACCTTAAAGTTGTCCCTACCAGATACAGTACCTGTACAGTCAATCTGACTTGCTAGTTTTGCCTTTAGGAAATGTACATGTCTTCTGTTCCATGATCTCACCAAGTCACACCCTACGCACAAACCAAATGATGTCAGCAATTAATAAAATGTAAAAGTACAGATGTTACTGCTGAATGAATTTCAGTGTTTGAGCTGCCTTATTTTGATGCTGTATGTTGAAGTTGTAGAAGGTGGCAAACAGGGGAGGGGTCCCTCTGATGGATCACACGGCCTTCAGTCCTGACCATCCATCCATATTTTTGCATTAATAATTTAAAGTGTGCATGCTGTGCTCTCGGTTTAAACCTAATGCAAGAAGCAACAAAAAGACAGAGAAATTAAAAAATGGATTGACATGAACTGCATTTGACTTGTTGGAGACCAGTTATGCTGTTGTGTTTTAGACTATTTGCAGAGGTTTTATGCAGGTCTAACAGCAGTCAAAGTGAGAGATGACCAGTCCTTTTGCTTTGGTAGTTTCCTGATTAGCGCCACCAACAGGGGATAGTTTTAGCTTATACAGTAAAATAATCTACCAACTTTGGGATTGACTGGCATGAATTTTTTTTTCTGCAGACATTCATAATTAATGTATCTTAATGACATCTGGGACTCTTGCCAATTATTGGATTGATTGCCATGACATTTTCTGCGCGCATTCTTGTTCCCTCTGGGAATCCATGGACTTTTCATCAAGCGCTATTGTGATGTCAGTGATGAAGTTCATCCGATACTTAATAATAAAAAAATTTCAAAACAAAAACAAGAAAAAAGTTGCATGCAATCATTAGTGCTCATTTCAAAGCTCCACTGCATCACAGCGCAGCCTCACATTGCTGCTTGCATGGCTGTAGACACTTCAGGGCAAATTCACAAAAAAATGAATTGCGGTTGCTGATAGTGTTATGAATCAGGCTTCATATGCAACTATTGTCTGCAATGAATCATGTTCTGATTCTCAAAAGGTATGTAAATGTATTTTCATCACACACACCCATAAAGTTTTGCACCTGACTGCAATTTTCCAGATGGCAGAATAATGAATGGCTGTTGTTGCTGTTGAAGCTGTGGTTCAGTGACAAACATGACCACTGTACCACAATTACCAACAACTGTTGATTTATTTAATACATCTTGAGTTTAATAGGAATACTACAAAAGATTTTTATCGACATTTGTAACAAATTTTCTTTTAGAATAAATTATTCAAAACAATTAGTTAGTTATAACAATTGATATGATAATGTACAAATATAATTAGCATACAGTCACCACTGCCATGATCACTGGCAGGCCTGGGCGTGGCAAAACTTATAAATGTGCTTTCAATTACCATCAGCTCTGTAAAAATGCTTCTATTCTCACTCTAACTGCAGCTATTAGCAGAAGTGTTTGTAAATTAGACCTTTTTTTCTGCAGTTAGGCAAATTGAATAGAGAAGGGCCAGTTATGCTCCAAATGTATGCATTCTACCTAATTCAAATACATGCAAATGGCACTGGAACACTGAGAGGCTGTTTCTTGGCAGCACAGTAATTGTTGCATGTCACTCTGTGGGTTCCTTGTGAATCACACAGTTTCTTTTTGTCTTGTTTTTGCAGGTTTAGCAGCTGCACAATCCTCAGAATTCTTTCCAGTTTCACCCCTTGGTCTTCTTTTGGTTTCCCAAACCAAACTTGAGCTGCAGTTTTTATGTCTCTCTACTGCAAATGAAACTAAAAATACTTCCATGAGTCACCTTTGTGTAGACGTGTTATAACACTTCCCACTTTGGTTTTTCTTAAACATTTAAAAAGAGGAGTGACTCAACAGATGTGCAGTGATACAGAAAACTTTAAAATGCATTGCTCAGAGAGAGTAGCTGCTATGTTGTACCGACTTAAAATGCTGTGCTGTTCAGCTTACATTAAGGTACACAGAAAGCCAGACTTTCATAATCTTTTTTTGCTGTTTTTTTAGCTAACTGCTTGTAGATTTACTTTTATCCCAGCTTGAATGGCTCATGGAGCATTGCAAAGTAGGTCTAGCTGCAGCTGTTATTACTAATATTTCATTTAAGCAATCTTGTGACATTATTTACTATAATCTAACATTCTTTAATATAAGATGCATCAAAGGAGGTCCAAAATAATTTCTGCTCAAGGAAAATTTGTTTAGAAGACAATTTGTCAAAGATTTCTTCTAAGCGTTCCCACATCAGCTTTAGATTTTGGCAAATGCAGTGTCCTAATTAGTAAATTTAAGAGCTCTTCTCTGTTGCAGACATACTTTGTGGTGCTGGCAGATAAGACTGATGTGTTTTTGGAGACAAATCTTGTCTGCTGCAGCAGCTTGTTGGAGACTACAGATTGCAAATATGTCAGGATGCCTGCATGGATGTTCAGAACATTACCCTCAATTTTCAAAATGTGTCCTATTATGTAATATTTGAGTGACCGCACCTTACTTCTGCTTTTATCATTCACGAAAGAGTGTGTGATTCTCTTTCCACTGCACTGCACACTGCGCTGAACACACGCATTCACCTGTGCACACATAAGCACAAAAGCACCTGTGCATGGCAGGTCTCTGAGTGGCAGAGTAAATATGTCTGTTCCCAAGACAACAGCAGATAATAGAGTCATTATAACAGGACAAACAGATAACACAGTGCAACGCTGTCACAGAAAGACACACATCCCATCAGCTACATCAAAGAAATACTTTAAGAGACTAGTTTGGGAAAAATGAATAAGTTAGGATAATTAATAATCTTTTTTTCATTCACTTACTATTTTAGAATTAAGAAATTTTTTTTTGTGTTTTATTGCTTCATAAAAGGGACCGTAGTTGTGAATCAGAAGTTATGAAAAGAGGATTTTCTCTAAAAAAGGATTAAACAATAAGTTTCTGGACAGAAGAGCATCCTAAAACTATTGAGGAATTTATTGTCTCATTTTCTCATATGAATCAGTGATAGATGAAAACCAATCTCACAATATTAATTATGAAAATGTCACATTTGGTTACTCATACAAGTAAGAACTTCGGTCTCTCTTTGGTCTGCAGATCATCTCAGTGAGTCCCAGTAGATCCTGCTAATCATACTGTATTTATTGCCTTGGAAATGCAGGGAGGCTAATGAATGAGGGAGCTAAAGCTGAAACATGAGCCCTCGAACTGATATGACATCACTGTAGCTGTGATTTCATTGTCGTTTACCCTTTTTAATGCACTGCTTTCATGACTTCCTGCTTCAGTGTTATCACTGTCAGATCCAGACTTTAGCTTCCAGATCCAGACTTTAGACATCACAGTGCTATAAGCTGTCATCACACAAACACTTTGGCACACATCCGGTCAGTTTTACACTTAAAAAGAGGATGGAAAATCTAATAGGAAATACATACAAGTGTGGTGACCCTGCAGTTGAATCGATATCGAATGCACTCTGGTGGGATTGCAGCAGGGAGAGGCTGTTGAAAGTGATAGCTTCACACAAACCTCAAATGACTCCTCCAAACAGAAACCGTTTTTTTTTTCTTTTAAAGTGGATAAAATGTCTTGAAGTGAAAATCATAATGTTGACTGATTATCTACAGAGGAGAGCTTTGGTAATCTGTCTGCGTAGTCGAATTGAAGCGCAAATCAAATGAAAGTTGTCATTTCATCACAGCTGCCACTGTAATTCATTATGTCCTAATTACTCAGCAAGAACAAATTTAAGCAATAAGAATCAATATCAATTAATTTGCTAATTTTGAGGGAAGGAGGGAAGAAGACAGATGTCTGGGCAGAATACAAATCTGTCCTGAAATGTAATTATAATTGACTAACACTTTTGGGATGCCACAAGCATGTTTTCGCTGCACCTTGCATGATGTTTGCTTTGACCCAAATTAATTATTCACAAGCAGTATGAGAAGGTTCTATAATAATTTTTTTTTCTTCTGCATGAATTAGATTGAATTCTGTGGAAAAAACTGATGAGGCGATTTATATGAATAGCTCATATTTGCTATCACATTGAAGCTGCTACTTACCGGTTTGCATCTTATTTGCTTTGGTTATCTCCTGCAAGGGCATTACCATTAAAATCCTTTCTGCATTGTATGAAAGAGCAGCAAAGATCTTTGCCTTGTAAATATTTATTAATCACGTTGTTCATGTTGTTGTCCAAGCTGCTTTCTCTTTGTGGAAATAATGTTCACACTGCTGCTCACTGTTCGAAGAATTCAATCAGCTCATTTGCAGTCAGCACACATCAGCAACACAGTGGGCCTGCTGCTGACCTGCTGCTGATCCTTCAGCTTCCTGCACAGACCTCAAACTTCAGGGACCAACCGCCGATTCTTCATGTTTTAGTGCATTCAAAAAGACCCGTACGTAACATGTGTGCTAACCATTTTTTCAGGCAGCTCAATCGGTCCTACTCACTTTAGCTCAACAGGAGACTTGATTGAAATACCGTTGAGGATCCACCATGCTGGTTTTGTTTAGTTTAAGAGGTTGTATTGTTTATTGATAAAAAGCTTTTTGTCACATCTCACTTTTTTTTTGTCAGCAAATGGAGTTTGTTCTGCTGTTGCTGCCATTAACTGCAGTCACGGGAACAGTCCTGTTCAACAGTTTTAAATTCTTAGTTGACTTAGAGTTAAGGTTTAGTCCTGTGTATGGTCAGTCTACCTACAGTAGATGGTGGATGGTGCACTGCCAGTTTGCAGAAGCTGAAGGAGAACTGGTGCAGGAAGCTTAGCAATGCTGTGGATGGTGACATCAAAAGACATTTTAGCCACCTGAAAAAAGGCCCACATAAAAATCAATATCAGTTAAAGTGTATGCTTTATTTAAAAAATATATTTGACTCTTTACCATGCCTTTAGACAGTCCTTTTCAACAGGAAGCTGAAGGTGGTGTATCCATCTAAAATCTCTTTGAAGACTCCAGACTTCTTTAAAAAGAAAAAACATAGACTTGAGTTTATGGTAACACTGACATTACTTTGCTTCCTTCACCGTTGCTCCTGATTCATAAATCCCTGTTACAGAAATGACTAAACTATTCTTTAAGCATGATTCTGTTCAAATATCATTTCTGAGGTCAAGTATAATCCATCAAATATAACCATTATTGTTGCTGGGCACAATAAAGCAGATTTTCTCTAAACAGGCAACCAAAAATGCATTTTGATCAAGTTTAATTTTCAGCATATACTGACAAGGTAGAACTGATTATTGATCCATATTAGTTTCTTATATATCACAAGAAAATAACGTCTCCAAGTTGCTTGTATGAAATGACACAAACTTTGCATTATGTAATCAAGTCAAATACAGTTAAGTACAAAACAATAACCTAGTGTTTGCTGATGTCATCTTGTCACTCTTTTACATACCGGTAAGTTTGATTTATCGAAAGAAAAGTTTTAACTGCATGACTGATTATAATTAATTTTTTTCCATGCAACAGAAAAAAGTAAAATACAACATTGTCATATTATTGAAGACACATTAGCACATAAGTATTCATATAAACTTGAGGTTCTGGCAACCCTAGGAATATAAAACTACATTGCATTTAGTCTCCTTTTCATTCGTTTTTGGTCTCCACCAACTCTTTATGTAAAGTAGATGGGTTTTAGTTGCCAAATGCTCTTCTATGTTCAGCAGTCAGGTTTTGTTAACTCTGTGTTTGTCTGTTGTCTCTGTCTGTTGGGAAGCTTGCAGAAGGTTAATCAGACTGTTTGCTGGAAACAGCTGCATGAGCAAAGAGGTTTAGCATTTGGATTTGACAAAGTCAAGGTTTTTTTTTAAAGTGCATAACTAAACACATGCCAGTGTGGGTTGAGAGCCATATGGGAAAACACAGAATCAATATTCCAGAGCATAAAAAACAGAACTTGCTCGGGACATGTCTAAAATAAATTCAGAAAAAATGCTGTACAGTACACCAAAAATATTATGTCTCCAACAACAAGGCAGTTGTTGAAGTGATACACATGCCAACCGATGGTGGGTGTTTCTTGGCTATGAGTTTAGTGTTTAATACTCACTGTTATGGGCTGTGGCAGAGGAGAGATAATCAATAGCACACTCTTTTTTCAGCCCTGCATATTCAAAAGCAGCAGGTTTCACTCATACCACCATTTCTAAAGTAACTGAAAATAGCCTGCAAAGCATATACAATCATTTATATTGCATTTAAAAATGTAACATAGTGTGTAAAGCCTATTGTTAGCCCCACATGTTGATTTTTTAGGTCTGTTTGTGTGTGTGTCAGCAGCTTGTGGCCTAAAGATAAAGTTTAATTAAGCTAAAAGCTTCACTGGCTCCCCGATGACTCCTTTCCAATCCTTCCTCCAAACTCCTCTACCTCACCGGAAACTTCTGACTAATTGGACGACCCACTCTCCATAATCTTTTAGCCCAAATAAGATTAATGAGTGGACACCTTTTTGTGGCGGGCACCTATTCAATACCCCTTTGGCAGTGCTCGCAGACTCTTAGGGAGATTTCTTGCTTGGTGATGTTTGTAAACAAAAAGGGATCTGGGGCTTTTTTAGCGGTACATACTAGTGCCCGTCACGCCACAGATGCTACAACAATGCCCGCCACTTTAGCAAAATCTTTGTGCATCACTAACTTCTGCTGTCTGTCTGCTCTCTTCTCAGGCTATGGGCATGCAGCACCGGGGACCGACGCAGGAAAGGCCTTTTGCATGTTTTATGCCGTCCTGGGAATCCCTTTGACTCTTGTCATGTTTCAAAGTCTGGGCGAGAGGATGAACACTTTTGTCAAGTACCTCCTGAAGCGAATCAAGAAGTGCTGTGGCATGAGCATCACCGATGTGTCCATGGAGAACATGGTGACCGTAGGATTCTTCTCCTGCGTCGGCACCCTGTGCATCGGGGCTGCTGCCTTCTCCCATTACGAGGACTGGAGCTTTTTTCAGTCATATTATTACTGCTTCATCACATTAACAACTATAGGCTTTGGGGACTTTGTGGCCCTTCAAAAGAACCGGGCCCTCCAGAAGAAGCCCCTGTATGTGGCCTTTAGCTTCATGTACATCCTGGTGGGCCTGACGGTGATTGGGGCCTTCCTCAACCTGGTGGTTCTCCGCTTCCTGACTATGAACAGCGAGGACGAGAGGCGGGATGCTGAGGAACGGGCCTCCCTAGCTGGGAACCGCAACAGCATGATCATCCACATTCAGGATGAATCAATGCCGCGAGGCCGGCGGCGGCGTGAGCCATACCGGTCGGAAGTGACTGATTTGCAGTCAGTCTGCTCCTGTATGCACTACCACTCGCATGACTTCGGCAGCTCTGGGGGAGGGATGGGAGGCCTGAGCTGTGCCTTTTCCCATCAGAACTCATTCAGCTCACAGTTGAATCCCAATCAGTACTTTCACACAGTTTCCTACAGGATCGAGGAGATCTCGCCCAGCACCTTGAAAAACAGCTTCTTCCCTTCACCCATCAGCTCGGTGTCTCCGGGCCTTCACAGCTTCACAGACAATCACCAGCTCATGAGGAGAAGGAAGTCCATCTAGAGCCTAACACAGACAGGACAAACAAGTTTCCATGTTTTATACACAAGGTCAAACATTTCCAATGCTGCTCCTTACCAAATCTTATTTCAGCACTTTTTTTTCCCTTTTTGGTTTGTATGTAATATAAAAAGTATTCTTGGGAACGGATGAAGAACACCACGCAGAACACCAGGTGTGGACAATGGGATGCAAAGCATGAAGCATGGATGTCTATTTTTTCAAGAGATTGCTCCATTTACATAAACTACAAGACCTTCCTTATATCAGATTTACGGTACAAAATTGATATATTAACTTTGGTTACATACCAAATGATGCACACTTGGGGAAATGCTATTTTTCAAAAGGGAGAATGCTTGTTTCACCTTAACTTGAAGAAAACTTTTACCGTTATGTACTATTCCATTGCCTCACAGCAGACAGAGATTTTAAAATGACTTAAAGCATCAGGTATTGTTTTCTATAAGCAATCATATATTCCAATGGTTTTACCACACATTAAGCCAAAATATTGTTGCCAATGTTAGCATGTGCATTAGTTGTCATTTAATGAGTGTGCCATGATTTTGTGACATTCTTTAGCCGTTTTATAGAACAGCTGTGTGAAGGGCGTCTGTTTGTCTCGAATTCAAAGGATCTCGCTGCTGTTATTGATATTTCATCCTCATCTAGAATCTGGTCAGAGATCAGATTTATTTCACTGACAGCCTTTTGCATAATGAGAGGTAAAGGTGACCCAAAGGAAAATTTGCCCTCCCCACTACACTGGTAAACACATTTGCAAATTTTGCTTTGTTGTTAATATTCTCCCTTTGACATCCACATTGAATAGCAGTTCAATTAAAGTGCACTTTTCTCTTAATTCATTATTTTACACAAATACTAGAGGGATAGCTCCATTGTAAGACAGGCCAAGAGACCAGTCTCTTCAATTACAGTACCCTAAATGGAGCAGTGTGTGGGATTAAGTGGCATCTACTGGTGAGGTTGAAGATTGCAATAAATAAATATCCCTATATTCACCCTCCTATTCCAGGCGTATAGAAGAGCCTGTGGTGGGGGTAAAACTATACTTATAGATACTTATATTCTAT